>MPNV01001575.1:628409-715693 GCA_013376435.1 Cyclocybe cylindracea | reverse complement strand
GTTTCCAAGTCGGCAGTGAGAGTTAACTGTTAAAGATGTTCTGCGGTTGGCGAAGTGAAGTCGGAGGGACCAGAGAGTTTTATACGGGTAGGAACGGAGCCGCTATGCGGAGGAGCAGCCGGTTGATTTGTCATTAAATGTAAGCTGCATCGTTGTCGAGAAGAGTGTTGCGTTGGAGTCGAGGACTGACGTGATGAGGACGGAACGAGGCGGTGCTGCGGCGGGGAACAAAGTGCATCTCGAAAGAATGAATAAGGTATTCCCCGGGGTGCGTACTTGATGTCGCGCACCATAGCGTGATGAACGACGCACCGCTTGATGTGTGTGGCGAGATGCGGGAGGGTGATGAGTCGTGCGGTCAGGCGAGATGTGCGCTGGTGGCCAGTGTCGACATAGAATGGAGTGTCGGTGGAAAGTGGGGGTGGATTGGTGATGGGAGAGGCTCGACCGGCCGCATGTGCAATGTCAACTTGACGGCTGGCTTTGTTCCAATCGACCCTGGCGCGAGAGCATCCGTCGTTCGTGGACAATCGGGATGCGTCTCAGGTGTGATGTGTGTAGTCAGAGTGTAGGGGAAGTGCGTGCTAGTGCTCTGGCTGGGGTGACGACGGGACTTCGGTGGGCGGCTTGAGTGGAAAGGAATCCACCGTGCATACAGGCCGAGATAACCCCAGACTGCTCCTCCGCTCGTAAGTCGTCGTGGAGTAACATGGTGTCGATGTTGTCAGCACGGTGTGTGTTTGGAGCTCACACGATCGAGGGCATGGAGCTTGGACGGTTTGGCGTCTTCGGCATGCGACGAGTATACGGCGCGGTGTTCGCTTTGACTGTTCGGGGTGTGATTCATCGTAGGGGTATGGGACTACGCGCGTCAGCTTGTGTGTGTGCGTAAGGGCCGGTGCCGGGAGGATGTCTGGTTGGGATGTTGCGTTTGTCGATCTCTCGCTCTCCTTCGAATCTGTTCTTAGTGCGTGTGAGTGTTTTCCGAGTTTCTGTTGTTCGTTACTTAGTTGGCCATACGATAAGTGGGAGATCGTGCAATAAATCGTCTGCGACAGGACTTGGGAGCCGCTCCTGTTGTCCCTGTCCGGTTTCTTGCATGGTGCAGATATGTTGTCCTGCGCTTTTCCTGAATGTGATGGCGCGCTGGAGTGCGACGGATTGAGTTGTGTACATGTGCGCCGTTCTCCCCGGTTATTCGCGAACTACCTCTCGTCGCTCGCCTTTAGGCTTATGGGTGGAATGGGTACCTCTGGAGGAATGTGTTTGGTCTGTTATGGGTCGTTTCGAACCCTCTGGTTAGGGTCTGAAAGTGGGCCAGTCTTCTTGTTCGTGTCATTAGGAGACTTGGTCGCGGCGTGTGGTGATAGTAAGTGTGTTGAGTGCGCCGACTTAATTAGTTAGAGTCGGATAGCCGGTACGCGGATGTGTAGGCTCTCACTGGCCGTCGGCTTTTGGAGAAATATATTGCCGAGTGGCTAGGGCTCGCAGTGGTGATCTTCGAAGTGGTTGGATAGGTAATATTTGCAGGACCCAGCCAAAGTGCCTACTGGACTCAGTAGTGAGTTCACTGGGGTCCACTGGAGTACCACCTAAGTCTCTGTGAGTTCCTGGGATGCTGATAGCTGGGTGAGTTCCAGCTCCCATTCCGCGCCATTGCCCGTTTATAGGATCATGCTGGAGCCTCTAGTTTGAGTGAAAAGATGTCACAGAGGAAGTCGTCTTTGTGTACTCGATCGCAGTCGCTGCGGCGTTAAAATTGTACATGTGATACATCCTTGTCAGTGTGATGTTTGATGGTGGTTAGTACTCGAAACAGGAGTCGCCTTCTCTATCATAGGCTGTTGCTGTTGGAGAGCATTTCCATTAATTTTTCCCCTGTGGGTACAATTATGTAGAAACAGCTCGAGTTCGTTCACTTTGGGGGTACGTATCATGATTGCAGGCCCAGACTTGGGATTGATGACTGTAGCACTAAGCCATCAACTGATTGGAGTCACATGTGATGATTATTTTGCAAAATTTTACTTTTGCTCTCTTTAGACAGGACAGGGGAGCAAAATGCAAATTTACCCCAATGACATGACTGAGAATTTTCTATTTTAAAAATTGATAAAGCTTTAGCTTGATGCCCTGACATCTATTGTTTGGATTGGTGATTCGTATGTGATGCATTATTGAGCGGCAGATTCCAAGATACTAAGCGGAGTGTAATCGCGTTTGTGATCATTTGTATGGAGTGGTCGCCTCCGCTCGGTTCTTTGTAGAGAAAAATGTGTTGTTGTGTCAGTAGGCGTGCCAGGTATGTAAAGGCGGTAGCTGCCTGGTCATGGACACATGTAGACCTTCAGGGGGCGACAGAGTGCTAGCGGCTCTGCAGACTGGTGGGGATTTTTCTAATCACGTTCCACTTCTTCTCCAGATATAGACGCATGTTCTAGGTCATAATCAGTATTTGCTTTTGTCAGTAGGGGGCTTGGGTTTGTCAATCGTGGTATTATATTCTGGTGTATGGAATGGTACCAGATAGTAGTCATTTAGTACTCTTGCTGGTCATAGGTGCACTCTAGTTTATTTTATTATCTAGTAGACTCTAGTAGAAATATACTTGAAGTCCAGTGGGTCCAGGGTGGGGTCGTAAGACTCCGTAAGCTCGGTACCACTTAGTGGGGAGCACTGGGTCCTGACTCGCTTCTCTTCCTGCTGGGTCCTGGAGTCCATGAACTTCGTATATTCACTGAGATCATGGACTGCCATGGTAATATGCAACTCACTGGATCACTGGGTTCTATAGCCTCTGTGGGGGCCAAGTATGCTTACTGTTTTGATTGGTGCTTGAATTTTTCTGGCTTGCACTTTGATCACTTGCGCATTTAATTTCATTTTTTATTTCTCAGAATTGGCTGCTTGTCTTTTACCTGCTCAAAGGACCTGTGTTTTGGTTTCTCAGTTTTGGCTTGTAATCATGCACTTTAATAGGTGTAGTGATGGACGTTATCGATATGTGAAGAATCTGATGTCTTCAACGTATTTTTAATCTTTAGGTGAACTCACTGCATGGCAGAGCTCAAATTTTTGATGTTTATACAAATGCTGGTAATAATATCTAGGGTAGATTTCTAATACGCTCTTGATGATTCATATGTTGGAAATCCATCTGGATAAGTAATTCTCAATGAGTATTTACAGTTAGTCTGACATTTCTCAGAATACTTGATAAGATCATTAGCATCAACATTGTGCTGGGGCCCTGTATATGAGAGATACTACTTTTGAGAAGATGCTGTATGACACTGAACACTGTGAATTTTCAGAAACATATAGATTGTTACAGCCATTCTGGAAAAGGATGAGAATGTGAGAATTTTTTGTGACGTTGTTTCTGAGGTTGCCAAATCGGGAACGAGCCTCTTCTGCCCTCCACGAGTGCCAGCAGACGTTGTCTTACCTCCCCCCTCTCAATATCTGTTGTCCCCATGGTCTTCCAGAAGATTAGCTCTGATATGAAGGACTGTGCTCTTTGTCTGTGGGAGATTGGCTGGTCTCGAGAAGATATCTGCTCGACTCTCTGCATTTCACAGGCAAGCCTCTACTGTTGGGCAGCACTCTTTGAGGAATTTGGATCGACAACAGCACCACCACCTCCTATTCGAGGACGGCCAAGAATCATTGGCATGGTTGCAATGAATACTATCAAAGAGATATATGCACAGAACTCTACTGTCTACCTGGATGAACTGCGATGGCATCTAGCCATCTTTCATGACATTGCGATCTCAATTTCAGCTCTTCAGGAGACCCTTGAGAAGGCTGGCCTCACACGGAAGGTTCTCCATAAGATTGCTGTGGAGCAGGATGATGTTTGACGTGCCGAATTCCTTCACAACATGCAGAACAGCTTCTTGGGAATGGGCGATGAGTTTGTGGTGGTAGACGTGTCCAGCAAGAACAAGCATATGCTAACACATAATCATGGATGAGCATTCATTGGACAGGATGCTGTTCTCACTGCCCCTTTTGTCCACGGTGAGCGCTATTCGCTTGTAGCTGCAATGAGTAAATGCAGCTATCTCGCATTTCGCATCGTTCCGGGATCATTGGACTTGTATGAGTTCTTTGATTTTATCATTGAAGAAGTGGTGAGTATAAGCTTGATATGCCATTGCATCTCTGACTCTGGTAATACCTGTCCAGGTTCCAGTCATGAAGCCGTTTCCAGATCAACACAGCATACTCGTCATGGATAATTGCCGTATTCACCACACAGATACTCTCCAGGACGTCTTGAATGACTTGCATATGCCCTCTGTCTTTGTTGAACCTATTTCTTGTGCTTACTTGTTTGATAGATATCATGCTTGTGTATTTACCCCCATATTCACCAGACCTAAATCCCATTGAAGAATCTTTCAGCACCTGGAAGGCCTACCTCCGCCGGCATGGTGAATCTTTACGAGATCACAATGATCCTATTTTTATCTTACTGGACTCGGTTGGTTGTATAACAGCAGAGATGGCATTGAATTGGTTTTGGCATGCTGGGTACATTGTTCATGAGGATATGTAAGTAGAGCAGTTGTTCAGAGCAATAACATAACAGTAAGTAGTGGTATTGCATGGCTGTGCACTCCAATCACTGATTCTTCCCCTTCAGCGCTCGATTGCGAGCCAATGGCTTCATCTTTGCACAACCTTCAATACCAAAACTTGTACATGATGAGACAAGAATTCAGTATATGCAATTTTTAAATACATCTATCACTTCTGAATATTAATAAATGAGAATAACAAGATCATTTATATGATCCCTTGCCCACCTCATAACTTGTCAATTTTGATGATTGAGGATTTGCTACATAAGAAGAAAGTGATTTTAAAAGAATTATAAAGAGCTCTATCAGAACAGATTTTTTATATCTGTTCAGTAAGCATCTCAAATCACCCTACCAACAAGGGTATTTCATACTTAGACACCATAAATAAAAATTCTGCTCTGATAGCCCTCTTTATATCATGATTACAAACATTTCTTTCCACTAACACAAGTCGCAAATCTTTGTCCTTGCGAAGTTATGGGCTGTGCACTGTTTGATGGCCAATTTGGCAGGGATTTCACAGTCAACAGACTTTTTTGTTAGATGAGCTTAGTATTTTAAAATTTCACTCTGATAGCAACTTTGACAATGTATTATACTATGTGTTCCACATGAATAAATATCCATAGGATTGTTGTGCAGCAGAGGAAGGCACTGTCTCAAGAAATGGGATGTGACCAAGGGTGTAACAGGCCTGTGACTGGGACATCACCTTATCGAGGATTGTGCAACACCATAAGTAGAGAATGAGTGCAAAAATAAACATCTAGAAATCATATTCACTCCATTTTCCAATTTTCACATCTTGTAAGAATTGGCGATTCTTTCCTTTGATTCGTGTCCATGAGAGAGGTGCAAATCCAGCAATTTTCCTTCCATTCATCAGCACCAAGATCATCAATGTCATCACCAGGTTGAAACTCCAGCTTCTCAAGACAAGCTTTGTCCTTCTCATCAACGCGGTAGCGAGCACAGAAGTCAGCAAGAGGAACAGCAGGAATGACAGGAAATGATGCATTGAGAGATGCTGAAGCATCCGAGAGAGGCACCACAGAAGTAGGAACACTGGGTGCTGGAGCTAGAGCAGGTGTCATCAGTGCACGTGCAGCCATCACACTTTGTTGTTGCTGGAGCATCTGCAGTATCATGAGCTCGATCAGACTAGTCGAAGCTGTAGTTGTTGCTATAGTCATCACAGGAGTTGTCGCAGGAGCAGCAGCTGGCAGCAGCACAGAAGGAGCAGGGGCAGAAGCATGCAGCATGAGTGGGGGCGTGAGTGACAGCACGACAGCCTCAGCAGCTGCTTTCTTGGGCCAAATGCGTGCATTTTGATTGAAATGTGCTGACTGAAGGAGTGTATCAAGGGTGGCATTATCACGGGCCTATGTTACTGATGTAAGCTCATAGAAAGACAAAAAGAGCAAACAGCAAACTATATGTGAGGCCCAGATACCAATACAAGCATCAGTCAACTCGTAAAACCATCCTGAACTACCATCCTGGTAAATTCACTGGTTGGGGAAAAGTGCATGGCTTCCAATGGGGTACTTCGCCTTCAGTTCATTTATGATTGGTGCCAGCGCCTTGTCAAAGCGCTCCTGGAAAAACAATGAGAGCATCCAGAAGGACAACACAGCAACACCATACCTTCTGTTGCGCAATGCTGTCACCAGTCGATCGAAACTCAAGCTCTGAGAAGTCAAACCCCTTCTCGGTAACCTTGCCTGACCCATCCGTGTCCCAGAACTGGAGAACACAACTGAGGATAACTGAAAAGGAAGTATATGCACAAGACTTACAACATCTTTGTCAGGCTTTTTCGGTGGTGGCATGATGATGATCCCAACACGCGCACCAGCCTTCTTTGCTTTGAGAGCATCAATCATTGTCGAATAGCGGGTTTCAGCCCCCATGGGCAACGGTTTCGCATTCTGCGGAGTCTGAGACTTCCACATGATCTTGTCCTGGATGATGTGAAGGACGGGGCATGGCAATGCCATTGATACTTTGTGGAGGAAGGTGGCATAACCTTCATTCGAGCTGAGCTTGAAGGGGCCCTTCTGTGCATACTTGTCGCTTTCTTCAATCTTTCCTTTTGCCGTGTGAGGAGGATTTTGTTTCTCAATGTAGATAAATATAGTGAGCTTGGTGGGCAGTTTCTCTCCCTCGCTGTTCTCTGAGATCTGTCTCAATATCAAGACCACATAGCCAAAATGTCAAGAGCAATGCACCAGATGCGGAAGGCTTTTTTCCCTTCCCTTTCCCTCTCTTTCCAGCAGGCTTCTTTGCATTGTCTGAATCCCCTCAATAATGTGTAATGTTGGGCCACCAGCGCAGTAAGACCAAGAAGAGTGACTCACCATTACGTCTCTTTCCTCTCGTGTTCAGCTTTGGGGCGTCTTCATCTTTGGAACTGTCTGAAATGCAGCTTTAGCCCTAAGGAATACAATGGCAACATGGGAGTTGACTTACTGAGAGCAGATACTGGCTTTTTCCCTGTTTTCTTGACTTTTTGCATCAACACAGCTTCATCATCATCATCATCGCTCTCGACGATGCAGGCCTTCCTTTTCCTCGTCTTCACAGTGCTCTTTGGGGCCAGGCTCTTCTCCATAGCCTCAGGGTCAGTATTCACAAATGTGTACTCTGTACGCAAGTGAGATTTAGCAATAAAATATAACACAGAGCTTTGTCTACTTACCTGAGGGTTGTTCTTCCATAATCACCTCAACAGAGTCATCACTGTCACTAACACTGGCTTTGGCGAGGCAAGTGTCATGTTCACTGACATAGAAGTTGTCTTTGTCATCTCCAGGCATTGTTTGGATGCTATTGGAGCGGGTTTGGGGCACCATTGGTGCAGGGGGGAATGGTCAATGGGTGGATCGAGGTGGAGAAGCACTGCTTCCTGATTTGGCAGCCTCAGAAACAACGTCACAAAAAATTCTCACATTCTCATCCTTTTCTGGAACGGCTGTAAACAATGAAATCAGTATCTGCAAGTAGAAAAGGTGCTGAATGATCAAAACCTGCTGAAAGAATCCTGGATGAACTAAAATAGGATAACAAACATCAAGTCAATTTAGATGTGCAGCATAATCATGACGATATTGGCAGTAATGTGATAATTGGAGTTTGATTAATTGACATTTAACAGACACAAGAGAATCTCGTGTTGTAATATCAACCATGTTTAAAATTGACAGCATAAAGTAAAGGTAAAATCGCAAAATAAGAGATGAAGAAAGCTTTTGATATACTTCTGACCAATAAGGTAAATCTGGATAGCATCTTTCAATATTCTGCTCAAAGCAAGTTGACTTTTTAAATCCATGAATCAATACTTCATTGTCATATTTTATAGTCGATTTTAAATTTTCAAATTGGCCATTATAAAAAATTTGTTCAACTCTGCTTGGAGACAAGGTCCCTCTAACTCAGGGTTCAACTCTACTTGGAGACAAAGTCCCACTATCTTCTTGGATATGAGCTGAAACATGTAAGAACAATATTTGAGAGAAGGCATCTAGAAATGATGTACAGGATAAATCTTGATGAAAAATACAAGGGCGACCTTGTTGGAAGGCACCACTTTGGAAAGTAGATTCTAGACCCAAAATAATGTAGAATTCCCAAGAGGCGGCAAGGATAAAATGTCGCGACACAAACCCCAAAAATCCCAAATTTTCAAAAATTTTGCCCACCACCCCCCCACCCCCTCAAAATTTCTTTTACCTCTCATGAGATTGGGGCAGACCAACCCCCCTCACCCCCGGGCCGGCGTGTAAGCACGGCAGCATAGTAATAAAAAGAAAACACTGCTTATCTCCGATGTTGTAACATACAGCTAGTAAGGTAATTAAGTTTTACGCGCTCGTTTCTTTGAGCCAGTGCCCTCCTCTCCACGTTTTCTCTTCTCCAAATCACCAAAACCAAGGCGCCGGCGCTCATCCACAGTAACAAGATATGATTTTTCAAATGAAAACTCTATCGGTGTTGCTGGGTGATCCTTTGCGAGATGAGCAGGCATGTTGTACGACCAAAAGATGTGCTCGTCGTTGTATCGGACGCTGCCAGCTCGAGACTGACAAGGACGGCAAATTAGCGGTCGGTTTGTACTGGGACCGCTGTCTGTTGATGTCTGAGCTGCCTTGAAAGAGAATTTATAGAAATTGGGGCAATTGGAGGATGGTGCCTCTGTCCCGTTTCGCTTCAGAATGCCAGTAGCGCAGGTGCTAGATCTGCCACAATACCCGCATGGATCTTCATCACCAACCTGATCGACGGATTGACATGAGCCTCAGAAGTGTAAAAATAGCGTGATTGTTACTCACAGCCATGGCAAGTCCTTTCTGGGGCATGCTGTATCGAGCTGCAAGGATATGAGCTGCAACGTGGTCCCGGATCTTCTTTGCGAGCATAACCTTGGTACACATGAAGCACGCAACTTCCCCTTCCTTCATGGTGGATGCGAGAGCCCTTGAGCCTGCCTCGTTGAGGAGGGGAAATCCACCTTCACTGTCACGATATGGGAATGTCGCCGTTTTTACCTTTGTGGGGATCTTTGAAGCACTATTCCTGACCTGTTCCCAGAGTGTTGTGCAGAGAATGGCCAGCGCATCATCTGGGAAGAACCATGCGACCGAGTTTGAGTGTGGGACAATACCAGGACTGAGACGTTGGACGAGAGGTGTTGGAAAGGAGACAAGAGCAGTTGTCTTTGAGGCAACATTGTGATCTTCTTCCACTGGGTCGCTGTGTGCCCGGGCCTGTGAGTTACTTGGTTTCTTGAAGATCTCCCACCCATAGGTCCAAACCCAGCCATTACCAGAATGTTTAAGTTGGGCAACTTGTCCTGTCAGCGTAACTTTGGGGTTTGAAAGACCATCCTCATTGATAGAAGTCACATTTATGCCACTGGCATTTGTTATGCCAGTAACGCGAATGATGCCAAGCAGCCATGTTCTCAACAGGAGGAATGAGGCAACTAGGTGTCCAATCAGGGCGCATCTGCACCAGTAAGTGAGTCATCATGCAATGTTGCTGAGGTGGGAACAGAGGAATAACTGCGCACTTTACGAACCGGTCCTTTGATTTGATTACCAACCCCGAGAAGCTCATTGACAGCTGTTGACTTATGGACTGGCTTACTCTCGATCTCGAGCCATGCCCGAAGCTTATCAAATACAGCATCATTGTCATCGTCTTCAGGTTCAGGGAGTACATCTTCAAACCGAACGGGGAGATACGAGTCCTCGTTAATGTCTGTAGATGATGGCACGTCAGGCTGGCGATCCAAAGAGACGATGGGCTGAAGGGTATCCTCCCGGAGTCCAACAAAGTTGCCATCAGGATGAAGGATGTCGACAGGCTTGTCAGGAGAGGGACCTGAGAATTCAAAGTCTGTTTCGATGCCTGCCCGTGCTAGTATTTCACGAGCACCGCGATGCCCAGAATTCCAGCATGTAAGGAGGCTCACACGGCTGACACAAACGTCGCCGTCCCAAGACTTTGGGTTGGTATGGTCAGTTCCTTCTTTCTCTTTGAGCTTTAACCGGCGATGGCCACGATCCCATTCTGGATGTCTTGTCAGGATAGCTCGAAGGACTCGGACTGCACTTGCACGATGTCCTAGTTGCGCGATATCGAAATTTGGTGAATCAATGGAACGGTATCCTCCAAAGTCCTCTTCGAGACGATCTGAACCTGTTTGACTGATGTGGAAGGGGGATTTTGGTTTTAGGACCTTCTGCTTTGCAACGCACCAGTACACATTTTTCACAGTAGTTGGGATGTCGTACCCAAGCTGACCAGTGATAAATGAAGTATGATCAAGACGGTACAACACCAGTGTCATGTGTACAGCAGCAGAAAGAGAGATGAGTTGTTCAGAGAGTGTGTACGAGGGGGAAACATAGGGAAGAACAAGAAGACCAAGCAATTCTCCAAGTAGAACGACTGGCCAGTTTGTGAGATTGCCTGAAAATTCCGTGTTCTGACCAAGGCGATAGATTGAACGAAGGAGAAGAACTGTCTTTGGAACATTTTGGTGGTCCTTTCCATCAAAGAGAGAATCAGCATCTTTGACAGGCATATCGAGATACTCGATGAATGCCACCCTCAGCATGAGTGGCTGGACATGAGTATGGCCAATCAACAACCCAGTAGGGCTCTGTATGCCTGTTGCAATTCCTATACATTCTCTTAGATCTTGAATGACCTTGACTCGAGAAATTGGACTTACTTTTGAATAAATGCTTAAAGTCAATGTCGACTGTCAGGTCGTTGGGCCCACACTGAAGATTCATGAGCCGTAATGGTGACAGTAGGGGGTAGATTGCGGATGAAGGTTCTAGTTGGTGACACATAGCAACTCGGTGTGCTGCCTTTCTTTGAACAGCATCGCCATCAGTGGCAATGCACCAGATCTCACTGTGGAGTGCCTTTCCATCAACATGGGTGCCCCATTCATTGAGGATGAGCTCCATCCATTCTGCTTGCTTGACGTCTCTCTCAGCCTTGCATGTCCCAGATATCATGATGGGGCTTGGGCTATAGTTTGTTGGAGAAAATGGTGCAAGCGAAGCAACTGTAGCCTCTTTAGCATGATGGACAGATCCCTCACGAAGCTGAAGCTGGATTTCAAGTAAATTGGGCAGCGTTACTGAGAGGTCGCACTGAACACTGTGTTCACGACAGATGCCCAGAACAACATCTCTCTTTACATCATACCGTGGGCGCTCCTCAAGTGAGACCTCATCAATCATCAGGACATATCCGAAGTGTTCAACAGGTGGCAGATCCGATGGTGCTGGATGGAAGAGAGATGTTATGTTATTGGATAATTCCTTTTGAAGAGGGTATGAAGTACAAGGCTGTACTCGTGGCCGATTTTCTCTCGTTTGGATGGTGCGTAATGAGGGGAGTTTGAGCGACTTGGAAAGGGCATAGACAAGCTTTGGACCACCCAGAATCAAGCACATCCCTGCAATATCCATGTCATTTTGGGTATAGCTCTTGACGCTGTAAAGACCTTCACGGGCTAGCTTAATTCGTCGAATAATCTCTTTTGGGCCACGGCCAGCCTTCAGCGCAACTGATATGAGACGGTCCAAAGCTGGGGTGTCCTTCTGTGCCAGGGCAGCCATGAACTGCTGGTGATCACTGACACGCGAAGTAAGACTGCCGACTTTACGTGTAAGCGAGAGACACTGAAGCTTCCAATCGTTAATCTGATTGTTCTTCTTCTTCAGGAGGGAGCAAAGCTGATCAAATGAGTAGTAATGATAATTTGTGCCAGGTAGTGGTGTGCCTTCAGCCCTAGTCCGAAGACACTGGATCTCTGAACATGTGTTGAGATCCTCGCAGGCCGAGCAAGTATCCTTCCCAGTGCGCGGCATGTCCATAACACTTGTTACTCTGGATGCGAAACTTGGTTCCTTTGGCCTCCATAGCAGAGAAGTGGTAGGGGAGATCTTCAAAGTGATGGAGGTGCCATGGGTAGTCGAGGAACATGCTGCCGACCAAGGAAAACTCGATTCCGTGACAGAAGAGGTCCATTTAAAGGAGGAGCACAGTCGGCTCAGTTGTGATCCAATCAGAGTCTAGAAGCTCGACTTCAGACATCCTCTTCAATAAGAGGTGGTAAGGTTGGAAGGAAGGAAGAGCTTGGAGTATCTGGCATATGACGGACAAAGATGGGGAGGAGGGATATCGATGACAGAGGATTTGCAGATTTACACAGGCAGAGGCAGCTTCGGGTTGAAAGAAACGACGTCAGCGACGGTTGCTTTGCCTTCTCCGTTGCAGATTTAGCAATCCGTTGACAGTTAGTTCTTTTCGATGGCTCTGCGATAGGCATTCAGAGAGTTTGCCATCACCAAGCGGGACAGGGACTTGCACTCGAACATCGCTTCACCCGCGGCGAGAGTGATGGTACGTGAACGGTCGATTAGCAATTCAGTGAAGTACTCTCGGTCCAGAAGACCCTCAGGTCTGCTCGTCTTCAGAACGTGGCCGTTGTGGTTCACTAGTTGCTGTTTTTCAATCGCTGTTTGGGAGGAGTGGTTAGATCAACTAGATTGCGCTGAGATGCGGGCTATGACATCATCAGCTTGATCGGGAGAAGATCGGGCAGCAGGGGGCTTCCAGGGAGATTGGCTGATGTGTTTCAAATGGTGATGCCTATGGATGGTTAGGGGCGAAAGTACAAAATGAAGTACTTGGATTCTGGCAATGTTCGCGGTCAGGGATGTAAGATCTTAGGTACATTTTATAGTTCTAAGACAGCGCACTGTGGCCTTGTGGAACCAATGAAAGCCATGTGAACTCGGGCCACGCAAATACACCCTCGTTTCCACCTTTGGTGCATCTTGGGTGCATTGCCAAGAATTTTTGGGAAGCCACAGACTGCTTGACCACCCTCAATAAAAGAAATTCTCGCCTCCCTGAATCTGGCCGACACCCCCCACCCCCAGAGGGTTTGTGTCCGGTGATTAAATCCTCGCCGCCTCTGAGAATTCTTTAAAAAAGTAGCAATTGGACTTATGTGACACAGTAGAACCAATTATATGGCTTTCTTCAAAACTGACTTTAGTTGGGGGAAACTGCAGCATTCCAGTAGTAGAACTCACCTTGAATAGTCACCCCGAAAGAATATTTTTCTGACCTTCTGATCAGAAAAAGTAGTACCTAAAAGAAAATAAAAAGACTGATCAGGTGAAGATCTTTTCAAAAAAAGAAGAAAACAGTGCTTAAGCACTGAAAAAGAGCGAAATCATACTTCTGACACACAGTTAGAGCAAGAATATGTAAGATCTAGATAGAGCAAACATTATATTTCAGTCAGAAGACGGCAGGGAAGATAGTGAAAACAACTTTACTCGAGCAGTTCAGCTTGATTTGACAAAGATCAACAGAGTTGCTGTTTCTGGGACATCCATGACCCAGTGGAGTAGTGGATGCTATGAGGAGTAGGAGGAGAGTGGCCTGAAGCCATAGCAAAAAGAACAGATTGATAGCTGCATTGCCTTGTGGAGGAGAGGAAAACAAGATTGGGGGAGGAAAGTGATTGAGCTGGCAAGCAAGTTTTAGGCTGCTGTTTTAGGATGCTGAATAAGTCGACCAATCTAATCTAATCTGAGCCCAGAAATTCATTTTGAAGTCCAGAGTTTGGGCATTGTTTTTGATCCCATGGGAACAAAAATGCCATATACGAGCAGAATTACAAAAGATGGAGAATGTCTCAGCAATCTATATGTAGTCTTATCATGTGGACTAGCTTCTTTCCTCATTGGAAAAACGCAAAAAAAAAAAAAAAAACAGGACACTTTTTTGTGAAATTTTGACAGTAAATCATTAATATCTCTATGACAAATGATGCTAGTCACATGATCTAAGAAGATTCAGGAAGCCCCAAAGATTCTCTAACTTTTTGATGAAAGTTGCCTTTTTTGAAAAGTTTTTGCTGTGGTGTTGATGGGTTAATGAATGAATGAAAATTCTGCTTAAGTCCTGGGCTGATAAAGAATGAGTCCTTTAAAAAGGGCTCATAATATTACAAGTTAAGTTGCAGATATAGAAGTCTATTAGACTCCAGAAACATATGTACTATGCTTGACTCCAGTACAAGTCCACTGGAGTCTAGCTATGATATTTACTAAGACAATACCACTGGACTTTAAAGTCCAGTCAGTACCTTACTCCAGTGGAGTTCAGTGGCACTCCAGTGGAGTCCAGTGGAGTCCAGTATACCTTCTTACTGGAGTCCACTGGAGTCTACTGAACTCCAGTATAACTCCACTGGAGTCCACTATAGGACTCCATGGGGGACCACTAAGTACTGTAAATTTGTCTCCTCTGTCAATATATGACCAACCACTCAAACACAGATGCCAGCAAATGGATGCAGTTCCTCCCTCTGAGCAGTGACTTTGAAGATTGGCACCATCGCAAAGGTTTTGTCCTCCTCCCTAGTCAAACTGTCTAATGTAAGTTCTAATTTAAATCTCCTGCCTTCCACTCATCTGCCAATCTGATAGCATCCACAGACTTTTCCAGCCAGGACTACAAGGGGGCAAGGAATAAATGGGGCCACCTGGAGAAAAAGGATATCAATAGTACAGAGATGTCTTGATAGGACAGGCCTTGTTTTGTAGCATACTAGTAGGCCAAGACAATACAAAGATTCCAACTATAACAATAACAATAACAGTAAATAATACAGATAAGACAGAAAGCCCAGCAAAGCAATACATAAAAATGAAATATAAATATTTATAATATTTATATTAATTAACTATAATATCAACTCAGGCCAACTCACACCATGGAGCCCAACTCATGCCAGCTCATGCCTCACCACAAACTGTAATCCCCGCCCACTCGCACATTGGGCCATTCAAAATTTGAGCCACCTGATCACGTGATCAAATTGAGCAATCGATAAGGCCACTTGAGTGGAGACTGGCATGTAATCAGCCTTTCTTTCCTATCCTCAGTCCTGTATTCATCTCCTCTCTTATTCCAACTACTGACAGCAATATGAGCAAACACAAGACTGCCAAAAGCTACAAAATCTGCCACCACAGCTGCTATTGACCTCCCACCAGCAAAGATCGGTCCATTCTTGGTGGCATCCACATTGTATTGACGTATAGGGTCGCGATTGTAACCACTGTGAAATATAGGAAAGCTAACATACAGAATTATATGCCTACATCATCTTTAGGAATGGCCAAGCACACACAGCGCATTCCCAGAACTATCATCGCTGCCAGGGCCTCAATTGGAACAAAAGGCCATGTGCACTGCCCAAATTTTGTGCTTTGCAGTCCCAAGACTGGGTTAAGTTTTGTGGCTGCCTGTATGCTTCACGAAATGCCAAAAAGGGTGAGGACAACCAAACCCAGTCATCCTTCAAGACACTCTATGTCCTTCACTGGGGAAAGCTGTTTGGTACCCCACCCCTTCTTTGTGCTGACAGTTCCTCTCATGACCTCATATTTGACAACCAATATGAGCCTCACAAACCCGTTCCATGGCTTCAGGACTTGCCCCAACCAGCCCAAACCTCTGGACCAGTGGTGGGTGGATTTTTCCTAAGACCATCTGCCTATGGCAGTGCAGCTCGTGCATCAATTCCTCCGACTGAACCCTCAGATCTCACCTCCCTGTACCAACATCTCCACAGCCTCCCACCTACCCAAATCACATACCAGCCCCATGCTTGTGTTCAGGGGGGCTACTTTGACAGCCTCTCCGACTATCATCTTTCCTGCAAGGCGAACCCTCCCCCTTTCTGAGTTCTCTTCATTGTTAATCACTTTATGAGGGTTCACAAATATAGCCCTATCTACTATACCCAGGTGGTCTTTCCAGATGAGCTGGCTAAGCTCATTCTCCAGGCAGATTGCAACGCATTGTGAGAAGTCCCTCCAACAGAAGCAGGGTCAAAAGAATACTACTGCCATGAATTCGTGCATATATTATTATTCCTCAACTACACAACACCTAGAGATCCACAAGGTCTTCATGGTCCCTCACGTATCCCTATAGGACTCCAGTGGAGTCGATAGAATATATTTTAGCAGGAACACCACCAGAAAGTGCCTACTGGACTCCAGTGGAGTTCACTGGAGCCACCACCCAAAGTCTACTGGAGTTCACTGGAGTGTACCAGAGTGGAGTGTCCATTTTCCACTGGAGTCCAGTGAACCCACATATAGAAGACTCTACCAGAGTCCTATAGGAGTCCAGTACTGCCTACTAGTATACCACTAGACAACTACTAAACACCACCAATGATGTGTATATACTATCTTATATATATTATATAACACAATAAAGGCATGAATTGGGTTTTGTATTTTGTTCAGCTCACTGGGTGAGGTCATGTGACCTTGTAATAATAATAATAATATTTGAGCATATCACTAGAAGACCAGTAGTTTTCCAGTGGTTTTCTAGTAGTATCTTTGATTTTTTAGCAGCATTTGTTTAGTAGTATTAAAACTGCTGAGTATCACTGGATTCCTTTCTTACTAGTGGGCTCCTATAGGACTCCAGTGGACTCCAGTAAACTTGAAGTAAAGAAGTATTGTATATTAAAAATTAAGTTGCAGATATAGAAGTCTGTTAGACTCTAGTAAACTCCAGAAATATACTATGCTTGACACCAGTACAAGTCTACTGGAGTCTAGCTGTCATATTCATTAAAACATATTACTAGACACCGGAGTCCAGTACCACACTGTAGTGGAGTCTAGTAGAGTGCTACTGAACTCCAGTACTATACACCAGTAGTATACCAGTATTATACTCTAGTGGAGTCCAGTAAGATTGCAGCACCATACTGTGGAGTCCAGTATACCTCTTTACTGGAGTCCTATAGAACTCTGTAGGGGACCACTAAGTACTGAGATCCACAATCACGCTCACCTGCGTTCCACCCATGTTTAGATTGGCCTCAGCAAAGCCCTCCACAGTGGTGGATGGGCGGTTCACTACATGTCCACCAATGATTTCATTTGTACCTGCACCACCAAAGGCAAACAAATGAGGGCATGGAACTATGTCACTAGTTTCCTGGACCTCATTGTTGGGGGAGCGGACTTCAGCGTGGCATTTCTGTAAGTAAAACCCTACCCAATTGAAGTCCAAGATCTGATCAGCTGCTGAATGCATGTAGGGATGACCATGTGCACCTTGAGGTCAATTTTGAGGACCACTTTCAGGTCCTCATGGAGCTTCAATGCCAAATGTCAATTTATCCAGATCTGTTTGGCCTCCTGCGCATCAGCAAAAAAGCATACCAAAATGCCCTCCTGACGACAGTCACCAGGAGTCTCAGCAATGATTGCCCCATTTCCACCATCCACAGCCTTCCCTCCTGGGCAGAAGTCTGCAATGTCAATGCCAGTAAACCTGTCGTCTACAAACAGGAGTTCAGCTCTGATTCCTCGCATGTCTTTTACCCCAGCCGAGCCATCACTCCTCAGGACTACATGAGGGTCTGTGCTTCAGAGGATCTCTGGAAGGCCAAGATGGGTGGAATCCTTGGCATGACCTGGCTGATGCAGCCATTCATCCCTGATCTCATCTATAGGGATGAGATATGGAGTCTGGTAGCTGGTGGCATCATCCTCTGCCATGTTTATACCGCTGCGACCAGTCAGGGAAACAATGAGATGACATTTGACAATGTCCAAAGCATCATGCCTCTGGTGCACATCCTGGTCCTCACATAAGTCGACTCAGTTGCTGTACCTCACATACATAAATCCTCATCTGACCGTATTTATTTCTATTTGAAGGCCAGAAAATGTAAAAACATCATCAGGAAGCCTGGATACTGCCCAAACCCTCCTTCCCAGCCTCTTCACCAACAATTTCAACAAGTTTGTGCTTGCCAATTTCGACAGGTTTATCTCCACAGACGAGTTCATGTCCTGGAGATTCAACACCCATCTCATCTTTTGTCATGTGGACTGCTCGGTCTTCATGAATCGAGACAGTAAGTACCACTACTTTGTCAATGAGCTGATGCCTTGCCAAGCATCAGGCCTTTTCCAGAGACAGGACTGGGATCACCTCATGCAAGAGGTATATTCCCAGATGGAAGGCACTCTCCAGTTCTGCGTGGACAAGGGACTCCTTTGTGGGCAGCCAGGATCAGAAATAGGACTGGCCAGACATCATTTGGAAAGATCAGGATAGGCCTTGGGTTGGCGACTGCTTTGCTCCTTTTGATTTTTTTTTTGTCAACATCTTTAAAGCTACAAACCTGGATTACAAGCCAAAAAATTACATGTAAAATTGAGCTCGCATCACAGTGTTGAATTGGCCATACTCCTCACAGTGGGAGGTATTGCTTGAAATACACAAAGATGAAATCCCATGCCAGAGGATCCTCTGGCATGGACTGTGAACTTTGAGGAAAGAGGGCATGAATCTGATACATAGGGCCTTAGGTATTTGACACAAGCACCAGGATCTTGAGGAAGAAATCATTTGTACGTCTTTGACACCATCACAAAAAAATTGTCATGATCCATGTACCAGAGGACCCTCTGGTACGATGAAGGACAAGGAGGGGGCTGAAGGAGTCGACCAATTGAGTAACACTGTAGAAAAGAGCAACAGACTCACTGTTTGAGCTCTCTCTCGCTCATGAAATGCAGCGCATGCAAGCAGCTATGCGGCTCAAAATCGACAAAAACAAAATATTATGCCAGAGGATTCTTCAGCATGAAATGCGAGCTGTGAAGCGAGGAGAAGAATAGCAGGAAAATAAGTCGCAGTGAATGCCAAAGGCTCTTACCATTCGACCAATCGCTGAGATGTCAGAAAGAAACTAATCAGTGTCACTTTTTTTTTTTTTTTTTTTAAATCAACAATTTATATAGCGGTGCTCAATGGCAGCCCACTTGCTATCTACATACACGTGCAATATGCCTCCAACTGGTTACTAAGTAAACTACTAAAAGAAGGCCGCAAGTCCAACCTGAGGGCATTGTGGTATAACACCAAAGCTTCCACTTCAGTGACCCCCTGGGTACCTACCATTAGGTTGTTGAATTTTGGTGGTGGGAAACAAGCCTAAGGTACCCCTCTGGGAACATTTTCTGGGAATATTCTCCAGTGAATGTTTTCTTCCAGTGAGATGTTTTCTGCTTTATGCCTTTATTTTGTTCACAGAACATTTTCCTAGAGCCTATTTGTTCTTTATTCTGCCAGTTGTTTTGTTTTCCTCAGAATATTGTGGACTCAGCTGAAGGTGCCAGGGGTCCCAATCTTCAGGCCCAGTTAGTTCAGCATCCAGGACAGCACAAATGATGGTTCTGGTACTGTTGTGACTGCAGCAAGTAGGGCAATGATGTCTCAGCCATGGCTGCTACATTATTTTGGAAAGTTGTCCAAGCACCCAGGTGCATCAGGGTGTGCAGGAGTCCTTTTGGGCAATTGTCCAACACAGAGAATTGCACATTTGCTGGACTCTCTGTCACACATAATTTTTGGTGTGCAGCCCTCTGCATGCTGTTGCTCACTGTCTCAGACAGGGCACAGGAAATTTCAGCAAAAATAGCCAAAAAATCATGTGATTGATGGCGCACCTGGGCACATCATCACCAATGATTACTAATGTAAACACCACCAAATACAGCCTAAAAGAGTGTTTTGCTGTGAGTTTTCAGGTAATTCCAGCTCTCCCATGGCTCTGAAAATTAGGTAATAGATGTAGATTAGATAAATACATTTATCTGTGATTTATCAAATGATTTCCCACACCCAGCAAAGCTGAGGGCTGTGGGGCATGCTTGATAGGGGCTATTAGAATGGGGTGGGACAGTGGGATGTGTTCTGGGTGCCATGGAGGCCTCAAAATGGGTTGGGCCGGTACAGATATGAATGCTAATAATTGTCATGGCATCTGGGGAGTGCAGGATGGTGCAGCACAGCTGTAGAAGGCAAAAAACTCAAAAAAAGCTGAGTCTTTTGAGTTTCTAATACAAAACAATTGAATATCAAATCAAAAACTTAATATTTCGCTGTGAAAATTTGTAGACATTTGTATCCATCATGGAGGGTGCTTCAGGGATATTTTGAGTATTTATTATGAATTATGGGGTGCGCCACACAGCAGGGAATAAGGGGAGCCAGAAACATGGCATGCCTTGGAAGTATCCTGGAAGCACACAGCTAATTCCTGGATGTCTCAGAAGCCAGATAATTGTTCTAGGAGCCAGATGCAGATCATGACAATGGTAGTGAATGCCTTAGTAGAGTAATATCTTGCATGCTCATGAAAAGTAAGCCTGCAGTCAAAGTAAAACCCCAGGTATCTCCAAAAGATCTTGGATTTCAGGAGTGTATTGCCTGTATCCAGGGCATAGCCCAGATCTATGGAGAGATTGTATCAGCTATGCTAACAGGAGAAGTGAAATAGCTCAGCCTTGTCATGTTCAAGAACAACTTGATGCAAAGGCAGCAAATAAAGTGAAATAATGTTAAAGGGGCAATGGTAAGCAATGACATGAGATGTGTATTTAGGAGGTAAACATGTGAGGTACATCATTCTAGCTATGGTAATTATGTACCTACTGTAGCACAACTTACAGCACTTTCTGACTGTAATGAGACTCCAACATTTTTTTCCCATATGTAATGTACACCATTTCCTATTTCAGAACAGCCTTGTGTTCACCTTGAGGTGTGTTTCATTGGTGCCAGGGAGGATGTGCTCTGCTTTCCCTCACTCTCTTACTCCAGTGGGCTGTTCACAGCCATAATAAACTGTAGAATCAGCACTGACCTCAAGGAGTGTGCCCTCAGCCTCTACAATTGTGGCTGGGACATACCTGACATTGTTGATATGCACTTCAGATATCTTGATCAAGCATCTACCACTGAAACAAGATACATATTCAAGGAACATGGTTTAGTGACACAGCCACAGTCTTCTTTCAAAGGATGTGCTCAAATTATTACCTGCACTGTTTTGACTGCTGTTCAAACATTATGAGGTGGAGGCAGATCTCCATCTTGACAGGCTTGTCCTCTGGCTGTCCACTGAACACAGTATTGATATCTTAATTTCTGCCCTTCATTGTACATTAAAGGATGTAGGCCTTACAAGAAATATTCTCCAGAAAATTGCAGTTGAAACAGATGAAGAACTCCAGACACAATAGAAGAAACTTCAAGAGAGCAATACCTTTCTACCAGATAGGTCACAGCTAATCAGCCTTGATGAAATGAGCAAGAATGAGCTTACATATGCCTGGAAGTATGGTCAAGCATACTCTGGAGAGCATGCAGAATTGAGGGATGTTACATCACTATTCCCAAAATGGAAATAATGTATGTCATGCACAGGAAAAAATGTCAGAGTCTCATTACAGTCAGAAAGTGCTATAATTACAATGGGGAAAGTGAGAAATTGTAACAGAATGACATAAATTGGAGCCCATAAAAATGTAACTACAAGAATGGGAAGGCAGGAATGCAGTTGTTTGAATTCTGGTATTCCAACAAATAATTCTGTAGGCCTTACAAAGACAACAAAGCCCTGTCTACTTTATTGCTGAGCAGTACTAATACACCCAATCCACATGTTGAAGGGATTTGGAGATGTTTGGATGGTACTTAGCAGCTCAGATGAACATCATGACAGACATCATGAAACTTTCATATCAGACTCTTGTAGAAAAAATTTACTCCATATATAAGCCACATTGATATCCTAAAGGATCTTGTCTCCATAGATGTGAGTCTGCTTGAGTGTCCAAGATGAAAATTCTGCACAGCAATGCCAACCTGGGTACCTGAGCGGACAGGCACATGAGATTAGATAGAAGAAATTACATTCTTATCTTGATGTGATGAAAGAAGGTGCAACAGCAGGTGGACCTCAAGGCAGTCCCTAAACAGACTTACAGACCTAAGCCCAGCTATCAAGTGTAGCTCAGTTCAATGTCTACCTTTGAAAGACTGAAAGTTAAAGAAAGTTGACATTTGTGGACTTTCTTTCTAGTGACATATTTATTGGAGAGGGTGCTTGCTCTCTACACAACAGACCATTATATATGCAGAGTGCTTTCCTAATCTTGCCTCTAACCTGCTTAGTGTGGGTGCCCACAGAAGAGGGGAAAATGCTGGGCAGACAATTGTTGGTTGACAAAGAGAATACAAGTACTCGTGCATGACAAAAGTAACTATGATTATATAATAAACATGACCCATGTGATCTGTTCCAAACATTTGTTGAACATGCTCCCCCCACACTCCTCATCGCTCTTCCCTCATCATGCCTGAACCAAAGACAGATCAACATCAGTATCCATTGTCTGTCAAAGACAAGTTCATTGGAGCTGTGCTCATGAGTTATGAGGCCTTTTTAAAGGACTCATTCTTTATCAGCCCAGGACTTAGGCAGAATTTTCATTCTAACCATAATACCCAGCAAAAACTTTCAAAAGGCAACTTTCATCAAAGTTAGAGAATCTTTGGGGCTTCCTGAATCTTCTTAGATCATGTGACTAGCATCATTTGTCATAGAGATATTAATGATTACTGTAAAATTTCACAAAAAGTGTCCGTTTTTTTTTTTTTTTTTTGCGTTTTTCTTCTCAATGAGGAAAGAAGCTAGTCACATGATAAGACTACATATAGACTTGCTGAGACATTCTCCATCTTTTGTAATTCTGCTCTATATGGCAGTTTGTTCCCATGGATCACATGCCCAAACTCTGGACTTCAAAAATGAATTTCTGGGCTCAGATTAGATTAGATTGGTCTGCTTATTCAGCATCTAAAGACAGCCAGCCCTAAACTTGGGCTTGCCAGCTCATCACTTTCCCCCAATCTTGTTTTCCTCTTTCCTCCACAAGCAATGCAGCTATCAACCTGGTTCTTTTTGCTATGGCTTCAGGCCACTCTCCTCTACCTCCTCATAGCATCCACTACTCCACTGGGGTCCTGGATGTCTCAGAAAACCAGCAACTCTGTTGATCTTTGTCAAGATCAAGCTGTGTCACGACCTGTACCCGGCTCCCGGCTCAATTATCCGGCTCCCAAGACATCCGGGAACGAGCCATGCTCTTCCAGGACACTTCTGAGACATCCGGGACGAGCCGTGCTCTTCCAGGGATGAGCCGTGCGCTTCCGGGACGCTTCCGAGACGTGCCATGTTCCGGCTCACCTCCATTATGTCTCCCAGTCATTGTTCTATTGTCCCTCATTGTTCTCATTGTCTCGGCTGGGTTGTCTATTACATAATCATGGTACATTATCCTACATAGCATAAATACCCATGTACAGTAGTAGATTCCTCAGTTGGAATATCAAACTCGACATACCCTCTTATCTCGTGTTCACTGTCGGAAACCCTCCCATCCGCTAGCCGGCCTCTGTCCCAGTTAGCCGGTCGACTTCCGGGTTCTGTCCTGGGTCGAAACCCTTGCTCATCCGAAATAGGGGACACCCAGACGTTGTGTGGTGGCACAGCTGCCCTTCCGTCAAGCTGAAGCCAAGTCCCCACCCCTTCCGGCACGGTCGTTACAAGCTGATCTGCTCAGTAAGTTGTTTTTTCACTGTCTTCCTGCTGTCTTCTGACTGAAATATAATGTTTCTCTATTAGACCTTGTATATTCCTGCTCTACTGGTGTGTCAGAAGGTAATGATAAGAATTTTGTATTAGCAGTTTATGCATAATTAATCTATTATAATGGGTGGCACAGTGTGAAGCCTCAAATTATGACACCAGTTTAATTCAGGCAAAATTTGGATTATCCCACATCATTCTCAAGTTATTCTTCCTGTAGATTACCTGAAAGGTTGATGTTGGAATAATAACCATTCTCTGACATTCACTTTGCAGCGTAATCCATGCCCCGTGGGCATTTGGACTTAGATCATTTTACTTGGCTTGGCTACAGCCACAGCGCCCATTGGTACCCTGCCTCTCCTCGCTTCCAAGTCCTCAGATGCCATCTACTACTCAGTACAAGAAATGCTTTTGTCATCGTTGCTCCAAAACTGTTCTCAGCTTCCAATACCACTCAAACGATGTGATCAAGAAGCACCAGAAGTTATATGGGAAGGGTTCTGATACACCACCGTGCGTAGCATTTCTTCTTCTCTGCTTCCTGCATTGAGAGTCCCATCCCTCACATAGTCCGTCTGAGCCCTGGGGTCCTGAACATGCTTCTCTGGCCTTGGAGAAGCCCTCTCAACAGCATAATCTGTCAATTGACCTGGCCCCTACTGATCTTGATCGGCCCAACAATGGTCCCCCCTCTGGAACCAGACTCAGATTGGTTTGAGGATGAGCTGGATGACATACACCACAATGGGCCAATGGAATCTCACCTTTCAGGTTCCCCTCCACCTCCAGACATCCCTGATGCGGTAGCAGCAGCGCCATTGTGGCAGGACAATGTGTGGTCTCCAGTTCCCCCTCCAAGTGTGTGTGCTCCTGGTTCAGATGTTGACAATGCTGATAGGCCCAACTTTACATGGTGTGTGTTCTCAGAGACATCAAGCGTTCGCATTGCCTATCTGCAGGTGGCAATTGCGAATGTGTACACACACATCTCCATTCTAAACTCAACAGGCATCCTGAACGGTACCCTGGATGCCTTGGCTGCTGCTGATGCCTTACCCTCAGTTCCTCGATCTGTCCAGACTGTCCAAAGTGCGAAGCGTCATCTAGGGATTGACGCTGACCAGTACATCACCCAGTATGCAATCTGCCTATTATGTTGGAAGCACTACACCCCCAAACAGGTCTCTGAGCTCGATTCTCTGCAATGCCAGGTCCCTGGCTGTGAAGGAATCATCTTCTCAGAATCCATGGACAGGAAAGGCCACTGCAAGCAAACACCTCACAAACTTAATCCGTACACCTCTATCATTCAAACCTTGCAGCGTTACTTCCTCCGACCTGGCTTTGCAGCAAGGATTCGAGACAATCATGGCAAACAGGATGGTCACAATGACGACCCTGACTTTGTTATGAAGGATATTTATGATAGTGCTGCCTGGCGTCAGTGCGAGATCAATGTGGTTTGAGAAGTTGGTAACTTGGGGTCTGTGCGCAATGTTCCATTGACTGGCACTCGGACTGAAAAGCTCAATGATCATCATTTCGGACTTCATTTGACCTTGAACATGGACTGGTTTGATTTCTAATGTCATTTATCTTGCCTCCGTTTGCTGATCTTAATGGCTCTGCAGGTTTCAACTCCTCTCAAACCACCCTCATTCCACAGGGCCAATATATGTCTCCATCAATGATTTGCCCCAAGATGAATGTTTCCTCCAGGTGAACGTGATGTGTCCTTGTGTCATGCCAGGCCCTGGCGAACCAAATGCAGAGCAACTAAACCATGTGCTTGAGCCTCTCACAAAGGAGATTGTTCAATTAAAATCTGGTAGTGTTGTTCTCATAGAGAATAAATATTCTTACATCTCGATCCAGGTGTTCAAATGGATATTCTTGATCAGGAACCTGAGGAGGTACACGCTGACTTCCTGTTCGACAACTGTGATACTCCAGCAGCTTGGAAGGTTTCTGGAACTGCTGGGCATTCAGCTGATTTGCATCCTTGTCTCTACTGCGACTTCATCTTGACAGGCTTGAGTAAGCCAGAGATGTTCTGGAACCACGGTTCATTTCATTCTTGCTGATGTAGATGATGTTACCTGATAATTGGAATGATTAGCTTGCAATCGAAAAGAAGATCAACACCTGCTGAAATCTGCCTTTCAATCTCATGATAAACTCCCTGCTCAGGTGAAGAAGATCCTACAAGATCATGGGGTTTGGTGGTCCATCCTGAATGTCATCCCAGACTGGGCACCATCAGGGAAAACAGCACTTGATTTCATGCATAACATTTTTCTTGGAGTTATTGCCCACTTCTATACCCAGGTCCTCTTTGCTGCTCACATGTTCCCTTGTGCTGGTGGTCAGCATTCAAGCAAGAAGAGGCTCAAAGACTTCATCAATCAGTTCCAGTGGCCAAGTCATATCACATGGCTCCCCAAAAATGTGAGATGTCATTTGTTCCTGCATGTGCTTGTTATTAACATACACGGCTGTCGAAGCTTGGGGAAAATCAGTCCCTGAAGAAGGCAGACAAATGGTGTCGTCTGCTTACAATCACACCGGTCCTTCTTTGGTATGCATGGCGAGATGCTAATGACAACATACCAGATTCTGCTCCAATGTTATCACCAAATGAGAAGATCTCGACAATGCATTCTCGGAATCGATGGAAGCTATACCAGGCAGCACTTCTTCTTTGCACCGCAGTTTGATTGTTTGCTACCTGGTCAATCACACTCCGACAGGCTCGAACAGGCCAGGACCTTCTTGCACAGTTCTGTTGTGCTCTCCTCTCTCTCAGTGTTCTCCTGGTTATCAACCACCATCTGAGCATGCATTTCTATGACATGATCTACCTCTTTGGGCCTATTTATGCATGGTGGCTGTTCACATTTGAGCGCTTCAATGGAATGATGGAGAAGGTCAACCACAATGGCCATGATGGTGGTGCCATGGAGCTTACTCTTCTTCGTAACTGGGTTCAAACACAGCTGATCTATGAGCTGCTCATCTCACTTCCTGCTGATGCTCATCCCTCTGAGCGTGCTATGCTGGAGCGCCTGATTGAAGGCGAGGCTTGCCAACGTGGATCAATGATGACTCAGTTGGCTATATTCTGCAGTGAGGTTGACACAGGTGAGTTATTTCTCTTGTGATCTGGAGGAGCCTGACAAAGTCTCCACACAGATTCAGTGAAACTGCCAAAACAGATTTGACGACGGCCAATCAGTCTCCAGGCAACTGATCCTACAGGTAAAATCTATGGTCTCCTTCTCAACTACTGTCAACGTCTCTGGCCTGGTCTGAATCTAGTTGCTGAGTTCTCTCGTCTACCTGGAATGGTATTTATCTCATCAAATGTTGCTCATCCGGTGTCCTACATTTGAAAAGATGGACTCTGCTATGGTTCTCTCAGCAATCAATGCACAAAAGCTGATAGCACAGTGCTTATTACTCTTGATCCAGCCTCTGATTCTGTATGTAATGCAGCACAGATCGTTGGCCTTTACGTCCTCCATATCCCTGAGACGAATGTGCAGCCACACGTATGTGCTGTAATTCAATGGATGTTTGCTGATGCAGCGATTCCGAGTCTTCTGTGGGATCTGTAGTGAGTCCTATCAAAAGTTACTTGCATTTGAGCTAATGATTCGCAAGTGCCTCGACTCTGGGAATCCATGTCTCTTATGCAAACAGATTCTATCCAGAGGAAGTCATTCCTGTTGCTCAAATTGTTGTACCCGCAGGCACAGTTGAAGTTTTCTCAAGACAAATCAACTGCCAGCTATGCATTACAATCTCTTTTGATCACATACAGTTTCTAATCTAATTTTACAATGATACTCTAGAGCACTCAAGCTAATGGTTACAACAGAATGGCACAGAACCAGAGGACTGGGACAATTTCGATCTTTGACAGGCAGAAAGTGAAAAAATACAGTGCAAGCAAAACAAACACAAGCAAGCAAGCAAAAACACACCAAGTAGCCCATATCATCATACGTCGTCATCTGCAAACATTGAATCGGTGTCATCATCGTCATGGTTCCTGGTGAAGGTCGATGGCCCCGCTTCAGGTTCAACCGCCCTTTCTTTTCCCTTCCTAGTAGTCTTTTTCTTTCTTCCTCCAGTATCCTGTGAAGTACTCAACTGCTTTCTCTTTGTACTCCTGCCTTTTTCCTCCTTGATAAACTTCTGTTTCTCCTCCAACTCTTCTGGGTCAAACTCGTCACCCCATGCTCTTCCACTCGGGCCAATTCTTGATGGAATATCATAGTTCTTGTTTGCATCCAACCAATTGGCATCAACCTGCCAGTACCGAGCATGATTCTTGGACAATAAGGCCAGGCGAGGTGGTATGTCCTTGGATTCTCCTCGAACTCTTGTCCAATACTTGGGGTCATGACCAGTTGGATCGGGCAGTTGGTCAAGATTGCGATAGTATTTTTTAAGCTAGTAGGTCATGTCACTATTTGCTGGTGAAGAAGACTGAAACTATTGACTTACAGCTTGCGAACGATAAACCGGCTCTTGTGACAAATACTTCCCTGTTATGACTCTTCCCTCAACAATCATGTCTTCATCATCAGACATCAATGGAGCTCTCATTGCTGAGTCATATTTCTTGTCCCACAATGGGTGCGCAACGTCCAGGGCCTCACATTTACGTGTATGAACAGCCAATTTCTGAGTATCAAGGTGTTAATGGGATTTTTGGCAGAGAACTGAAGAATAATGTACTCCTTTCGCTTGAGAGAGAAATTTCTGCTCCAATTTTGGATCTCTGAGCGTATGTTTGCTTGGAGTTTCAGGTATAACTTCCCCGTCATTGTTGCTACCTTCAGCATTTGTCATTGATGTAGCAGCTGCAATAGGGGCTGCACCCTGTCAATGGTGTCTGCAGTACAGCTTTTGAAGCTCATTGAACTTCCAGATAACATGTTTCTCACAGTCTTCTAGGCTGATAAGAGGCAAAAGAGGTGCGGCGGCATTGACAAGTGTGGTGCCATTGTTACTGATTTCTGCAACCAGGAGTGCAATGTTTGAATGGTTCTTGTGATCACTGTGGCTGCGGTCCCAGTAGAAGCGCATTGCTGGAGTGTTGGTTCCAGGAATCATTGGCCAGTCAGTCTCATAGCCTGGATGGGGGGGCAAAACTTCAGCTGTGAGGTTTGGGAGACCCATGTTGCACTGAAAGACTTGGCAAAGCAGGAGCTGGCAGAAAGTGAGCATTTTCCCCCTTATATGCGCAGTAAACTCACCAGAAATACACTGCTTGATGCTGCTTCATCACTGCGCCTCAATTTCAACAACAGTTCTTCATCCTCGAATGAGTGGTATTCAGTTGTGTCATCTGAATCTGGCTCCGAGTCCTCAACTCTGCTGTTGTGAAGCATGTCTTCCTGAAGGGCTGCTACTTTTCCTTGAATGTCGACAAAAAGCTGGTCCACACGGTTCCTTTCCTGGTTGAGGGCATCTTTGAGGCGCTGGGTTTCCCTGTAGAGGCCTGCATTTTTCTTCTCGAGATCGTTGACCTTTTCTCTAAGCTCCTGGACCTGTACCAAAAAAGCTGCCTGCAATATTTTCTCCTGAACTGGACCGGTGGATAAGGAGGGATCAATATGGCTTGTACCCTCAGTATGTGCTTGACGACTGCTGAAAATACAGAGAAGCTCATCCGTGTTAGGCTGCTTGCAAGCATTGGTTGCACCAGGCTGTGAAGTAGTGCGCAGAAGGCCAGGGTGTTGCACATTTCTGGCTGCCAGTGGATGGCGCACATTGGACAGACTGCTCATTGCCTCATGACTAAAGGAGCTGAGTGGGCAGAATAGGGTTGGTGGGCTCTCAGAGGGGTGAGGAGTGCAACAGGGTTGACTAGCCATGAGCGCATTGGACAGGAAGACACGTCAGATTTTTCTGCTTCACAGATGCGTGCAACGTAATTGAACAGCTGCCATTATTTATTAAATCAAAGTATTAATTGGCCAAATAACTGCTTGCTTATCATCAACGAGCTCTCTAAGCCAGGAAAACAACAATTTTGTAGAGATACTAGGCAGGGGTGGCCCGCAGTGGTGCCGCCCACCAACCCTCAGGCCATGGTGCCCCGATTAACCTTGGGGAAGTTTTTGGCAAGATGACAGTAGAATCACAGTAGAATCTGAGTAAATGGTCAAATCTCCCAAAAATCATCCCACTGGTGGATTTGAGGTATAATGCATGTTTAATGTCAGGGTAATCTACATTATTCTCAGATTAATATGGGGGGAATAATCTCACACGTTTCGCTGTGTGGTAGGTGGGCATAACTTTATATAACATTTCTGTAACTATGTAGTTGCTATAAGAAAATTAATTTGTATAACTATCAACTGTATCCTGCTAAAGTGTCAGGCAAGAAGAAGGCCTCATACATGCCATGCATAGCAATGGCCCACTCAAACAAGTCGACAAGAATATGTTCCACAAAGTCAGGGAAAGTGGGTCTCCAATGAGCACGCCCACCAGAGATGAAAACTCCTGTGAAACAATTCTGTTGTGGGCAATAATGTAGGTCATCCGTGAATACAACATTTGAATCCAATCAAAGTATTGGCCTGTCAGGCCATAAGCCTCAAGTTTCAGCCAAAGAGAGGAATGACTTGTGGAAGGAAAGGCATTCAATATGTCCACAAAGGCAATGTATAAGGTTTTTCCTTTGGAGGCGGCCTTGTCAATCAGTGTCCAAAGGACAAAGGCATTGTTATTGGTACAGCAGTTCTTCTGAAAACCATTTTGGGATGGGGGAACAATGCTGGCGCTATCGAGAGCCTTGCAGAACTTAGTATGGATGATGAAGGTGAGAGCCTTCAGAAGACAGCTTTCCAGGGTAATAGCACAATAGTTCTTAACATCCTCTGCATTCTTTCCATGTTTTGGGGCCCCAATGATCAGGGTGAGGAGCCAATAACAAGGTGCCAGTGAGCCATGCCTATGGACACATTCATTGAAGAAGTCAAACAATAGAATGTTGTCCGTGTCCAGAATTTTAGCCTTGGACACCTGGTCTAGACCCAGGGCAGAGTGGGGACTGTGAGATGAAAGATGAGCTTTCAGAACCTCAATGTCATCCAAAGTAATATCGTGCTGAAGGACCGGGAATTGGGCCGAGGGAGAAGTGATATCAGGAATCTCCAAAGCCAAGTCCTCAGTATGAGCCAGATGTGCCTTATCAAAGCCCACCGTATCAGGATCAGGAGGGTTCATGCGAGGAACAAAAGTGTCAACTAAGTCGTCAAGTGACACTTGTGGATTAACAGAGTGTGGCTGTGTCAGATGATGATAGAAGTGCCAGAAAGAAGGAGGATCCTTTGAGGAATGATTTAAACAGTCAAGGATGAAATTTTGAGTTAACCGTTTAAAGTCATGACCGCAGTGGTTGGAAATGGAGTATGAAGCGGTTCTAGTATTACGTTGAGGGGGAACAGAGAATGGATGGGATGATGTTGCAGACTCATTTTCCGGACGCAGAAGGTTATCAATGTACTTAATTCAAACAATTAGACACCTCCACCTCCAGCAGAGCATGCAAATAAACTATCCTATCCTACGGGCCTATGGCTCAACAGCGTCCCATGGCCTCTTCACCGCCGATCCCCCATTTCCACCACCGTGTACACCCACATACCCCGACACCGACCCGAGAGGCGCCGTCGTCATCACCCCATTCCAATCCTGCTGTACCTGCGGTATTGGCATATGCTGGTGCCGCGGAGGCAGAGGGACAGTGTGCTGTGGGACGCGCCGTTGTTGTTGTTGTTGCGGCACTGGCAGCTGGTGCTGGTGCTGGTGCTGTAGGTTCTGAAGGGGGGCGACGCCGGGCATCGCCTGTATCGAGTAGGGCGACTGTGCGTGCGACTGATTTTGTTGGTGTTGGTGCTGAGGGGCGTAGGCACTCGTCGTCATCGTCGTCGGTGGTGGTGGTGGGGGCATCGGAGGAGGGAGGTACTGGTGTGCGGGTGGTGGTGGTAGTGACAGTTGGTGCTGTTGTTGAGATGGTGGTGGTGGTAGAGCGCGTTGCATAAATAGATGAGGCGAGGGAAGGGTTTGGTCCATGTCCGCAGCGAAGGACGACGCGTCGACGAAAGAATAGCCGCCCGTCTGCGCCGATGAGATGCCCACATCTTGCGGCTGCGCTGCTGGTGGAGGATCGTGCGGAGGGGAGACGCTCGCCTCTGTACCACCACCTGCACCACCACCACCACCTACAATCCCTCCCTCTCCTCCCCCGCCCACACAGCCCACCTCCGCCGCCGCCTCGAGCGCCGCAAGCTCCTCCTGCAGCCTCACATTCGCGAACCGCAGCTGCTGCAGCTCATACTGCCAACTCGAGCCTCTCGCAATCGCCAGCTCTTCAAACATATCCACCGAGGGCGTCGTCGTCGTCGTCGTCGCAGTCGACGAGGACGCCGTTGGTGGAGACGCCGCCGTTGTCGTCGAAGGTGAGACGGGCGAGACGGGCGACGGCTGGACCGCGCCCGCCAGCGACGAGGACGAAGTGGACGAGGAAGGCGACGGACGGTTCGCAGGCGACGCAGCAGCAGCAGCAGCAGCAGCAGACTTGCCCATCGACGGTATCGAAATCCCCGAATCCTTACCCGCATCGACCGTCGCAGCGTCCACCAGCCTGATCTGGTACACCAGCGGCGCCGGCGCGATCGTCATCTCCCTCTCCCTCCTCTCGTCCCCATCCCCACTCCTCCTCTCCTCCAGGTCATAATAGTCCGGGTCCGCACGATACACGATGAACCACACGTCCGCCACGCCGCCGTCCTTCCTCCTCAGTGGTGCCCTGGCCTTCTTTACCCTCCCCGCGTCCACGAGCCCCAGCGCGCGGAGCGACGGCAGGCGGCACCGCTTCTGGTACGCGCGCATCGTCGCGACGAACCCCCCAATCACATTCGCAGCGCCCTCGTCCAGGAGCACCTCCAACACACTCCGGCCGAGGAGCTCCGCCTCCGTCCACCCCAGCACGTCCTCGACGCCCCGCCCCACCGACGCGAACACCATCGTCTCCTTGCCTTCCCCGCCCAGCATGCCCCATACCTCCTGCTCGACCGTGCGCCACGCCCGCTGGTGGTGGTGGTGGTGGTGCTTGCCGTCCTTCGTCTTCATCGCCGCCTCCTGCACCTGCACTTGCGCCTGCACCTGCTGCTGCGCCAAAGGCACACGCACACGGACGCCCTGCGCCAGCCCGCCCGCGCGATTGACGTCCTCCCACTTGAGGTTCATCATCTCCCTTGCGCGTCCGCTGAGTATGATCGCCTTGCGGCCCTTGCCCGGCTCGACGTGCAGGCGCCCACGGCACTCGACCCACACATAGCGGCCCATCTTCGTCCTGGCCCTAAACAGCAAATCCACCGCGCGGGGCTTGCCCGCTGTGCCATTACCCCCAAGTCCATGTCCAAACAACTCCCCGCTCCCGCTCCCGCTCCCGCCAACCGCAGCGCCAGGCCCCCCAGCCGCCCCCATCGCACTGCTCTCCTTAAGCTCGCGCATGAGAGGGACGACGTCCTCGGGGTGCGCATACCTCGCGATCGAGGCGCCGACCATCTCCTCGGGCTCGTACCCCAGGACCCTCCGCACGCTGGGGCCCACGTACAAAAAGTCGCCCTTCAGGGACACCACGTGCACAAAGGCAGGGGCGAGCTCGAGAAGGACGAGGTGGAGAAGGTGGTTCGAGCCGCCGGTGATGGCGTCTTCGTGGGAGACTGCCCCTGCGGTCGCGCTGTGACTGGCAGCCGCAGACGCAGACACGGACGCGGACGATGGGGGCGCAGGGATGGTGGTGGACGTCGTGATATGGACCGACCGCAGGAACGCGGGGTCCGCGAGGAGGCGTCTGAGCTCCTTCGACATGACGATAGGCGGTATCGCGTTGACCTTCCTCTCCCTCCCCGCAGGGTGCGCATGCGGCGGCTGGACCGCCCGGTTGAGGTGCGAATGCACAGCATACCCGCCCCCATCCCTCATCTTCTCGCGATACACCTCCGGCTGCTCGTCCACATCAACCTGGAACCCCACATGGTACACACACTCCTGCTCCTCATGCAGGGCGCCGCTCACACCGCCGAGGACGGGTATAACCGTGACCATATTCCTGAACGCCGAGCCGTCCTTCCTATAATTCGTGAGCACCGCCTGGCACTCCTTGTCCGCCACGAGGTGCTTGCGCAGGCGCGCGACGCCCTCCTGCTCGGTGTACGTGCGCTGCTCGCCCTTGCGCACCCCGCCGCCCGGCGCCTGGAGGAAGCGGCAGTTGCGCCCGACGACCTCGTGCTCGGCGTACCCCGTGAGCGCGCAGAACGTGGGGGAGCAGTAGACGATGGGGTGGTCGTAACGCCGGACGTCGACGACGACGAAGGCGCATGTGAGGTCGACGGGGCCGAGGACGACCCTCGGGTTGGGGCGGGTCGCGACGCGGGCGAGGATGGAGAGGAGGTCGAACCCTGATGCTGAGTAGATGGGGAACGGGGCGTTCTGGCGTGCGGTGAAGAATTTGAGGTCGAGCTGGGGCGGCGGTACCTGCTGCGGTGCATAGACGGGCTGCGAGGGGGGCACGTCGAACTGAAACGGGGCCGACGCTGGCTCTTCCTGCTGCTGCTGGTAGTCTGTCTCTGTCTGTGGAGGAAAATAGCTGTCTAGCCATTGAGTGGGGGCGACCCTCTGTATAGAAAAGCAACACACGCTTGGTGCGTCTGGGCTGGGTGGAAGCCGTTGTTGGCGAACCAGGCGGCGTTGGCTGCAGGCACGACCTCTGCACCTCCGCCGGGGACGAGGGTGGGCGTGTTGGCGTAGACATAGGGGGCAAAGTGGAGGGGGAGCGGGTCAGGCATGGTGGGTGCGGACAAGAACGCCTGTGGGAATATGTATGTGAATTGAACAAAACTACGGACCACAATACAAAGGTTGTAGTTGTAAATAGACAACGTTCACAAAGCCAATCTGTGCCCCGTTTCCCCTATCCATCGCCCACTGATCTGGGCAACGTAGTGAATAATAGGGCATGCGCGATGAAACCGGACTCCGCGATTTACACGGCTTCTAAGTTCTGTCACAATTACCTCAGATCCACAGATCTAACGCCGTCCGTCAATTCAGCGAGTAAACTACACAAATCACGCCCGAAGCTGGTTGCGAAGGTTCTGCTCCAAGGGGCCCTTGGGCCGAATGAACTGTACATACGCTCCGTCCCTAAAAATCATCAGAAAAATTCTTACCCACTTAACGAGAAAAAAGACACTCACTGCAACACCTTCTTCTCCGCCTTCAGCTTCTGGTACTCGCCCTTGTCCACATTCGTGAATCCCCACTTCTTCGACACGATGATCTTCTGCCTGCCGGGGAACTTGTAGCGCGCACGGCGCAGCGCCTCCATGATGACCGGCGCGTTCTGCTCCTTGCACCGGATCGACAGGATAATCTGCCCAATGTCCACGCGCGCCACCGTGCCGTACGGCTTGCCCCACGCACCGCGCATGCCCGTCTGCAGCCTATCCCACCAACAATGCGCGCATTAACACCTCGCCTCCCCAAATAAAAACTTAGAATTTAACGCACCGATCAGCACCAGCGCAGGACAACATCTTGTTGATACGGATAACGTGGAAGGGGTGCACGCGCACGCGAAGGTGGAACGAGTCCTTGCCCGACGTCTTCGTCACATACTTGTTCGCGCAGATACGGGCCGCCTCCAGCGCCTCGCTCGAGAGCTGCTCGTACTCGTCCGACACCAGGTGGCAGCAGAACGGGAACTCGTCGACGTTGGCGCGCTTACGGCCCAGATCGAAGATTTTGATCTAACCAAGCGTAAGTGTGAGCGTGAGTCTCGAATCCAGCCGAGTCCAGTCCAAGCTTGCGGGAGAGAACGCACCTTGGGGTCAGGAACACCACGGTTGTACCTCGACTTGGGGTACGGCTTGTTCTTGCAGTAGCGGTAGCAGCGAGCGGGACGACGACCCATTTTTCTTTCTACATTTCGCAAAAAAGCACAATCAGCACCTTATCCAAACCACCAATCCCAATCCCAATCCCAGAACCGCCCTTCCAACTCTCCACCTCCACGTCCCATCCCCATCACCCAACCTCTCACCCAAACGTCATCCAAACCCTCAACCTTTCATCCATCCCCCATCCGCCCAATCCACCCCATCCTTCTCTCCTCCTTTCCCCATCTCCCTCGTACACCCTCCCAAACACCCAAAAACGCACAAAACCAGCGTACTCACCTTCTAGAGTCGCAATACGGGGGATGAATGAGCCCTCCACTCGTCGCCGAGGTTGCTTTTGTATCTATTTGTCTCGCTTTGCTCCTGCTGAGTCAGGGCGTGATGATGAGTAAGTCTCACCCGGCCCGGGACCAGCCCGGGGTGAGAGGATGACGAATGGCCCCTAACGAAGTCACTTTACTCATTCCTGGCCGCGGTTGCGAACGCATCTGTCAAGGTCTGTCATGCGTTCGACTCAATTCGCCGCGAGGGCTGGTCATCTCTTGGAGTCGGTGGTGATGTTTATACTGACAATATTCTATGTAGCCCAGTGAAGACGGTCGAAGACAATCCTGATCTGGAGAAGGAGAACGTACGCCGAGGTACAATAGACAGAATTCCAAGTTATCGACACCTGAAATACAAACTCGAGATACTTACACGCCTGGACTCTCCGAGTCGGGCTACTCGACGCCTTCTCACCGCCCCTACCATCTCGTAAACCCGTAAACCGTATCCTCCACCTCCACATCGCACCTTCACCCAGGCCCCAAACACCACCCGTCAAATACCGCCAGATTCCTGGTCCCCAATTCCAGGTCCAACTCCAACTCCAACCCGCATCTCGCATCTGCCAACAACATATCTTGCTAACATCGGCGTCATGTCACCTCCTCCATCCTGTAGGCGTTCCATGTTCCATGTGGCTCTTGACAGGAGCGGGAGCACTGCAAGTACATTCCACCCCAACTCTTGCCGGATGGATGTCATCACCGCTGACTAGGGCCCCAGTCTTTCAAGCTTCAACGTTTCAATATTCAAGAGTGCTATCAGAGCACGCTTGCAGTCTTTCTTATCCCCGTCGTCACCGGTCGCTGACCTACCACACACCCCATCCTCCAACACCTCCTCGAGGGTGGATTCCCACGATTTCCTTAGGACCGGCAGCAGGTTGTGTTGAAAGCCCTTATCAGGCTCGTCAGGCGTTCGTTTTCCCGTGCGAGGCTGGTACTCTAAGTAATCTCTCGGAGTCGGTGGCGATGTTTATCCTCACAATGCCAGTGGAGACGGTCTTCAAGTTCATTCTCTGGAGGAGAATGGGCGGAGTAAACCTTCAAGTTATCGACTTGGACACCTGAAACGAACCTTCGGCCCAAAGCTCAAGCACACAATACTTAGGAACACCTCCACCGCCCTCACCTCGCGCCTTCACCTTGGGCCTGTCCACCACCCGTCAAAAACCACCAGATTCCCGGTTTCCATCTCTAACTCCAAGGACCAACGCCAACTACCAACTCCAACTCCCGCGTCGCGCATCTGCCAGCAATATATCTGCGCTACGTTAGCGTTATGTCACCTCCTCCATCCTGTAGGCGCTCGATGTGGTTCTTGACAGGAGCGGGAGCGCTGCAAGTAGAGTAAGTACACAGTGCACACTGCCCCAACTCTTGCCGGGTGAATGTCATCATGGCTGAGTCTTCTTTCAAGCTTCAAGCCCAAGTTCCCCGTTCGTACCCCAAAAGGATCACTGCCGAAGGGGGGTCAAGCGCTCAAGTTCTCCTCCCTTCTGCGATATGTCAATGACCTGGGCGAGTATTATTCGACTACGCGTCCCCTAGCTCGAAGGTGGATTCTAGCTGTTTACGACCTCGCAACGGCAACGATCGTCTGTGTGAACCTCCACACCTCCTAGATTATCTCGACTTGAGTGAGGTGTCTGTTCGTCTTAAAGCCTTCTTGAAACAAGTGCATCCTGGCCGCATGACCGCACAGGCCCTTCGGGCGATATGCAAAAAATTAAGCCCGCTGGTTCCTTGGTCCCTCTCTCTATGCACTCGGACTCCGGAGGCAGGAGTCGACTTCACCGAACCGCCTTGGGGATACCTGCCATTTGCCGACTCCAAAGTTGAAGTCCGCGATACGCGTCCTCCAAACCCACCACGCCTCTTCCCTGCCTTATCACGATTCACCATCCATACTCTACTGTAAGGACACCCTCGTCGCCTGGCACACTGACATCACAGCTCACTCTGGTTCTTACGACATTATCACCCTACATACCCCGGAACCGCACCACGGCTTTCCAAGTCTCACTAGACGAATGTCATTACTGCTGACCTTTCGACCTTGAAGCTGAAGTGTCAGCCTTCAAGCTTCTTTTCCAAAAGGATCTCTGCTGAAGGCCGAAACAGTGCTCAAGTTCTTCTTGTGGCTTACCTATGCTGTCGCTCGTCTATGGCCTCCTGGACACGTATTGTACCCTCTACACGTCCTCAAGTCGTCTACGAGGCTTACTGGCGACGGTAGCAATCCTCTGCGTCAGCCTTCGCTTTTCTGGGTTGTCTCGATTTCGATTGGATGGGTTCCGCTACCTCGTTCACTACCTCGTTAAATCGTTCGTCCTAAAGTCACCTTTTGAAGCAATCTGTACCATGGCTTCACGAGTCATCAAGCCATTATTGATATATCAACTAATCTAACCTAACCTACTCGTTCAGAGGTCCATTCCAGAGTCCAACATAGCTCAACCTTTCAATTTCGACCACCACGTTCTCCCGCACAAAGGGCGCTCTGCGTCACCGATTCCCATCCTCTCCTCATTCCCCTACGTCATCCTCTGGAACTCTCGAATGGTCGTGCCTAGAGTATGGAAGACTCGGGAACCTTCAAGTTACAGCGAGCTGCACGCCCTCCGACTCGGCCTACATGACGCGTTGACGACCCTTATCACCATTCCTTGCCGTGTCGTAAAGCGTACCCTCGTTGCACCATCAAACCCAAAGTTCACTCTACACAGTACTTTCTTACGGCAGGGACCTTTCCTCCTTCACCTTCGGCCGTCACTTGGGCCATGTTCCCGGTCTCCGACCCCATCTGCCAGAATCATCCCGACTTGCTCTTCTATGTCATCGCCTAGCAGAGTTCCACACGGTTCTTGACAGACAAGGCTTGCATTGGACATATACAGCACCGCAGGCCCCAACTCCCGCGCGCCGGGCGAAAATGTCGTCACTGCTGACTCAACTATTCAACCTTCAAAGTTTCAAGTTTCCAGTTCGTCCCGAGACCCGCGAGGATTCCTCACAGAAGCGGAACAGCGCTTCACTTCTGACTTATCTGCCTTGTGACCTGTCCTCCAGATGGTTGTCTCTTGTACACGTTCCAATGAGATGCAATTGGCTACGGCGAGAGTGTCGCTGGCAATTTCGCGATCCTCTGAGGTCTCTACTGTAAGCCGTCTGGCGGTACACTTAACCTCGTTTCTCAGCGCCTGTTGAAGGCAAGCCCTTGGAGCAGACGACATCCCCGCACTGCTAATTTGCGACCTCCTTCTGCGTCATTTGGGTCTCCCCTCCCCCCCTTCTCTGGATTTCGCCGAAGCTTCGGGCACCAAGTTCAACGGCTAGAAAGACCTGTCAATGGGAGTGGAACAGCGCCTCGAACTCTCCATCCTCTCTCCGTTTCAGCACTGTTCTCCGGACGAAGCTCACTATTGCTGACTCTTCAGGTTCAGGTTCAAAATCCAAGTTCCAAGTTCGTGTTTTCTAACCGAGGCGGAACAGTGCTTCATTTCTCCTTCTGGCTTTTATCCATTTATCTCGTCACTAGTCCTTCAGATGCTCGCCTACGCTGTCTAGGCCAGGCGTCTTTTTCTTGTGCACGTCCCAACAAGATGATTCTGGGCGTCATATGGCTTCCAACAACAGCAATCGTCTATGTGAACCTTCGCATCTTCTGGGTAATCTCGACTTCAACTCCGGGTGGGTGCTATGCTATCCGCCACCTCGTTCATTGCATTGTACGTCCTGGAGATACTACATCAACTGATCCAACCTACCCGTTCCTCGGTCCATTCCAGAACGCACTCAACCTTCTCATTTCAACCATCATGCTGCACGAACGGTGCTCCAAGCCACCGACTCCCATGCTCTCTCCATCCCACCCTTCCTATCGCGTAGGTACGTTATCTTCTGGTCGTGCCCGGCATGCCGTTCATGTCCCTACCTCGCTCCTGTTCCTATACTTTCATTCATTCCATCAAGGACAGAATCAGCACTGAGCACTCATCTTCCTCTTCCACATTAGGTCCGCGTACCCCTTCATCTCTTTCGGCACGACCCCGCGATAGAATCAATGGAGCGTCACACTCAGAGACAACGTGCGACGGTCCTAGCCAGGACGTTGCAGAGTGGGCTTCGATCATGATCAAGTGAGCACTCGTTTTCGTCACTCTTTCCTTCCCGTCGTTTCTTCGAACCTCTTTCCACGTAAAATCCCCCTAGTCTCTTCATGATTTTCAAATTCTCCCTTTCTCATCCTACGTTCCATACTTCTACCGCCTCTCTTCCCTTCCCTTCCACATCCTCGCGGCCCCTTCCCTCACGGTCACACTAATGATTAACGCATCCCGCGTTCTCCTCAGAAAACGCCCCGATATGAAATGAGGCCAGTCTTCGGTCCCATCCCATGCACCCCAGGCGCCATTATTACGTGCATCAAAATTCAAGCATAATCGCAAGCACCAATTCCAATTCATATACCTAAGCATTCGAGTGTACGTAGGCCCTATCTCGATAAATCGTCAGCCGACTCTTTCTTACCGACTTACGAAATAATTCGCTCAGGTTCCTACACGTCTTTTTATCAAATCCAATGCATCCGCACTCCCGTCCGGCGGCTTAACCGTGGCCGCCACTCGCAGCCGCACTTACTCATGCGCTCGGTCTCCGGACATACATACACATGTGTCCACAATCGCGGATCTCCCTCAAAAGTACCCCAAGCCCCTCATCACCCTGTCGCCCGTCCCGCCTCAGCGCCGCCTTCATCGTCCGCCCCCGCCGCACTGTCCACGTCCACGTCCATCTTCATTCCAACCTAAAGTCCATTGTACCACTTCCGCGGGAGCGGACCGGCGGCCCCTTGGTCCCCCCCATTTTTAATCTTCAATTTCAATTCCATTCCGAATCTCATCTCACAACGCTCATCCAAACTTAGCCTCGAGCCCAACTTCATGATCACACTTCCACTTCTGACGGTGGCGCCTGTCCACAGCGGCTGTTCGCCGTCCCCACCTCTTCCTTTCTCTTCTGCTTCCAAGTTCCTACGTCGACGTATGTGACTCTTCCTGGACTTACATATTCACTTGATCGGCGAACAGGCGAGGCCTCAAGTCAGTTAATTAATCCTCGATAAGCTCGGGTCCCAACGTCAACGTTCGACCTGAGGTTGAAGGGCGAATGCCCGTCGACGCCAGAGATGCCGCAAGCGGGCTGTGGCCGAGTGTTCGCCTCTCGAGATCGATATTTGGGACTGGATTGACCCACTTCAAAACGAAGATCATTATTATTGGATCGTAACGCCAACACGTCCCGTTTACTGCAAACGCCCTGCAGTCGCCGCCGGGTACTCGTCTATTACACACAAGCCATGCCCAAGTCTCGGCGTTCGACCTCCAAACCCCACGACCGCTCTTCGAACCCTCATGGGATGTGCTCAGCCTCTATTCCTTGTTGACTCCCATGTCCCAGGCCGATATTTTAGCCACTCATAACACCTCCAAAGGATCTCTCCATTCACCGAGCCGTGCCCGAGCCTTATTTTCTTCCTCGTTCCTTCACCGGCTGACATTCGCGGACTCGCAAACAAGCGTTGACAGCGCCATCTATACATTTCCTTCCAAATCCATTTCGCCCTGCCAGAGTCCCCTATGTCCCCGTCACCGGCACGTCACCCATCAGCATACACTCACCATTGCGAATTCCCTTCACCGGTACTTCAGTTGCATAAGGCGATCTTGCCCGCCAGCCTGGCGCGTGGCCACGCGAGCCCCGCAAAGAAGCTTTCATGAATCACGAAGTTCGAACGCCACGGTCTGCTTGAGTTTGGGTTGGGCCCTTCCGCCGCGTTTCCCACCCAGAAGCGCGCTGTCTCGGGCTTCTTCAGCGCGTTTTTTTCGCGCTTTCTCAATGGGGCCGTCGGCCAGCGGTCGAGCGTTTACTAGGATCTTTTTTAAACCCGCGATTCTTCTAATAAGAAATACTGGGAGCAATGCTTCGTTTGCTCCTGACTCTGACGTCTTAGATTGATGGTTGTTTTTCGTCGAAAAAAATAAAAACAAACCACCCATCCGAACGCGCATTCCGCTCGCACCGATGCCCAATTGATACATAATTGACCGTCGGCGCCGCCAGACCTTGGACACGGACGATCTGCCAAAGGGCATGTGCTTGCGTACGGCTCCGTGCGTGTGGCGGCCGCTCGCACCGTGGGGGAGCGGTGGCAATCTTTACCTCGAATGAACCCCATATCTCACATTTCAATTCAATCCCAACCATGCGAGAAGTTGCGGCGAAAGTACGCAGCGCCGCTGTCCCGTTCTCGGGGCCGTCAAGTTGACTGAATAAAGATCTAGAGCAGGAAGAATGGGAACACCGTTCGACGCAAACGCGTTGCAAGCAGCGCTAGTGAGGAACTATTAATAATGGATGATATTGGTTGCCTGATGGGGGCTGTAGTGCGCCACACTTGACGTATTCGTGTGTGATTAACTTAAACTAGGCTAGATGTCAAGAGCTCTAGTTTCAGTGTTTAGGAAGAGCAAGATTGCTAGTCGTGCTAGATTGGGCTTCCCTGTACCAGTTCCTCCTTTTGAGAACAGTTCAAGAGCAGTTGGTAAGTAATTTGTCCAATCACGGATGATCGCTGAGGGGCTGAAGAACTTGTTCTCAGCTTAGAATATTTTCCCGTCCCAAAACTTATAAGCTCTCCGAAGAGCGAAGCAGAAAATGAGAGTACTGGCGTCGTAGGCACTTAACACCTAACTGCGGAACTGCAAGGGCGGGCTTCCATTACATTACTTCTGTGAAATAGATATCTTTCCCGCGTTTGTACGAAGGTTGGGTTTATAATAAGCAATGAACTACACTACCATTCCGCTTTGCCAGGAATCAACCGTACGCGTGTTATCGGAAATCTCTCGACTCGACGGGAGTAACAATTGTCTTTCGGGCGTATCCTTCGGACAATAGTCGCTTTAGTTAGAGGTGTGCGCGTTGCTCCCCTCCTCTCTCCTTCGATTTCACTTCTATTTTGCGACGTATCGCGGGGGATTATACCGCGCGTCCGCGACGCGATCTACATATGTGCCGTGATGGATGTTCCGTGAGGAACGGGTATTTTCCATGTTCAGCCGTTTGGAGTTTTGCACGTAGTTTAACTGTCCAAACTGCGTTGGAGGCCCAGGTCAGGCCTGGTTAGGGCCCCCTTGCGCCTTGCTGATTTCACATAACTCGCCCCGCCACCGGGAGCTGGAATTATACAGTCCAACCAGGTGGTAAATACGGCTCGGAGACAGCGAATCTCCAAGAATGTAAGCCAAGGACGCGAGCGACCTTACGTGTATTGGCACGACAGGGCGGCATCCACGAGCGTGCCGTCTGACGGTGATCCCGTCTTCTCCGTATACCAGGGATGATGCATGTATCCTGAGAGGTGGTCCAATGGCTAAGGTCTCGAACTAACTGTGGTGGGGTACCAATCGTGCGGGGATTGGATGCTGTGAGTCGATGTCGAGTTCACCGTTGAACGTCGAACGTCGAACAGCGACTGTAGGAGTGATTCGGAAGGTGGAAGAGTGCGCAAAGCAAGGAATACACGCCCCTTGATCGTTTTAAAACGCCTCGCGACTATAACTCCCTCGACATCTCTACTCAACGAATTTTTGATACCGAATCGAGCTGTGCCAAGCATTTCGAAATCACCAGCCAACGTGCGCCACACAAACTTGAATCGGCTATCCCTCAGAATGCCTAGACCCAAGGCAAAAAAATCCTGCCGGGCACACTAATATCTCCCACTGAAACCTCGCCTCCCTTCCCGCGGGGTGATTGTAGACATCCTCGTGAGGTTGAGATAGCGCAACATTGAGCATCTCATCAATCACCCCATCTGTCAGCTTAAACCTGAACCAGCAGTCGATTACTGAGGCCTACTGGGGTTTGATATCGGGCGGTCTCGTAAAACTTCGTAAATGAGAGGCCTGGGACGAGGAGGTGGAAGTCTCGCGGACTCTGGAGCCCAAGCACGGCCATGGTCGGATCCCGGGATCCGAGTGTTGCTCTGGAAAATGCTAAATCAATTCACAAATGTCGACATCTCTAGCGACAAAATTCTCGAGGTGATGCGGTCAATTTTAGGTGAACTTGTCTACCAACCTTTCATGAATAATAATGTCTTGTTGGCTGAACAACTCAAGGATGTCTACGAAGTGTTACTTCTTCCGCCTTCCTCTCCACAAGCACAGGCAGTCGTGTATACAAGGCCCCTCGACACAGGTATCAATCACGTCAGAAGCTGCCTGCGAACCGTTAAGTCGCTCGCCAACACTGACAGTTCGCGCTGGTTGAACATGACGACTGGATTGGCGTTTGATGCTTTCTGCCCCCGCTTGAATTGGTGTGATTGAAGTAATCTTTTCATCCCAGTATGTCATTCTTTCGCCTCGAGCATTGATGTGGGGATCTTACGCTTACGAAGACGCAAATCTGTAGGTCGCCCGGACGGGCACAAAGTCTCATGTGTGTGGGGATACCTTCGCGGTCGAAGGCGGCGCTCATTGTCGTCTGGCGAGGAGGGAACAGTATAAGGTGTTACGCGAATTTAAGTACCGGGCATCTCTGCGATGATTGCTCCCTTTCTGTCCCGAGTCCTCAACATTTTTGGATGAAACTCTGATGGGATAGCTCAGATTGGTTCGGCTAGATAAGATTAGATTCGGTTATCCAATAAGCGCCTCTCACGGGCCATGCCGTCGACCACAGCTTTCCTTCCTAGGTATCAAATCCAGATCAAACCTCTTCAATCAGTCCAACACAATCATGATGAGTTCACGAGACGGTCTCGGTGCATTGAGGCGGGCGCGGCGACGCCTCCCACGTCAATCCAGTCCTGAGCAAGTATAAAATCATTGCGCTCCCAAACGATGTTCCCCAAGCCCGGTGCTTTTCAACCCCTCCAAGTAAGCATTTCCTCGACCCTCAAATCGTTCTCGTCACTGACATGGGCGCATTTTTCATAGTCTTAGGCTGGTCCTTTGATTTCTAAGCTTCACGCTTCAAATAAAAAACACTCTCACGAGGTGAGAGAATTGCTGAATTTACTCCCGTCGCGTTCGTTGACCGTTTCGCGATGGCAGACCTCCCGTGTTGCACACTATCTTTATATCATCATGCAGCTCTCCTCCCGCTTCGTCACCCTCGCTGTTGCTCTCGCCTACAGCACGTCCGGCGTGCTCGCTCTCCCAGTCGCCTCGAGCGAGATTGCTGCCCGGGACGTCGACTACGACCTCGAGGTCCGTGAGGCGGACTTTGAGGTCTCCGAGTTCGCAGCTCGCCAGGTTCCCAACCTGACTATCGAAATCCGTGACTACGATGAGGAACTCGATGCTCGTGCTACCCCTGTCGTACGTCGTTTCTCTCCTTGACATGTCCTTCAGTTTTCTAAAGCGCGTTTGCTACATAGACGCCCGTCACTCCCGTTACACCTGCTACCCCGGTTACCCCAGTTACTCCGGTTACTCCAGTTACCCCTGTTACTCCAGTGACGCCAGTGACGCCCGCCACCCCGGCTACACCTGCGACGCCTTCTACTCCTTTCACCCCTTCGAAGTCCACGACCAAGCTCACCCAGGCCCAAATCGCGAAGCAGAAGGCCTACAAGGCCGCCCTCCTCGACAAGCATGACCCACTCCACTCCCTCGCAAAGGCGAAGGCGAAGAAGGCGCACGCTACCTACAAGGCCGCTCTTGCCGACCCCAAACACCCTCACCATGCCAAAGCTAAGGCTCACGCTGAGAAGAAGGCCGCCCACAAAGCCGCCCTCGCAGACACCAAGCACCCCGAGCACGCCAAAGCTTTGGCAAAGGAGGCGAAGAAGGCCCAATTCCTGAAGGAGACCAAGGCCAAGTCGCACCAGAAGGCGCTCGCTGACCCCAAGCACCCGCTTCACAAGGTCGCCAAGCAGAAGGAGGCGAAGAAGGCCGCGTTCAAGACCGCTCTTGCCGACCCCAAGCACCCCCACCACGCCAAAGCCAAGGCGCACGCCGAGAAGAAGGCCGCCCACAAAGCCGCCCTCGCCGACCCCAAACATCCCAACCACGCCAAAGCTTTGGCGAAGCAGGCGAAGAAGGTCCAATCCAAGAAGGTCCAATCCAAGTCGAGTCTCCTGAAGCAGAGCAAGGCCAAGGCCCTGGCCCACAAGAAGGCGCTCGCCGACCCCAAGCACCCCCACCACGCTAAAGCTTTGGCAAAGGAGGCGGCGAAGAAGACGAAATCCAAGTCGCGCATCCTGAAGCAGAGCAAGACCACGGCGCACAAGAAGGCGCTCGCTGACCCCAAACACCCACTCCACAAGGCCGCCAAGCAGAAAGAGGCGGAGAAGGCGAAGAAGGCTGCCCACAAAGCCGCCCTCGCTGACCCCAAGCACCCCAAGCACAAGGAGGCCGTCAAGCAACAGAAGAAGCTCGAGGCGACGTACAAGAAGGCGCTCACCAACAAGAAGAGCCCGCACTACGCCGCCGCCTGGGCCCAGGAGTCGAAGAAGGTCCGTGCAAAGACGCAGAAGCAGCGCGACGCCTACAGGGCCGCCCTCAAAGACCCGAAGAATCCCAAGCACGCTGCCGTCGTCGCGAAGGAGGCGAAGAAGGCTGCGTTCCGGGCAGCGCTTGCGGATCCGAAGAACCCGAAGCACGCTGAGGCGCTCAAGAAGCAGAAGGCGGCTGCCGAGTCGTACAGGAAGGCGCTCAAGGACAAGAAGAACCCGCTGCACGCTGTCGCGATGGCGCGCGAGGCCGAGAAGACCAAGTGGGCGAACGCGCTCAAGGACCCGAAGAACCCCGACCACGCTGCGGCGTTAGCGAGGAAGGCCGCCGCCGCCGAGTTCAGGAAGGCACTCGCTGACCCCAAGAACCCAAAGCACGCCGAGGCGCTTGCGAAGCAGCAGAGCCTTGGAATCGCCAACCCTTTCCGCGCCAACCTCATGTTGTAGACAGATTCGCATCGTACGATAGACTCGAGGACGTTTAAGTATCATGGTGATTGTTAAATTTATTGGGTATAATATACATATGGTCTAGATGAAAAATCCCTAATTCAAAATGTGTGATAGACAGGAGCGCATTATCATTGCTGCTGAATCCAGTAATACAATCATATACATAATCTGGTGTCCTGGCTTGAACAAACGGCAACATCAACGCTCTTAGTCCCTAAGGGTGTCGATTACCTTGGACTAAGTACTTCGATTCGGTTCCTCACTCGAACAGGGACAGGTCCACTGATGAGAGCATCCTCCACGTTTTCCGAGTTATATAACAGTTTGCAACGGCGAGGCGGAAGACTTTATCTATAATTTCTCCTAGACGAGCGCACCCGAATGTTACTTCTCGGGACTTCAGAGGCATCGCTCTGCGTCGACACGTAAGTCCTTATCCTTCTTCATGAGACGGGGGTCTACGTGCCGCTGGATTAGCGCCAACGACAACGAGGAGAGAAAAGTGGTCTGGTTCGAGGGCGCTAATCCTCTCAGCCCCTGATAGAACCTTCGAATTCGAAGCACGAAGCACGACCCATATTAGGCAAACCTGGCGTCTGGCGAGTCGCGACCTAGGTGACAACATGCGCCACACGAGGATCCTTGGCACCGTCGACGGCATCGAAGCGAATGAGAATTATGGAGTTGTAAAAGGCTCCTGCGTCGAGAAGTATGGCCCCTCTGCCAGTCTCACGCGAACGAACTCCTCGACTTCGCGTTAATTACAAGCTGTTCATCTTCACCTTCCTCTTGATCACAGCGATACCTTTGCGGACCTCCTGTTCGGCTTGCGGCCGGGCTAGCTGCTTCCGCCTTCTTCGCTGAGCTTCGTTTTCACTGATGGCACGCCCCCTAGAGTCGCAGCCCACCAGAGACGACACCTCATCCATAGCAGGTCTCGCAGCACACGAACCACGATCACGTTCGAACACCTCCTATAGTGCCAGGGGGCAAGGGCAAACCCGCTCCCCGTCCACAACGAGGACCGCGCCCTAGCGGAAACAGAACGCGTAAAATCGATCACTTTTCTCCCGCAAGCCCCAACTCAAGGTGCGAACGCCCGAAGTCGCACGCGGTGGTGGTAAGCCAGCGTCTGCAGCCACAACCCCCGGCTAAGCGGTAATAGATGCGGTCTCGAAGATGTTGAACCCGTGTTCAGTCGTGACCCCAGGTTCAAGACTCGAACGCCTGCTGTCGTCCAAGGAGGAGGTACCCAACTTCCCCGGCCGGCACCAGCGAAAGGAAGACGCGAGGCTGAAGAAGTCGACATATTGTTTGCTCGGTTGTCGGATTTCCTTGATGACCCGGGTTACTATCTTTCAGTGCATAGCCGATAGAGCATAGGGATTATACATGAGTTTGCTTGACAGATTCAGCGAGGCTACCACCTCAAAGCCACGCCCATATCAGCTCTTCAAACAGTTACATCCACTAACCGAACGCCCACAGCTCGCCAACGACGTCCCTCTGTCCAATCGCAACCAACCCGTCCTCACCGCTCTCGGCCACCTCTACCTCCTTCCCACTGGGGAAGACCTCGACCTTCGCCTCCATCGCCAACGGTGGCTCTTTCTTGATCTTCCTATTAACCTCCGCCTCAAAGAGCTAAATGTTGCATTCGTCAGGTCCAACCCGCACTGAAGACGATCTGCAAGTACCGTATTGTACGTGTGATCCAAGAAATCCTCCATCGCATATCCAGGCTTCGTGAATGCCTCCGAGAAGATCTTGCACATCGTCGACACAGGCGCGTGGTAGTGCTGCGTATGGGACACGAGCTCCCATAGCGAGCTGTCGATTGCGTTGGTCTTCATCGGGTCGGTCTCGTCTGGCAGGAACGGATCTATCGAGATCGCCCAGTAAGGACAGAGAGCAGGGATGCGAAAGGCAGAGAAAGCGGACCTGTGGAAGCCTCGTCATACTCTGTCCGATGGATCATCGGCATTAATGCAGGGTGCCGTTTGAGGATGTTGTATGTGAATGGGATGACCATAACGATTGCTGCCGGAGATGCTGACAGAGATAGTCGAGAGAGACGCTTGACGAAGGAGGCGAGAAGGGCGGCCGGTAGATGCCTGAAAGAAAGGAGAAAGAATAAGGGAGAGCAGACGAAGGAGAAAGAAAAAAGCTAACGTTGAGCTAAGGAACAACTCTGTCAGCCGGAAGAAACGAGCTCGGTGTTTCAGGTGGAGGACGTCGCGGTCAAGGAAGGCGTAGAGGCGGGTATAGAAAGACGGATAGTCACTAGATGAAGATGTAAACAGAGAGCGAATCAAGAGTAAGGAAGCAACGAACAGGTTATATTCCTTGATGAGCACGAAAAGAGCATTGAGGGCGAGTAATCCAACCGAACCACCTGAAATCCTCCAAACATCAGTGACAAGACCACCTTTTCGAGAAAATCACATACCCAGATCTACGCATGCCCCAACCCAATCCATTACCAAAATCGCCCTCGTCAAATGCGGTAGCACACCCCGATGCATGATATTCAGCGCCCGCGTCGCATATGCCTTCGTCTTCTCCACATCTCCCTTGACACTCAACCTCGGAAGCAGGGTCAACCAGGCCCTCGTAAATACCGCCCTATGCGACGAGAGCGCATGCAAAGACTGGTGTATCGTCATCTGGTGCAACCTGGCACCTGACGCCTTCGTTTTGCCACCATCAACAGGGGCAGGCTCGTCGTCGAAGAATTTGCGCCAGTCATCGTCCTCTTCGCCATCTGGTTTCTTAGTTTCTTCGTCGTCTTCATCGGAGGAGACGGCGTCTGCTGCCTTCTTCGACTTCTTGGGTTTGGGAGGTTTGGAGCCGAGCTCGGACACCCACCATTCGTTAAGCTCGGACTGTTCAGTTGGGAAGGTAGTCAGACGTTCTAGGACGGAGAGGAGGTTGACGGCAAGATTGGGGTATTCGTCCGCTGGATGGGTGGTTAGAAGCGTCCTGAGATAATGTTACTCAAGTCAGCAAGGGAATATAGTGAGTAATGGGGGAAACTGACGCGGAATCGCGAAGGAAGAACCACCGGATGTCGTCGTGCACACTGAACCATGTGTCGTAGAAGAGGTTCAAAACGTCGGGGTCCAAGAGACCACCATCTAGTTTGGGTGTCGCGGTTCTCCGTCTGGAATTAGGACATAGCAGCAGAGACGATACGATTTTCCGAAAGTGTGATGCATGGAATTGCGGTTGTGGCTTCGTTGGATGTGATGATTTTGTGTATGAAGTGGAGAGATGCTTTTGCAACGAGAACATGATCTGCAAAGCTGAGGTCTAAGAGTTGAAATTAAGTATAATGAAAGAGCGTAGTAGAATATGCACGTACCCTAAGGAACTTTTCGTCGTCCTGTAAGAGCCCACCCAAAAAGTCGACATATAACTGCAGCCTCTCCCAAATCCAAGCCTTCACGACCTTCGCCGCTTCATCTCCTGCAGGTCCAAGCTTCCCATTCGTTATGATAGTCACAAAGACCCTGTACAACGCGTAGATCGCTTTCGAGGTGTCGTGGGGATCCTTGACTTCGTGTACGAGGGCAAGGAGGTCAGCCAAAGGGTTGAGAGATGTATTCTTGGCTACAGCCTCGGTTAGATCATCTTCAAGCCGTTTTATGGTCTTCGAATGCTCCACATCCTTTTGTATTTTGCGCTTTTTGGATGGAGGAGGGAGGGAGTGGAGGGAGGGAGCCATTAGAACGAGGAAGACCGTTGACTCGCCAAGACAATTCCATAATCGAAAATTTGGCCTACAAAAGCACCGGCCCGGCACAACTTCGCCTCTAACCACCACAGTTAACGCGTCCAAAAGCCATCGCCGCAACTTCCCTTCTTGAAAGCGCTAATTGTCTGGTCGGATTCAGGGGAAATATGTCCCCATTTTTCACTTATCTGTCCTCCGTCCGGCGGCGAGAAAGAATGCGAGTTGAAATAATGTCACCAAACTCGACCTCATGCTACTCATCGCCGCCGCTATTCTCTTTTTGTCGCCTGTTGTTACTACTCGACTCGGGACCTACGCGAAGTTCGTACAGGGAATAAATAGACTCCTATACCATGCAATCCCCGCCCTGGGTAATAAATGCAGCATGGTGACAGAGCATGCCGGGGAGATATTTTCGACGGCTGGACCCTTTTCGATGGGGCAGGTTCACCTCTTCCTTTGAACATTTCACCAAGTCCTGACCAGAATTCACCTCTTCCAACGACAAATTAGCTAACGGAGATGTCAAGTACGTTGACTCATTGCCTCCTCCTACCAGACGCTTACACATCAGGTTGCCTTCAATACTAGTTTCCTGCCGCTCTCTCTACTGCTGGTCCCGCGAAGTTAGCCTCCGTAGACCCCGTCACAACCCACACAATTATGGCGATCGACAACACCTCCACTGTCCCGCTCGACGAAAAAAGAAATAGCGTCCGTTTGCAGACCAATGTGCCCTACGGCGTCGGCAGCGTTTGGATAGCAGACATACTCCACGTTCCTTACGGTGTATGTCCAACGCCCGCTTTTCAAGTGCTCGGTATGGCCGAGCTGGTGGTCGTATGCTCCGTAATGGCCAACTGGCCGCGAGAATTCGTCCCATCTTTCCACCGTCTTATATATTCCTCACCTCATCTCGTCTCCAACACAAGGGAAATCGACACTTTCGAAGGCGTCACCCAGATGGGCTTGCACACTTTGCCCGGCTGCACCCAAGTCGGCCAGCAGCAAACATCCGCGATAGTCAGCTCGACCGGCTGCTCGCACCTGGCGAATGACAACCAAGGGTGTGTAGCCACGAACCCTTGCCCCGGCTTTTGTAGGCCAGAGATGCACCGCTGATAATCTAGTGGTTTTCTAAAGGTATTGATATCGTGTCATAGTCACAGCCGAGATGTGAACATCGCAACGGATCGAGGTGGTCTCTAAGTTGGCATACCTCGGGCTTTGATCGAGTTTTGAAGTGCCAAAGCCTTGCCTTAAGGTTCATTTAGAGCAGAAGTGCTAAGTCAACAGGACGCTTACGCCAGATTTATATCACCATTCCCCGGGAAGCCATTTAACTCTGAACTAAGGTCGACGGCGGCGCCCACCTTTGAGCATGTCAATCGACATCTTAAAGGAATCCCACGGCACCCGGTGAGCACCCTCAATCGACGACGCTTTTATATAGATAGACCTACAATGGCTCTCATTAGGAGTGGAATATCCTCTGTTCCAATTTTCTGCAGTTTCACCGCAGAAGTTGAACAGAAATGACCAACGGGCCATCTCTCTTACCTGCTGTCAGGAGCATGATCATCGTCACCGTGAGCAAACCATTTTTTACTCTTTGACCGGCCCTCGAGAAGGTTGACATTTATACGCATTATAGCACTTCGACGGTGTGCAGGATATCTCTTCATGTATGTTGATCACTCATTTTCCTCTTACAGTCGCATCGTGCGCCATGTTCCTGTGGGACCACCTCCTTACTCTCGGCATGGAAGTCGACCTCGTCTGGAGAGCAAAATGGAACATGTTGAAGCTCTTGTTCCTCTTTCAAAGGTATTTGCCATACGTGGACACATTTTGGTTGGTTCTTCATCGTACGCCCTCCCAAAACTTCCTCTATCCACCTATCCTTATGAAATACTAGATCAGCTTGATCGTGAATTAAGCAAAGAATCTTGCCGCCTACTGTACCTCGGTCGTGGCTGTTCGTCTTCGTCGTTATAAAGCCGTCGACATGCCTGACTCGGAGTATGCTTTAGTCTTATATGCCTTCGGTCTCGGTTGTTCAGAAGGTACGCCCCGTCTCTCATTACCTTGCTTTGCCTTTTCAATGCAGTTTTACAGTGATTCTGACCCTTCGCGTATGGGCAGTCTGGCGTCGCGATATGAAGCTTGGAATCTTCCTGTGCATCCTGTTTGTAGCGTGTATGTGCGCCGACCTTGTGTTCATGTACAGATTTACCAAGGTCATGAAGTGTAAGCCGGGCTTTTCTCTGGTCAACTGTCTAACCTCGGACGTTCTCATCAGTTGGAGATCCTCCATACCCAGGCTTCAGAGGATGCTTCATCATTGAAGGCACAGATCTCATCTCTTACTGTTGGGGAGTTCTCATGTTCTGGGATACATGTAGATCCTTCAACTGGATTTTGTATGGTCATTATGTCTTACACTTCCTCCTAGTGACGTTCATCTTGATGTTAATACCGGGTATCAGAGCTTGTATGAGCTTTACCATAGACGTCATATGTCCGAGCCAACTGACATATTCACCTATTAGTCAAACAAGGGGGTCAGTCAAGTCTAGTAAAAGCTGTTTACCGTGACGGTAAGTCCCAATATTCCCTCTTTTTTCAGTAAAGGTGGTTGAGCTGCTCCTTAGGCTTTATCTACTACGTCTATCTCTTCAGTGAGCCATGGTCAGCTTTTCCTCTGCACTACTCGAAGGCTCACGGTCTTTCAGTCATTTCCTTGTTGAACATTACCCTCGTTCTGATATTGCCAGTATGTTATGTTGTATCTCACCTCAAATTGCCTACTGAATCCACTTCAGTCGACCTATCTCGAAATCCTCTCGTCGTAAGGCTTACTCGAGCTTAACAACTCAAAGTGTAATACTGACTCCGGGACAAGCTTCGAGCGATGTATTCACTCGATGCTTTCAAGCAGGGTTCTGCTACACATTCGCGTCTATTCGACGACAGAATACCGATGGATGGATGGACTAACGAATCTGCAAATGAGCACAAATATCAAGGGTGGCATCGTCTTCCACAAGGACCATGACTCCGAGACGGCCGACACGGAGTACGATGTCGCTGTATCCCCTGGTGAAGGCTTTTAATAAATAAACCTTATTGTCATTTGCTATCAAACAAGGAGATTCGAGTAAGTCATACACAATTTATGTTACATGCCGCTCTAAATTGATCTCTTAGATCTCAGACCTCAGGCCTCAGGTTCCGTTGTGCACTTTGAACGCTTCAGGACTAGGGACTAAGTACCTGTAGCGCGTGGTTCTATGCTAATAATGAACTGTGGCATATACACAGAAGCCAGCAGAGACAACTTCCATCCTTGACTCTCTTTGTTCTGTATAGCGTTGGTTAGCACCGGTTCACTTTCTCTTCCCCAGTGCAGCTCTGGAAAGTGAATCTCTAGAACCAAGTTACTGGGGTCACGGTCATCCTGGCGAGAGGTGTTGCGCTGCTGATACGTTTGGACTGCCATTTCATATGATTCCTTGAAATTGAAGGGAATGTTGACCATATGCTCTGCGAACACGGAATCGAGGCGACAGGGAGCATGAACAACGACGCATTGTAGAGAGGGCGTTTTCTTCGGCAAGTTCCTTTCCAGAACTTCCTCCCATCCAGATGCAGGGAGATGTGCAGGTGGAGACAGGTATATCTCGAGTATTTCGAGACGTGGAGTCATTTTGAGAATAGACAGTGCTAGCTGTGGACCTATGAAGATAGTGTGGACAAGTGCCAGTCTGCGTATGTGCGTGATTGGTGGATGGTGGTGAGGGATGCTATTCCTGCGCATCATGTCCGCAACTACGGAGAAAATATCTAATCCGCCGAAGACACGCAGTTTTTCCAGTGAGGGCGCTGCAAGTCCCTGAAAAACGGTGATAGCGCGTAGGACGTTATCAAGCTCCAGAATCTTTAATTGCGCGGCATGGACTTTGAGCAGGGCTACCACTTTCGGACTCTTTGACATAGATGTTATGTCTTCAGCGACATGGAGTGACTCGAGTCTTAAGTGCTGCAACCCAGGAAAAGTCCCTGTTGGGAATGTTTCGAGATTACTCCAATGTGCTCGGACAAAAATTGTTTCAAAGCGGTGGTGATGCGCATGGAGCTCTCGGAAGATCTTGTTGCGTTGGTCCAATACACAAGCTTCTTCAGCGATGATATTCAGGCAAAGGGGTTGTGTGTCTGAGCGCAATAACATTTCGGAGATCATGTTGATATGCTTGGCCTTCTTCGAAACTCTGACACTCGGGAGTCGCATCCAGACCCGCGGGCGCTCTCTTAAAGCTGTTCTCCAAAATGTGCATACATGCGATAATGTGAGAGCTGGGTGGAAGATCTTCGACTGGTCATCCTTTTGATATGGCCATGGACACATGTCCTCAAGCTGTTTGATAATTTCGCACAGGATATCTATTGGAAAGGGGGTTGTTGTTTGAATGGGAATTTCGGCGTGCTTGGACTCCCGATGGACAATAAGAGCGGCTTTCCAGTAGAGAGAATTCATCGGAGGAATAATTGAGTGAAAACCGTCGATGGGTGATGGGGAAGAAATTTCACTCGTTATAGTTGATGCTGAGGAGGACAACCCCACCGTTTATATATGCGTGAACTGTACACAGCATCCAGAATAAAGACAAATCCGCAGCGCTCCAAGCATTCCAAGATCAATAAGATAAATGAAAAGACGAAATTAAACAACGGCCATTCAAGGCAAGTGGGTCCCATCGTAGGCAGAACCTCGTCCAAAGCGAGAGGACAATAGCAGAATTCAGCGGCATAAAAGAAAGGAACAAGACTGGCCTTCAGTTTCAAGGATCACGGAAGATGTCCATCTTCCCATCGCGAGTGACCCGCTACAGGCGCCCAAGCTCTGCATTCGCCTACTCTCATCGCCCATCGGCGCGTGCTATTCATGCACGCCCATCTCTATTCGCACCTTCCTCAACTGCGGAAAATGTTCCTGGGAGAGCATGCGCGGGAGGAACGTCCACGCGGTGTGCGTGCTGATGCTCGGGCCGATTTCACTCGGGAAGAGGAGCGCGATGTCGATGCGGCAGGGGGCGCTCGGGGCAATGCAGCGTTTACGTTTCCACTTGCACTGAAAGCGGAAGCAGCGGCGTCGGCGACTATATCCGGGAGGGCTAATGGCGAGATGTTCGGTGGGAAGCTTGAAGGGCCAAAGGGTGCTTCGAGGAGCCAGCGAGGTCGCGCCGATGACGCAGAAAGAGAGCCGGAAGGACAAGTTTGAAGCGCATGAGGTCACGGTTGCATAGCAGACCGAACCCTGGCCTTAGAGAAGTGGGACGCCGTGATCAAAAAAGCATGGCATGGCGCTTGCTGTGTGCCCTGCGGGGGGATCCACTGTGCGATGACCTGCTTCATACTAGCGTAGTCACGCTGTGCTTTCCCTCAATACATCCAGCAACGGAGAGGGAAGAAAATGTAATATTCAATCATGAAATAAATGAGCAATAGGATACGGAACGCCCGCCTTTCACCCCCGGAACCGGAGATCAGGAACTGAGGCGACCCAGTTCACACCATCCTGCGTGTTCATATGGGTGATGCAGTCGAAAACCGCCTGCTGGTTCGGGCCGCAATCGATTTCGAAACGATTCGTCCCATCGGCGTGATTGTTGAATAGGCATGCGAGACGATTGCCATTTGGGTCGACAGGATACACGCGTGCCGTTGCTGGTCCTGCGGCCCCGTTTGGACAATCCATACCCCACTTGGTCGGTGGTGAGCCCGTGGCTGTCGGAGCAACTAGCCAGTAGATCCCATTACATGTTGGGCCGTAAAGGGGACCGAGATGAGTATCGGTGTAAGGACGTCCGGGCTTCTGCAATATGTAGTGTTGCTATCCAAAGAGTTTAGCATTCAAAGCATCGAGAGAAGGCTGAAGATGTACCGTCCCAGTGGCTTGGATTTTGTGTTGAGGGTCGCCAGCATAGAGAACAGGCCCTCCACCATTCGCGTCATCGAAGAGGATGAAAGACCCTGTCTCTCCGGCTGTATTGCAGGGTGGGTGGGGGATAGGAGCTGGAACGAGAGCCTATTTGTGCAAGACTCAGTACAATGTCGAGAAAGAATAGAAAGCACCAACCTGTGCATTTATACTAGAGCCCAAAATCCGACCAACAATCTTGATCCAAAGATCAATCGAAGGCAAGTCAAGTTAGGTAAGTGAGATGACTTACGCCTTGGTCGTGGTAAACGGGCCAGCATTGAGGAACAACTGGTGGTACAGTGGGTGGAGGATTGGTGTTTGAGGCTTGAGCTAGCAAGGTGTCGAGACGCCCGTTGAATGCATTCAGCATGTTGATACCCCGTGAACTAAAGATGGATTAGTAGTGAATATCAATAAACGAGATGCAAATATACGTTGTCCGAGCGGTATAAAGCGCATAGGTTCTCGAAAGAAAGTTGTTGAAGCGGGTGTCCAACGGAGGATAAAGTGGCGCTGTGGGGGTTACGAGGGCGAGTAATCTCTGGACTCTGGCACCAGTGTTCCGTAATTCCGCGGCGTTGAGATTGAAGTCTTTGAGAGAATTCAGAAGATGTCATAGCGGGAATGAATATACGTGCATTGTGCGAGTCCACCAAACGCCCTGATGAGGATTTGTACCTCTCCAGCATTCTTCCTTGACGCAGGATTCCCGGGTTGAAGGTTGGCAATTGCCTTAATTTCTTTATCGAAAGGCGGCAAGGATGCCAGCGGTCGGTCATTGTTTACCACGTAAGATTTGGCTGGAAACAGCGCGAGGGTCAGAATAGAATGTTGCAATGCGTTCGAGGAGATGCTGACCTCGATTCAGGGCTGGCCAGAGTCGAAGAATGATATTAAGGCAGGAATTCTTGATACTGGTAGGAGCATGGATTACCTCGGTCAGCCCACACCATATTGCTCCTCTGACAAGCCGGGTTGAGTTAAGCCTGCTATTGTACAGGAGAGAGACAAGCACCTGGTCAATGGTAGTGATCATCTGAGTTCTAAGTGCCCCGTTCCCATCAGGATCTACGTCCCATACATCGGTCTTGAGCCTAGGTCGCATTAGATGGATTAGGAGCTCTGTCAAAGTGCCCAACGTACCAGGTGCAATCCGCATTGTTAGGGAACTCTTCCCTGAAGAATTCCGCGATGTATTGGAATCTAAACAGCACTGAGAATGCAAACATCTCCATAGAACAGTAGTAACGTACTCGAAAAGGTGTTCCTCTGAATCAAGTATTTATTATTAACAACTGAAGCTGAAATGGTGCATGAAAGCCACTTACTGACTCGCCCATCTCCCGATGTATGCCTAGCATTAACAGTAGTGTAAAGCGCAGTATTAGAAGTCGCTACGGGAGGATTCACAGCCGGGTTGTTGATCGAATACCACGTGGATACGAGCAGACTCTGAGGGCTCTTCTCTTCTGGGTCTTCATTGCATGATCCAAGTCTGATCTCTACACACGCAATCAACATCACTTTCACCGAGACAACACGACCACTTACTTCGCGTATCGGCCCTGCGGAACAGACGCGGAAATGTAGTTGTCGTGTTCGTCGAATTGCCGTAATTCCCATAGTCAAGAATGGCCCGCCTGACAAACGCTTCATCTTCGTCTTCGTCTGGATCCGGCCCCGATTCGCCGTCGTATGGCGAGTCGAAAGGAGGCAGCGTCCAGTAACACACATCCGGGTCGTCAGGACCATCATCGTCGTCCGGATCATCCGGATCGGGTTCGGTGGGCCCGTTCCCTCCAGGAGGCGGTGGTACGACGGGTGGGACCCAGGGACCATCCTCTGGCCATCCGGGCGGGGGAACGGGTGCTGGGAGCACAGCGCCAATGACTGCGACAGTGGCTGGTACCGAGCCTACAATCCCTACACCACCCCCAAGGAGAAGGGCGAGCAAGACAAGAAGCCAGGAATCGTTGCTGTCGTCGTCATCGCCGTCATCCGGGGGTCCATTGACTGTCACCGGTGTGTCCGTTGAAGTTGGGACAGCGACAATGCTTGTCCAAGTTCCCGAGATGAAAGTGGCTGAGCCAGTCGTGGTCGGAATAATGGGGTTGTTATCTGGATAGACGGATTAGCTGTGCACGACATGGACGGAGATGGTACGCACTCCAAACGGGAGGCAGGGCCTCTGGCTGTGAAACACCGGTAGGGACAGTCCCGACGACTTGTCCTCCTGGGGCGACAGTCAAAGTTGAACCAGCTACAGTAACGGTGACAGTAACAGTGGTCGGCTTTGGTATCACCACGGTTGTTCCAGCTGCGACGAAAGTCTGAGATACAGCGGTAACGGGAGGAATCGGGTTTGGATCTGCAAACTTTAGCTCAGAAATCGCGACAATCTGGAATAAGAAGATCACTTACTCCAAGCAATGGGAGTGTAAACCGGAACGTTCGTTGTCTAAGTGAAAAGATAATGAGATCATGAAGCAAAGAATGACAAGTGCGGGACCGTACTGTTGTGGGTGGCGTGGTGGGGAAACTTGAGAAATGGTACCAGTCATTTAAGCTGTAAGTCCGAGTTCAATCAGAAACGCAGTGTACGGTTATTCGTGTTTGAACTCACTTCACATATGGAACGGTATCACCAGTTGCCGTCCAGGACCTTATTGCAGACCAGTACCCGATGACAACATCGACAGAGCTAGAAAGCAGAGTTTAGAGCCTTTGTAATCAAGGGAAATCATCAGAGGTACATACCTGGGCCAGGATGAGGTATTTATCAAACTGAGAGTCGTATAGAACCAATCGATAAAATTCTGCTGGGTGACAGGACTGGAGAAATAGATTAGCGCGTGGTACCAAGCATCCAGGTGAATGCGGCGCACCATCCCCCAGGCGCCCACGCACAATCACCTACAGCGGCGGCATAGATCTGTATTGAAACATGTTGGACGATATGAAAGGTGCTGTCAAATGATTCCATAGACTCACGTTGTAATCCAGGGATCCTTGATCAGCATTCGTTATTGTGAATCCAGTCTGGCATCGAACGCTCGATATGAGATCGCCAACCTGAAGGATCGTCAGTTCCTCCAAAAAGGTCATCGAATTACCCAAGAAGACGTACCCCATAACAAGTCGCGGCGAGAACACAAGAACGAATACCCCAGAGGTTGTTTCGATTCTAGAACATAGGCGGTCACAATCGGCAGTTGGAAGGAGCTTGAGAGCACTCACACCGTCGTGGACCGAATCCAAGCAGTTCGATGCGAGGTTAATGCAAGACCCTTCGACGGACGTCTTGAGACACTGGAGAAGCGCCCTCTTTGCAGGAGTTGTGGATGTAGAGTTTGTCGCGTTGGTTGCGTTTGCAGCCACCGTGGTAGGCACAACCGACTCTGAACTCTGGCTAGCAGATACAGAAATGCTGGTGCTGGTGACTGGGGTAGTCGAAGTGACAGAGACACTAGCTGAAGTTGAGGTTGAGGTTGGGAGAGCAGGCGTAGAGAGCGGAACAATGACAGCTGGGCCGTCACTCATCGGCCCCGGCTCGATGCGCATCCCAGCCAAACCGAGCTGCCGCAAGAGCGCGTCGTCGAGGAGTTGCGCATGTGTCGGTGGACATTGAAACAAGAGGACCCCTAGGAGCGAGTACCTCACGGCACTCAGAAGGGGTAGCATTGTTTCTGCCTTTCACATATTCATCCCAGGTCCGTTATATACTAGCGAGATTGGCGCTCTCTCAGCAGGGGCGGATGGGCACGCCGGTCAGGTCCGTCAGCACCCAGGCAGGACCACACGAAAACGAGCGCTACGGACGCAATTATTCAACAAACTGGGCAAAGATAGCCAACAATGACTTACTCTCATTGCGCCAAGACCATGCTCTGTCGTCGACTGATCAAAAAGTGATGTTTAACAGTTCCGAGAGCCTGCCTATTGGGCAGAAGTCGGGAACAGGGACTTCATTATGAGCGCTCATCAACAAAAGACAAGGATCATGTGGGAGGCACATAGCTCTCGCGCTCGTTTTGTCACTTGTGCAGGGATCAACACGTAGATGCTTATCTGTACGCTTCGATGAGTTCGGGATGAGGTGGTCGAACAGAAACCCAGGACGCGATGGCCATTTAGATCGGATCCGGTGAGGTGAAATTGGCGCGACCTCATGGAATTGACGAGCGGGACACGGAGGCTGGAGCAAAAAGACCTTCGATGTGAGCGGGAAACTAGCGTGGGAAAAAGATTAGATAAAATGCCATCCACTGATTACGGTAGCGCTGTAGAGCTTCATCGAGGAGACATTTTTCTTCAAAATAATTTTGTGCATCAAAAAATGTATGTAATTATAACTTTCTCTCCCAAGTAAAGGTAGTGTGTAATCTGTTCTTTTTTTCGCGATCAGGAAATTTATGATGATCCACAGCTAGACGGCAACCGGACCGGAGGCCCATACACGTTTGGTTCGTCATTCGTCGAGTGTGTCCAAAGAGTCCTACCTTCGAGTTCGTTGAAGGATCATCGACCACTGCCACCTCAACCAACTCCAGTAGGGGCCCAGGAGCTCCGGAGCACAGATTGATATTTTCTCCAAGACAAATTACACAAAATCGAAAGGTCCCCTAATGCTATCAGCCTTCCCAAACCGAGAGATGATATAGAGACACAAGAGTACAATTCGGCATTCTACGACGGACTTTTATTTCAGTAGTTGCGTTAACAATACCCGGACTACAGTACAAGTGAACTAATAGCTAAGCAACTTCAAAATACAAATACAATATGTTATCTACCTAGACAAATATCTCCCATTCCCCCCACCTTCCCTACCGAGTCCTCGGAAACGCCTGCACCTTCCACTTAAAATGCAACGACGACACATTCGCCAGCCTCTGCAACGGCACCTTCATCATCTCCCTAAACGCCACCACCGAGCTCTGCATCCGCCCACTCCCATCACCCACCGGCGTGCGCCGCTCATGCACGCTCATGTCCACCCTCACCTTCCTCAGCTGCGGATAATGCGCCGGGGCGAGCGCGAGCGGGAGGCGCGTCCACGCGCTGTGTGCGCTGACGATCGTGCCGATCTCGTCGCGAGGCCGGCGCTCCGGGAAGAGCAGCGCGATATCGATGCGGCGGAGGGCACTCGGGGGTGGTGCAGCGTTGGCGCTGGCATTGGAGGCGGAAGCGGCGGCCGCGACCATATCCGGAGGGGCAAACGGTGAGATGGGTGTTTGGGTGGGGAAGAGCCAGAGGGGACTTTCGAGCAGCTGGCAGAGCCCGGTGAGGTCCCGTCCGGTGACGCCAAAGGAGAGCCGGAAGGACAGGGTCGTGAGGTTAGGCAGCTGGGTGAGGTCGAGGTTGCCCGGCAGGCTAAACCCGTGGCCGGAGAGGTGGTCTGCAGGAGTAAGCCAATGTGAGTTCGGTGTGCGACGTAAAGCAGTGCACGGGAGGCCTCGAAGCGTGATATGGATCTGTGTGCATATAGAACAAGGAAAAAGAGAGGAATCGCAATTACCTTCCCAACAACGCCACTTCAGGACCTTGAGGTGGGGCCTGTACGCCTGGATAACGACCCATGCCGAGTTCGTGTTCTGTACGCACACTGTACGCACATTCAGGACTGCAAGCTGTCTGAACGTCATGTCGCCGGGGACCGGCGGGAGTACGAGCTGCTGCTGGTCGGTCGGCACGGTGACGTTGTTCAGCTCCATGGCCTTCACCGACGTGGCCAGGAGCACAAATGCGGGTATGCACCCCACGTTGCGGAGCTTGAGGGTACGAAGTTGTCTGCCCTGGAATACCCTCGTGAGCGACAGCCGAAGTGCAGGAGGGAAGAGCTGCCAGTCCAAGAAGCCGACGGCGCTCCCGAACTCGCAGAATGTGAGCGATGTCAGGGCGTCGAGGAGAGGTGGGAGACCGCGTTGCTGTGTGATCCACTGTGACTCATACACCGGGTATGAGTCGAGAAGACTGAATCTCTTCACATAGGACGCCACCAGAGATTCTCGCCGGAAGAGATCTGTAAGGCCGCGAATACGGCGTACGACATCGTCTATGAGAATGGGTGTGGGGTGCGAGGCCAGTCGGAGAGTTATGGACGAAAACAACTGCTTGCGAATGGGCTGAAGAAAGCTTTTGCTAACGAGCGCGCAAGAACGGAGAGCATCGGTGGCATGGGACTCGGCTAGGAACTTGAAGATGATGCACAAGAGTTCGGGTGGAAGACAAGAGACTTGTGGGTACACGACTGCGTGTCCATCGGTGGATCCGGATTCCATGGTGGTGGTAAGAAGACAAGGTGTGCATGGGCGATTGTGGCGTTGACTAGTTATCTTATTTGTTCTTGTTATACCGTATTCAATCATTAGCATTTGCCGAACAAATGTTTGAACTTCAACGATTCACGAACTTCGCCGACTCGGACCATTTCTCCCGCTTATCTTGTATTCTACGCTTGTGCTGCGGTATACACATTTAGGTCTATAGAGCTGTTTCAAGTGGTTTTGGTGTGCTCAGGCCGTCCACAGGCGTGATCTCGGTTCGCAGTTATCATTCTTCTGCGAATAATCGTTCTTGGTTAGTGGGCGCACCATTTTTTCGGACAAGTACCAATTATAATAAAGTCTTACTCTTCTTGGTCTGGTCTGCTTCGACAAGGTGACCCACCGTTCAATAAGAAAGATTCTTGTGAGTCACATTTTGTTGTATCGAGATACTTATATAAAGTCGATCATTCCCTTGAACCCAACTCACCTCGCCCTTCTCTATCTCAGCGCCACCGCCTGAATTTAATCCGACGATGAAGACACTCCACAGAGCTCTCAAAGGAAAACAAGAGCGGACATGGACTGACAACGACGCAAAAGGCAGACTCCCTAAGGAACTCCTTCAAGAGATATTCCAGTTGTTCGTCGCACTGCATCCCTGGCCATTCCACAAGGGCGATGCAAATCCCCCTCCCACAAACCCACCAGCAATTTTGGCCCAGGTTTGCGGATACTGGCAGGACATCGTGCAGGATATGCCAGATCTGTGGACCAGGCTTCCACCCCTTGATATAACTACGAGGGGCAATAGCAAGAAGCGTCATGAACGCTTCACACGATTCGTCGACCGCTCCAGAGGCAGTCGTCTAAGTGTTCACATCATCACGCGTACCGGACAAGAATTAGACCTCAAGCTCCTGAAGGCGCTCTTCGATAATATCAGCCCCCGTATCGAATCTCTATGCTTTGATGCCAGAGTCAGTGATAGACGAGAGGCTCCCGGATTCTTCGTTCAGCGTTCGATTTCATGTCCCCTAAAGCAAGACCCGCTTGATACGCTGACTGCATGCAACCTTTTCCCTAACTTCTGGCCTCGCGTATTTGATCAAATCTGCCCCTCCACCCTTTCCTCAACCCTATCTTTCGTGGAACTGGATATTGTCCTGCCAACATTAGGGTTCATGCCCAATGCCAACCTTGACTTCGCGAGCTTGAAGGTTTTGAAGGTCAGGATGAATGGACATCCATGGAACGCAAGCTGGAATTTGAGAGCGCCGTCCCTGGAAGAATTGAGCCTCACAAATTACATTAAGAAAGACAGTATCGGCATCGTGGACACCGAAAGTGGGATATGGGAGATAATACTAGTAACATTGGGAGATACTTTTTACAGGATGCAGGGATCAAAGATCCGCAAGCTGAGGCTTACCACAAATTTAGATTCTCTGGAAGACCTGCGACGCATTCTCGTCTTGACATGCCGTCTTGAAGACCTAGAAATCGATCTCCCACCTTCCACACTGCTCGCTGAGCTTGCAATTATGGATACTCCTGGTGCACCCTTCGCGCCTAATCTCACATATCTCAAGGTACACATAAAGGACAAAGATTTAATTGACGCAAGGATAATGGCAGGAATCGCACGTCGCTGTGAACGGCCTCTCAAAGGTTATGCAAGCCTGAAAAGCTTTCAGCTCATATTTTCGTCTCCGGGAAAATGTGTGAATACACGGGAAGCGCTTGTCAAGTGGACCCCAGATCAAGCAACCCGATGGATTGTTGGCGTCGATGGATCGACGAGCAAGCTGGTGTACAAGGTGTAGTCAGTGGACCATGCCCAGCGGGTTAAAGGGGGCTTTACCGCATGTATCAAGACCTTATGTACTCAGGTACATAGAGTCGTTAGGCATGCTCGCCCATACCGTTGTCCTTAAATGCGAATTTATTTCCTTGGGAGCGTGTTTCGTTGCGCAGACTGAGACAGGATAATAACAGGCACCGGACTTGCCGATCACGGAAGCTCCAAGTGTGGCGCACGGAATCGAGGTCCAGACCCTGGAGCAAATTCGGAATAACTCTAGGTGTCTCATCGCAGTGGGTCCCCTCCCCGAAACTGGCTGCCTTTTGCTCTTGTTGTTTGCTGAAGCAAATGCCATGACTCATGGCTATTATTGGAAACGTACCCTTTCTCGTATTATGGTTTCTTACTCATCTGCGGCGTGGTAGGTGTCCCTGCCGATTTCTTCGGCATACTCAGCTCTTGGTTACTGACCTCTTGAAATTTTTGTCTGCTATTCGACGCCACATCCAACACGCAAGGAGACAGTCCAATAAGTAGTGCATTCTGAGTTCTTCTTCTGTTGAGTGGACAGCGGGTGAGGAATATTGTTCAACGTGCGCGTGGCCCAGTGCGTGCCTTTTCCATGGTCCGATTCACAGATCGGCCCTACAGACATGTCAAAGGTATTAAGTTCAAGAGAGCCGAGGAATCATATGAAAGTTCGCGAGGAAGCCGCAGCAGATCTATGGGCCGCCGCTGCACATGCGAAGAAATCGATCATCTTGGGCAGTCTTGGGCGGCGTCTCCACGATAAGAAATCCTTTCCTATCGCGGAATTTAAATGCGGTGTCTGCTCTAACGTGTCAAACTTCTAACACCAAGGATACGCCGCATAAGCCTATCAGTCAGATTCAGAAGACGCGTCGACATTCTTGGCGTGGTGTGCTTAAGTCGCCGCATTTCTGCTTTCCACTCAGAGCGCCGCGAGTGAAAGGAAAGGTATAAAGTAACTTTTGCTGGGTGCAAGATGGGCATCATCTAATCGCCACTTCTTTCGACATGTCTTCTCCGGTGCTCCACCAATATCTGATTGAATGCATCCTGGACGCCGTCGAGCAGGTTGATCCCGTTCCGCGCTGGTCAAAGCTAGCCTTAACGAACAAGGCCTTCCTTCACCGCGCGCGAATTTCCATCTACCAAGTGTTAAGATTCTCGAGCCGTGACAACAACGATTATACGATGAAGCGATTGGCAGCCTTCCCGAAGGTAGTTACGGACGGCGCCTTATCCTACATCAGAAGTGTGGAACTTCATCTGAAAGCGGATGCCACTCTGAATGACTGGGTATACTCTCAGGAAATGATGAAAGTGATGAACATCATCAAATCGAAGATACCCAAAGCGCTTGAAACCTGCCTGCTGCGTGGGGTTTCCACATTCGGAGATGAACAACTGTCCCGGACTTTTGAAACCAATGGGTTATTCCGACAAGACTTTTGGAATAAGTTTGTCGCTCCTTATGTGCAAGTTCTGGATCTTAGCGACCTCTATTCTATGCCAAGCACATTGCTTGCATGCCCTTCGCTTAGAAAATTGCGCATGTCGTTTGTTACGCTGGACATCCCCCGAGGTGACGAGATGTTATCGCCAGCAACTGCGTCCGCAAAGTTGAAGAGCCTGGATTGTATCGAGTCGTGGGCAGCAGTCTGCTCCTCCCTGGGCCGAATTATCGATGTAAGCGACTTGGAAGACTTAATTCTCGAACCCGATCGACAAATTCTTGAACTCGATGATCCAATTGCATATCAAGAAGCTGTCAAACAAATTGTGGGTGAATGCAAGGGCTCTCTCAAGACGCTAAGCCTCTTTTACGGTGAGGGAAGGCTACTTCCTTTCCCGCTTCCTACTGATGCTAGAATCGTATATTTCCAGATTATTTTGAGGAATCTGACCGCTTTATCATCCACGAAATAGATCTGTCGGAACACGTCAACCTCACTCTCCTTAGTTTCATGATCCCAGAAGGATGGGAGGATGGCGATGAGAATGGGAATTTCCAGGATCCTGAATGGCACAACCCTCTTTTCCAGGATGTTGACAAGATTTTGAAGACGATAGTGAGCGAAGACGTTGCACGCACCCTGCTCATTCGCCTTGAGAACGAGGAGGTGGAACTTACTTGTTGCGGAATCTCCAAATTCTCTCTCCGGTCCTTCAAGTTTATCTAGAGGGACTCGTCTGGAGGAAACTAGAAAGAATTCAACCGAGTCGGGCCCAAGACCCAAATGGAAATCAGGAAACGATGAGGAACCCATGTGCGCGATCGTAACGATAGAAAAAAAAAGAAAAGGAGAGATTTATCATTGTATCAAACCATATTTTCCATTGGCTTACGAACAGTAGCTACCCTTTGTATTCATTTCAATGTGTAAAGACAGATTACCAAACCCAATGTATGTGTTTCCCAAATATAAGTCGCTTAAAGCATTGACATATGGGCCGAGTTGTCAGTCCAATTTGAATTTCTCGGCGCTAAAGCAGAAGAGAAAGCATCTGTACGGCGAATTTCCGCGAGGAAGTTCACACCATCAGACCTCAAGGCATTGATGCAGGATAAAGCTGAAGGGAGCTTCGGGGATCCCCGATCAAAGGCGCTCCACTCTGTGTGGCGCACGCACTTGGGCCTAGACCCTGAGGCAAATTCGGGCGGAAGAACCCTGTCTCATCGAAGTAGGTCCCCTCCCCGAAACCGGCTGCCTTTACCCCAAGATGACGCCAGGGGTGATCGAATTTTATTATCCCTACCACTCAGTCCTAATTTTAGCTAACTTCCTCCATTGTAAGGCTCCGCGTTTTGTCTCGGACCTCAGGCCCCTCGACCCTCGACGTCATCACGAAACTTCCTCGTATATATAGACCAACGGCAAAGCAAAAGACTCACCTCAACCAAGTCTATCATACGCATCCCTGAACCCCCTTGAACAACATCCTCTCGACAATGGCCGACTGCACCTGTCAGAACAATTGCTCGTACGTCTCTATTTCGTTCTTGAATCTTCATCGCATAGTCTGACACTAATCTCCCCCAACCAGCGCCTGCGGACCCCAAGGAACCGGTTGTGCGTGTGCGAAGGGAAAGTGCGACTGCCCGGAATGCCCCAACAAGGCGCACACCGCTAAGGTTCGTTCCCGACCTTTTTCCAAATCTTTCTTCTCCGAGTCGTCCACGACGGGTGTCCTCGCGTGTCCATACGACGCTTGTATAGGCGGCGCATGATCCTTCCGTATCTTCTTCTGCTCTTCTCTTTGATCTTAACACACGGCTGACTCGACTGCGTCCACCAATAGTGTGCATGCAAAGGCCCCAACGCGGACGCCTGCGGGTGTGAGTCGAGCGGTAAAGCGTGCACCTGCTGATACAAGAACGAACACACTTCCTACGCACCGAGTGCGATGCCTACTTGATTACAACCTAAACTTGCAAAAACAATTCTATACGAGCTTCTGTACGGTACGGTCGAAGTGCCGGTCGAGTCGGTGTAGCGTAAAGCAGCGACGTTATTAAATTACGAACGTTGAATTGCCCCTAACTTCCAACGTGTCAACGGATGCACAGCTCGGCGAATCGAGAAGAAGGTCTGTATCAGCGTAGAGAAGATACGGGAGGGCTCCTCATCAAGGTCGAAAGGGCAACGGATCAGCATTGTTACGACTGGGACCACGGGTTCAGTTTGCGAGCTCCTGTTGCGCGATTTCTGTGAGCGGCTGCTATGGAGAGCGGGAGGACGGGGGCACAGCGTTAAGTCAAATCGTTGGCGCTACGCCAGGTCGATATCGAAAACAGGGCACACAACATATCTATGCTGTAATTTCTGGAGAATAGTCATGAAGACGCCGCCATAGAGAAGCTCCTGCCCCAAGCGTGACAAGCCAGACCCGTGCAAGCATCGAGAAAGAAGGATTTCGACGAAGAGGGGTCCATATGTGAGCTCTGCTTGGCAGTAACTGACGACATTCAATTAAATTGCTTACGAACCATTCGCCTAGTGACCCTCGCAAGCACGACGAGGGCTTTCTTGACAAGCCCGCATCTCGACGGCGCTAATCATCTATTACCTTCCAGATATGGACATCTCGGCGCATTGCCGAAGGATCGACAGGATTTGCCCTCGCGACAACGACGAGAGCTATCACTCTACCCGCGCGCCGGAGGAGACTCTGAGGTATAAAAACAGGAGGGCGGAGGTTGGGATTCTTCAGCTGGTCTCATCCCACCAACCGATTCTCATCCAAATAACTCAATCGACGCTGCGTTGATCGCAAGCCCACTCTGCCAATCAATCCATTCACGAATTCACGACACAAACCTATAATCCTCATCACCATGGTCCAACTTTCCACCTCCGTCCTCCTCGCCGCCCTCCTCGCCGCTCCTTCTTTGGCCTCCCACGTTGCCACTGAGCACGGCTCCAACTCGTACGTCGAATTCCCAGCCCTCCAGTTACGATATCCTGACTCAACGCAGACGTGAATGCAGCTTCTCCGCTCGCGACCTCGAGTACCTCGAAGAGCTCGCCATCCGGGAACCCGCCCTCGGTACTGCCTTGAGGAAGGTCGCCCGTGTCGCCAAGAAAGCCATCAGCGGCAAGGCCGTCGGAGGAGCCCTCGCGGCTGCTGAGGTCGCCGGCACTGTCGCCGCCGTCCACTCCGCTTCCCGACAACCCACCCAACGCGACCTCGAGTACGTCGAGGACCTCGCCGCACGCGACCCACGCCTCCGCGCTGCGTTGAAGAAGGTCGGTCGCGTCGCTGGCAAAGTTCTCGGTGGAGTCAGCACCGCGGCCACCGTTGGGAGTGTTGCCGCATCTGTTGCCGCGCCCCAGCAGCGTGACCTGGAGTACATCGAGGACCTCGAGATGCGCGACCCCCGCCTGGGTGCCGTACTCAAGAAGGCCGGCCGTATCGCTGGCAAGGTTCTTGGTGGGGTCAGCACTGCAGCCACCGTTGGCAGTGTTGCCGCAGCTGTTGTCCCCCAGCAGCGCGACCTTGAATACGTCGAGGACCTCGAGTTGCGCGACCCTCGCCTCCGCGCTGTTCTGAAGAAGGTCGGTCGTGTCGCTGGCAAGGTGCTCGGTGGCGCTAGCACCGCCGCCACCGTTGGCAGTGTTGCCGCATCTGTTGCCCAGCCTCAGGCGCGCGACCTCGAGTACTTGGACCTCGAGATACGCGACCCACGCCTCCGCGCTGCTCTGAAGAAGGTCGGTCGCGTTGCTGGCAAGGTTCTCGGTGGAGTCAGCACTGCAGCCACCGTAGGCAGTGTTGCCGCATCTGTCGCCCAGCCCCAGGCACGCGACCTCGAATATCTCGACTTGGAGATACGCGACCCCCGCCTCCGCGCTGCGTTGAAGAAGGTCGGTCGAGTCGCTGGCAAGGTGCTTGGTGGCGTTAGCACGGCCGCCACCGTTGGCAGCGTCGCCGCATCTGTTGCGCAGCCGCAGGCACGCGACCTCGACGACCTCTACTTGGAGGCTCGCAGCCCCCGCGTCGGTGCAATGCTCAGGAAGGCCGGTCGTGCCGCGGGAAAGGCTGGTAAAGGTGGCCTCGCCGTGGCCGAAGCTGGCGGTGCTGCCGCTACTCTCCACGCTGCAACCCAGGGAAAGCGGGACCTCGAGTTCATCGAGGAGCTCGCCGCCCGTGGATACTTCGACGAGCTCGACTGAGTAGATTTAGATAGAGAATCCATGTGTCGCCCACTATTACGATGAGATCCGTCATTCCAACACTTGTAGTAACTAGGCCAAAATGTATTTTTATGGGCGCTACAACGAACGGGTGAACTGAAGGCAATAAGCTTGAGAATTGACTTCCCTTCGTTGAGCCTAGCCACCTTCCATGGTACGTGGTCTTTCATCTGATTTTTTGAAGTAGCCGCCATCAACGCGTCCTGGCACAGACATTAAATAAGTCGAGGGTCCAGATTTATTTTCTCGTGACTGACGAATGTATTTACGCTGATTCTCAAGGTCTTTTAAATTATTGTTGCCCACCCGTCCCGTACTGTCTCGTCTTCCAACGTCCGGCACCAAAAAGTACGACGGGGGCATCACAAATGAGTATCGGATCCTTCTTTCGTGCAACCGCAACGCCATACACGTGTAGTACTCGGGCATTGTATCAAATAAGAGTCTTGTTTCAACACCTGTATATTTCGTTCGTCACTGCCGCTGGTGTTTCGAATCCTCACAGGCGCTTGTATTGTCGATCTTTCGCGGCCCGGTCCTAGGACGTTGTACTTGGTTGGCTAACTTCTACTATATTTGTAAGCCGACTGAAGCCTCTCTGACCGTTGCCTTCATCAATCCTCAGCCCTTCAGCATAGTACTAGCGCCACAGAGTCCATCTATGCCACCAGCTTGAGTAGAGTACCCTTTCCATGCTCACGCACTATCGCTACTCACCTCGGGTTCCAGCGTCTTTTTGTATTTTCAGCAGTTACAAATTACAATCAGCACTCTTTTCAACTTGTTTGTGCTCACACTTGTCTCCAGCAACTCATAGCCCATCGTCTGTCCTATGGGGCGAAATCGACACAGGTTTCAAACATGGTAACACTTCACCTGAACAGGCCGATTTTGCGTATCTTATTCTCTTCAGCGTGTCTGCCATTTTATCAAGTGGCGCGAACGATCGATTGCTACACGGAGGCTCGCGACGGGCCTCGACGAACATTCTTCTTCCGGCTCCCAAATTGGTACATCCCAGCGACGTAGAAGGCTCAGAATTGCTCGAATTCTCTTCGTCCATTCTTAGGCGATGCCTTGGAAAGCACGGACATCACTCTCATGCTCGCACGAATCGCCACCGGGAACGTCAACGATCCGCGAAATCCTCAGGGCCTCCCGTGGACCGGCCTCGAAGCTTGAAGCTTGATGCCAGGTCCGGTGTTTATCTGAGTTGTGTCTGTTATCGCTTCCACTGTCGACTTCGTAAATTTGATCCTCCATCGACGTCAGTTAGACATGCACACCTTTGCGAATCTCTGACAATTTCTCATGTTCGTTCGCCTCTTTTGACCGACCCTAGAACGCCGTCAATGCAGTCCCAGAGGATGTTGCATGCGAAAGCCCAATTTGTCATTTATCGCGCCTCCGCTCTTTATGCGAGCCCATGGATCTCATTCGTTTTTTTTTCATCCATCTCGCTTCGCATATGCCGCGTTGTGAACGTCAGGTAGGCTGGCCTTTATCCTGCCGATTAGCCCATACATTCCTGTCTCTTGTGGCGACGTCTCGATGATGTCAGCCGAGGAAGTATAAAGCGCACCAAGAACCCGAGGGCTCAGAGTAGTGTCGCTTCTGAGAATTTTGTCAGTCAACCCATGGCCTTTGCTCACATTACAATTCTCGTTCTTCTCGCTCTTGGCTTCTCCCAAATTGCTACTGCTGCTTCGACAAAGCGCGTTACCTGTCCCTCCGGCAATATCACTGCCAATGCTGCATGCTGCGGTGAGACATCCATTTTCTTTGACGTTCTCCAGCCGTGATTGATCAGATATTTCTCACCTTCAGCACTTTTCCCTGTCGTCGACTTGCTCCAAGAAAAACTCTTTGACCGTGGCAAGTGCGGCGAACAGGCCCACTCTGCCCTCCGCCTCGCATTCCACGACGCAATTGGTTTCTCTGTCCACGGCGGAAAGGGAGGAGGAGCTGATGGCTCTATTCTCGCCTTCAAAAGCACTGAGCTCCAGTATCGCAAGTCCTTTCATCGCCTTTCCAGAAAACGGACAAACTATAACCCCCAATGTCTTACAGACGCCAACGGTGGCATCGACGACATCGTTCCTGAGCCGACGGATAGTGTTACCGCTATTCTAGAACGGCTCGGCGATGCAGGATTTTCGCCCCGCGAGGCTGTTGCCCTCCTCTCCTCGCACTCGGTCGCTGCCGCAGTAAGTCACCACATCTCTTCATCCGTTCTCAAATACCAAAACATCATTTGTGCTTTCTAGGACGAAATCGACCCCACTGTCCCAGGTGCCCCCTTCGACTCGACGCCCGGCACCTTCGACAATCAGGTCTTCCTTGAGGTCCTGCTCAAAGGTAAGCGCTTCCCCGGGAATGGCTCACACGTCGGTGAGGTCGCCTCCCCTCTTGCGGGTGAGATGCGCCTCCAATCCGACTTTGCCATCTCTCAGCACCCCCTCACGGCGTGCTCCTGGCAGGAAATGATTAGTACGTTCCACTAGCTCTCGTGATATCCTGTCTTGAACGAACGTTTTACGGCGTAGACAACCAGCACCACATGCAGACCCAATTCAAGGCCGCCATGGCCAAGCTCCAGGTCCTCGGGCAGCCTTCCAACCTCATCGATTGCTCCGACGTCATCCCTGTGCCGGCACCATTGAACGCAGCTATAAAATACCCCGCCTCGTTCTCGAAGAAGGATGTACAGATTGCTTGCCCTAAACGTCCCTTCCCCGACATCGCCACTGTGCCTGGCCCAGCGCCAACTGTCTCGTCTGTTTCTACATAGTAGCCCGACGCGGACAGGTTCTTAAGATGCTGGTTCTGTAGGAACCAAGTTCCGAGTCCAGATATCTTTTCTCGTGCCCGACTGTATTTAATTGCTGAAACGCTAATCCAATGGGCCCAAGGCCTTCATAATTACACGCCTGTCCTGACTCCTGAATATCATGCTTGTTCCTTTGAAGCTTTGCAGAGCCTTTCGATTCATTCGATCTCATGATGATCATCCTTCAGCGCGTCGCTAGCAGGATCCCCACACGGCGTGCTTCTGGCAAAAAATGATTGGTATGTTCCTCCGGTTCTCATTGTATTCTGTATTGAGCAAACACGCTATGGTAGACGATCGGCACTGCATGCAGACCCAATTCAAGGATGCCATGGCCAAACTCCAAATCCTCGGGCAGCCTCCCGACCGACCGACCGGCTGGCGTCTTCAGATGCTGGCTTCACAGGAATCAGGATTCAGTTTGAGGGCCTAGATATCTTTTCTTCTGGTTAACGTTTCCTTAGACCCTTTTGCTTCGTTCGGTCGCATGATTATTCCAACGGCGTGTTCTGCACTAGCACTAGTCACCGGCACCGGTCATCCCACTTTTCCTATGTGTTCGCCACCATCCTCGTCATCCACCCTCCCAGCCTAGCCTGCCGACACTCTTTCTTGTTCGCCACCACTTGTTTACCTATATATAGTTGGGAGCTACGCGACGTACCATTCTCTCAGCCTCATCATTTCATCGCCGTTTGTCCTCTCGCTCGCGCATCCTAATAGGCCGCGGCACTGTACCTTGTCTTCCGACCTCCAACGCCCAACAAATATGGCCGCAGCTATCCCGCTCCCGCCGCCACTGAAGGACAACCTTCGCGTAGTAGATTTCGCCATCGGGCCCCCTTCCAACCCTCCTACGTCCACGGATTTATCGCGAGCGGCTTTTTACAAGAAGGCGCTCATGGATATTTATGGTGCGCGCACTACCTTGGTTGAACTTAGCCCGACTAATGCGTAAACTTGAATTTAGTCCTGGATCCCGATGATCGTATCACGGATGCCGATATCTCGGCTGCGCTGCAATACGAAGCTACCCTGATATCGATAGCCTGCAAAGATTCCAGTACGTTACATAATGTCTGGCAACATGGTTGAATGTCTTACATCCATGTCCTCGTCTCATTCACAAGATGCCGCACCGCCATGGTTCGTCAACGCCTTCGAAACCTTGAAGAACAACCTCAAAAAAGAGCTGAAGGAAGACCTTAAAGGTGTAAAGGAGGACCTCAAAAAGGAGTTAAAGGACGACCTGAAGGCCGTCGAGGAGCAACTGACTCAGATTGAGGTAAGGCAAAAGGCAATTGATGCGAAAGTGTCCAAGGTGCGCCTTTCCTCCCATCTTTCCCAGAGCTATTATTATTCTAATGCTCGCCCTTTTGCCGTTTCTAGGCTTTAAATACCCTTCCACGAAGTGCCATTCCCGGACTTGTCATATCCAACAGAAGCTCCAGTATGTTCTAAGAGATCACCCACTGTTAGTAGGGAAGGGTCAGTGAGCAGGTCCGCTTCCGCCGAATCCTAGCAGACCACTTGATAGACCAATATGTAACATTCTCATACAACTACTATATTCCTTACTATATACACATCTAGGACGAAGTCGACCCCACCGTCCCAGGGACCCCCTTTGACTCGACGCCCGGCACCTTCGACAGCCAGGTCTTCCTTGAGGTCCTGCTCAAAGGTAGGCAATTCCCCGGAAATGGCTCACACATTGGTGAAGTCCCCTCCCCTCTCGCTGGTGAGATGCTTCTCCAATCCGACTTCGCCTTCTCACAGCACCTCACGGCGTCTCCTGGCAGGATGATCAACGCGCCTAATGTTCCGTGATTGTGGCAAAGAACCAAATTACGTCCTGAATCCTTTTGATAACATGGCAGCTTGCACGCCCTTGTCTCTTCTACGAGATGTCGCAACTCTGTAGTTCCAAAATGCGATTGCAGAGTTAAGACGAAATTGGAGAAGAGATCAAGGACATGAAGGAGGAAATAAAGGCGGAAATGAAGAACTAAATCGAGGAGGAAATTAGCAGCATGAAGGAGCGACTCAGGCAGGTACATTAAGGTCTCGGAACGTGATGGAGGAAATAGCGTAAGTCAGGAATAACCTTATTCATACAACGCAAACGATATCGAACTTCAGATACAAGTACATACTCGAGAATTTTCGGGTGCCCCTTTCATTTTTCAGCCACCACATCGACGTTCAATCTACCACGCAGTCTGGCCACCATCGACTCTGATACTATATCCCCGTGCATTAGTTGCTGAATCAGCTCTAGATATCAAAAATGCGAAATGACTCACTCGCTACCGGTGCAGAACATCGACGCATCGCTCGCGAGCCAAAGAGCAGCACCACGCAGCTCGTCTGGGTTTCCGAGGCGGCCAAGAGGGTTCTGGGCACACCACATCCGTTCGAGCTCGGGTTTGCCTTGCAAGAATGCCTTGGTCATGCTGATAGACGGAAACAGGAGAATGAGCAACGAGAGAACGGGAAAAAGAGAACAAAAAAATACTTGGTGTAAATGTATCCGGGGCTGAGGGCGTTGACACGAATTCCCTTTGGGCCGAGCTCGCAGGCCATGGAACGCATCATTCCGAGGACGGCGGCCTTGCTAGTATTGTACGCAGTCCAGTGCATGTTCTACGAAACGTATCAGCTTCGACATACCATACCATGACAACACGAAGGCGTACCGGGTTTGTGATGGTCCCACTCATGCTCGCAGTCATGATGATACTGCCTCGAATGTTACGCTTCTCCATCTGCCTGCCGGCAGCTTGAGCAGTGAAGAATGCGCCATTGATGTTGACGTCGAGAAGCTGCAACCCAAATTATCGTCAATATCGACACCCACAAAAGTAAACCATCTCCTCAACGAACCTTCTTGAAGTCCTCCCCATCCCACTCCAAACACTCCGCGCCCCTCAAGACGCCTGCATTCGCAATACAAATATCCATCCTCCCCTCCTTCTCCGCAATCTGCTCCGCAACCTTCCACATCGCCTTCTGGTCGGTCACATCGCAGCTCATGTACTCCATCCGGCCCTTCTTGTGCGTGCCGACGCCGAGATCGGGGAGCGAAGCGCAGAACTGCTGCACCTTCATCCAGTCGCCGTCGGGTTTAGGGGGTAGGTCGAGGCAATAGACAATGGCACCACCTTCGGCGAGGGTGAGGGCGAGCTCGAGACCGATGCCGCGCTGACCGCCGGTGACCATTGCGACCCGGCCAAGGAGGGCGAATTGGGCGAGGGCAGTGCGGGTGGGAGGCGCGCCAGATAAGGCAGCGGCGACACCAGTAGGTGCGTTGTTGGTAGGCATTTGGGTGGTAGACATTTTCTAAGTGGGTGAGTGTCTGTGTGTGAGAGGGAATGGGGAGACGGCGGAGTGTCTGAGGCATTCACTCATCCATTTTTATACCGTCTGGGTGGGGTGTGGGAGGCGATAATACTGGAGGATAGGAGAAAGCAGGTGGTCTAGAGAGCGGCGATTATATTCTTGGAGAGTAGGAGAAACAGGGTGGTCTTGAGGGCGGAGCTGGATCGCGCGTCAGAACATACGCACCTCTTCTTCAGACTCTGGGCTGATTTAAATTTAGCGAAAGACCCCAAGATTAGAGGAAAGACATCATGTGTCTAGCCTAGATCCGAGCGCTGAGAAACAGGTTCCAGTTGAAAGGAACTGCTCAAGTCCCCGCGCATGATGACGCATGTAGAGGGGAAGTGGAGGCTCACAAATGACGTTGGGAAGCACTGGAGGGGAATGGAAGTTGAATTAGATGTACTGTACATGCGACGGTATGCGTAGGTAGCGGTTCTATGAAGGCTTAGAAGACAATATGAGTACCCCTCAGACTGAGAAAATCCAGGCAACTCACTCAAAACGTTACGAAGACTTGGGTTCTACAACTTCCAACTCTCTCAGACCACTGCTCTTGTCCGCCGCGCCTCCAATCGGTTGTGCCCCTCTAACAGCAATTCCCTTCGCCGACGGGTCTCCCATGATGTGTAGCTTTATCCGTGCGTTCATCCACGACGGGTTGTAGCCAGGGTACATGGTCGGATTCTCTGGGTTCAGTCGTGCATACGTGTGCTCGCGGGCCACGCGGAGGAAGTGTTCTGGTGTCAGGCCGCCTGTACCATGGTATTTCCCCCAGACAGCAAGTTTCTGGTCGTTGTTCAGTCTTGCGTCCATCACCACGTAAGGTTTGAGCTACGAGAACGGTTCGGTCAATGGGCAGCGGAAGAGTTTGGGAAGACGTACTAGACTGGACTCGATCTCCTCTATCGGTGGTGCGACGTAGACACGAACTTTGCTGTCTAGCAGCCGGTATTTCGCCCTCCCGCGAATGATATGTTTACCTGGAGCACCCGTACGCGGTCCACCAGGAAGGAATGCTTGTCGTGTTCCTATACAATGTTGAGACCACTGCGAAGCGTAGAGGACTGAGACTCACCCTTGTAATAGTCCTTGTTGCCTCGTTTTGGTGTTAGAGGCGCCCTGGACGCTTTTGAGAGCCTTGCCGCCGTCGGGAACATTGAGCACGATGTAGTGGTTGTCGCGTAAAATGCCTGGAACGAAAATGTCGGAAACAGGCAAATGCTCCCACGATTCGGTTAGCTTCCGCGCTCGTGTACGGTCCCTAGGTCCTGGCGATGGCGAACATGCTTTCTGCTCAGATTTAGATAGATACATATACATACACATACACATACGCTACATTAAAGATACAATTACAGTCGAAGTATTCTGCAGCGTCTAGGTCCTCTCATGCATCTTCGAGAAGGGCTTTACACTCCTGCTTATGGTTCCTCCAATCGCTATAGAAAGACGGACCAGTTAGCTTAGCCACAAATAATCCGACGGGAATAGGTGAGCTTACTTCTTCTGGCACTGACGATTGCAGTAAAATACCGAACGGCATCTCTGACACACCTTCTTCGTCCTACTGCGTACACCTGCATTCCTGAACGGACACTCGAGGTTGCAGCACTTCCTATCCGTCTGGTAGCGCTCACGGATCGACTCGTCCGTGATTCCCAACAGCCGAGTTAACCCTGTCCAGAGTTCCAGGTACTTTCCGTCCGCGCCGAGCTCTTCCTGGAGTGAGATGAACGTCGTGATCCCTATCCGCTCGACATTGGCCCGCATCGCGTCCCGGAACGCCGGCGTGCAATGCAATTTGCAGCTGGTAGTGTCAGCGCAGCCAAGCGCATGCCCGATGTTCTGGAAGAACTGGTAGAAGGTCCCAGCGTCGTCGATCCTCTGCGTGTGGGATGGAGCTCGGTTCGCCTTCTTGAAGCCTTCCGCGGCAACCTCGATGAGTCGCGTGTTGTTTATCATGTCGACAAGTGTGCCCATTGGGTACGGTGAGTTCAGGATCAGCTCCCTGGTATAAAATAAGTTTGGCGACAGTTCTAGACAAGGTAATTGGAGACGGACTGGGTGAATACCTCTCCAAGGCTGAAGAGAATGCACAAATGCTCTGAGGGCCCTTTCAGAGAGCGTAAAATTGCCAACAAGACCTGTTTTGGCACGCCGGCCTGAGTGAAGTGCGGGCCAAAGGGAAGCCATGATCCCCTCGTGAGGTGCATGGCTAGCGACAGGTCTTGCCAGAGGACGTCCCCAGGGATATTCTTTTGCTTGAATAGAAAGTTGAATCGCGAGACGAAACGGGGCATATTCACCACTTGGAATATCCTCTCGAGATAGTCTGGTGGAGGGAGGGGGCCGTACAGTTCTTCCGTGGAGGTCAGACACACAAGTAAGGCAGTCGGGTACTTTCTCAATGGAGAATGAGGAGACATTTCCACCCAGCAATGAACGATCAGCCGCAACATTTCCCGCTCGTACAGCTTCCTGATGAAATTGATTAAAACAACAGGACCACAGACAGAGAGGAATGGATTCACCTCTTTGTCTCTGGATCCTCTCTGAACAATGAAAGGGCCGCGGCAACGACGCCTCTCCTATTGTCGCCAAGCTTGTTTAACGGAGTCAAGAGGTGAAAATCCTTGAAAATGACGTCGAAGATTTGTTGAAATGCCGAATAGACTTCTCGAAGGATGGCGACGTCTCGCTGACGGCTCTGGTCGGTGCAGATAGAAGCAAGGACGTTGATGATTCCTAACATTGGATACTGCCAGTATGGAATATCTCCAGTCGACCGTCCGGATAAAGCTTTCTGGATGAACACTTTCGCGACTCCTGCACGCCGATACCGAGGATCTATCGCAGTGATGATAGCCACCTTCAGCATGAACGGAGACGTCGCGGGCTCTTTTGCAAGCTGTAAAACCACTTGTTGAGGTGAAAGAAGAGCCAGCCTCATCGAAGCCACATTGAACGGGCATGTTGGGATTGTGCAACGGCAGATCTCCAAAGCCTCAATCAAGGCAAGGGAATTCATCTCCAGGAAGTCAGATACCCGGCTATAGATACGCGGTGAGGATTATCGTGAGACGAAGGGGCGGGAGGGTCTTCAATTCTGCGAGGGTGGTGGTAGAGTATAAGGAGGACTTGAGACGGAGTGGCCAAAGCAAACTGTGGCCAAGGCAGCCCGGCCCGGCTGTTCCGTCTACAATGTCATGAAGCGCCTTTTCGCTCTACCTGAGTCTCTACCCGCTTTTCCTTTGTTGACACTCGCGAGAGAATATGGTTGACAATATCAAAAATTCTCTCCGCGTAGTCTAGTGGAGGGACGCCGCCGCCGTCCAGATCGCCCTTCAGGGAGGTAATGACCGGAAGCAGAGTTGCTGGCTGCTTTTTGAGCGGAGAAATGGACGAGGTTTCAAGCCAGCAGTGGACAGCGAGCCGCAGGATTCTCGGCTCGAACAACTTACTGGGGGTTGCAATCAGGAAAAGGGAGTAAAAGACATGGTAGGCCGTACACACCATTTGATCTCTGATATTTTTCATGTAAAGCGAAAGTGCTGCTCCAACTAGACATCTCTCTTGTCGCCCAGCTTATTGGAAGGAGTCAAAAGTTGAAAATCTTTGAGAATAACATCCACGATGGCTTGAACGCTCCATTGAGTTCGCGAAGGATGGTCGCATCCTCCGCAATGTCTCCCGAAGTCGACCGTCCAGATAAAATCCTTTGGACCAAAACCTTCGTCACTCCATAGCGACGATACTGAGAGTTCACCGGAATGACTATTGACAGCTTCAGCACAAACAGGGACGTCGAGGGCTCTTTCGCTAGCTCTGCGACCGCTTGTCGAGGACGAAGTCGAGCCACCCTTTGTTCAGCGATGAAGGAGCATGCTGCGAGAAAACAAGAGCAATCGAAGGCGTCAAGAGTGTTCAGCTTCTGAGCCATCCCTTCTAACGCGAGTGAGTAGCGCAAAATTCAGGCTTGAAGTTGACGTTGAAGGGTTGATACTGAGAAGGTTTGAGAAAGAAAGACGGCATGGCGATATATAAGCACGTCGGCCCGGATTTGCCGGGACCTTTGGGCTGTTTGGTTTCGCAACGAAACCTTTGTTCAACACCACGACCTTTCTCTGCTTTTTCTTTGTCGTACGATAAACCAACATAAATCCCAGTACACCAGACGCTCTCTTACGATCTCAAACGAATGGGAAAGAAAAACGCAGGCTCACCAGTGGCAAGTCGTCCTCGCGCGCCGAAGGGCTCTGGCAAACCTGCAGGCAGGGGCTTCACAGGACACCGAGGACGCGGTCGGGGACGCGATCATACGGGCCAGAGTCACCTCGACATTGCAGGGAACGCGGAACGACCAGAGAGCGCCGTCGATGATGAGGATGAGGACGACGAAGACGAAGATGAGGAAGGACCCGATGGTGAGTCTGGGCGCCTGTTACCCCCCTGCGTTTCTAACCATGATCTTAGACGCAGAAGACGATGTTGAGATTGAAGTTCCAGTTGCCATGTGGGTGAGACTCCCACTTGCGTCGGGGGATCGAAGTTTCGTGCTCATCGTGTCCAGGACTTCGACCATTGCGATCCTCGTCGTTGTTCAGGGAAGAAATTATCTCGTCTGGGGTTAATCAAAGAGCTGCGCGTCGGCGCTCGATTCAGAGGGATTGTCGTCTCGTGAGCGCCATCTTTCCTTGTCGTGTGCCGGCTGACACGATCGCGTAGGCCAAAGGGGAAGCAGGTCATAAGCCCCTCGGATCGCCAGATTGTGCTGGACGGTGGATTGGCGGTCGTGGAGTGTTCTTGGGCTCGGTTGGACGACGTGCCTTTCAACAAGATTGCTAGTCCAAACGAGCGACTATGTACGTCTTCCTCCCGATCTCGACTTGAATTGCATTGACTAGAGCTCTACAGTGCCCTACCTCGTCGCCACGAACCCTGTGAACTACGGAAAACCTTGGAGACTCAACTGTGTCGAGGCCCTAGCAGCCGCGTTCTACATCACAGGATTCGACTCGTATGCTGAGAAACTCTTGTCGTCGTTCGGCTGGGGAGGCTCGTTCTACACAGTGAACAAGTGCGTGTCGACAGTTCTTTACTGCGTTAGCAGGCTGATCTATGCAACGAAAAGATCCTTCTTCGAGAGCTACAAGAAGTGCGACACCGCTGCTGAGGTGCAAGCTGCTCAAGACAAGATTATGCAGGAACTCGAGGAGAGCTGGAACGAGTCGCGAAAGAACAAAGGTTTGACCTTGATACTTCGACGCGAGTCCTTGCTCAAATTTGACTGTAGGAGAGTCTCGTGGAGTAGAATCAGAGGACCTCCTCGTTGCCAATCCAAATCGTGGAATTGTTCCAAGTGACGGCGAAGAGAGTGGCGAAGGACCGCCCGATTCTGAATCTGAACCCGAGGATCCGAAGGGAAATAAGTGAAGAATATAACGGCCATATTGTAAAGTATTCTTGCGCATAATCGCTAACACATCTTTGTACTTTAGTTTTGCCTCTATCAATGCGACATCATATCCCCAGTCTCCTGCATTACTCGAAAACTACTAATGTACAACAGTATCGTGCTTCAAGCCCTGCGGAAGTCTAGTCAAGATCTTCAATATCATCGAAGAATCGCGCTTCTAGTAGATCGTCAATATCTCGCTGAAACATGTCCTCCGATTCGTCAAACGAGCGTCGGTGATGCTGCTGTTGTTGCTGCTGATTCTGATTCTGGTTGGAGGCCTTCGCGGCTCCCTTGGCGGCCGATTTTTTCTTCTTGCTGAAGATACTCTTGATGCCCTTGAACGCGGCCCTGTGACCACCGACTATCATTAACTGTACCCAAGACGAGTCGAGAAAATCTCCTCACTTGATGCCCTTCAAGAGAAAGAACGGCTCAGGCTCAGGCTCGCGTTCCTCCAACTCTTCGACCTGCCGACTAGCGAGCTCTTCTGCTGTCGTGGTATCTGGGACCATCGCTCGTCGTTCGAGGTGCGCGATTATTCCGCGAATCTCACGTGTGTTCAGCTCACGGCCGACGACATCTTCAAGGGAGCGTTCCATGAGGAGGTAGTTCTCGAGGGCAGCGTCGCGCCGGGACAGTTGGAGGTCATCGGAGAACTCGCGTCTGAAAGGATTGAAACATTTGAGCTATTGGTTGAGTGGGTCAACGATGAAGGAGACTCACTTCTGTTGTGCGAGAGCAGGCGAGACGAGAAGGGCAAGTGCGAAAGCAGACGCAGCGATTCGGACCATTTTGGGCAAGTTGATTGAGAGAAGTTCAAGTCAGATAGACCAGCTAGGATGAGGCCAGCTGAGGATCCATTCCTGCTCTCCTTGCTTTTTATACCTTTTGATGTGACAGAGAGATCGTCGTCAAATATCGCCGTATGTCTTGTACAATTGCAGGCTGCGTTTGAGAACTGCAATTAAAGCAGCAGCAAGTGGCGCGAAACGCTCCTTTCCCCGCTCCTTCTGGAAGTATAAAATGCAAGCCAGCTAAAAAAAACGTTGAAGCATGCGTCGCTTCACACTACACAGTCCGGTTAGCGGAGGAATTGGGGGATGAAACAGGGATTTGGAGAGGTTTAAATTTAGGTCACGGTACATAGAGAGAGTTAAGAATAGAGCACGTTTCAGGGAGATGTAGGAGGGCTATAATTACGAACGGCATGACGGCGCTTTCCTCCGTATACGTTTCGAAATTCGGAAGTCCGTTCGCGTCCAAAACTAGTGTCGAAGAGACATTTACGTCTTTATTCGACAGTCAAAGAGGACCATTCCTCAGAATTGTGTTAGATAAGGACGAGCAGATGGTGAAGGAATCCAGGAACTTACTCATGTCAACGAAGTGGTACAGAACTATCCATAGTCGAGACACGTACGAGGAATCAATAATCAAGATTCAGCAGGAAAGATGAAGTTCACTGGCGGCATTACATCGTCCTCCTCCACATATGGGACGGCAGCGGCGCCTATCAGGCGCTCTTCCCGACATTCCTTTCGGTGAAGAACCCAATCCCTGCATATTGTCAAGAATTCCATGAGCCAAGTCCACCAAACCGAAAGTAACAGCCAGCACTACTTACACACTCTGGCATGTTGCGCTACAATAATACGTCAGCTTGCAGCGTCTGCACTTCTGCATCTTATCTCGCCCAATAGCTTGCGGACAAAGGATCGAGCAGCACTGCTTCTGATGGCGGTAAGCAGCCTGTGCGTTCTCTTGGGAGATACGGAAGACGCGCCCCACTTCTGCCCAAAGGTCACGACATCTTTGGTCCAGTGAATCAGGCTGCCAAAGCTGGCTTTCGGTGTAATAGTAAAACCGTCGGATCGACTTGCGCGCCTCGTCACTGAATTTCTCGACAGGGAAAAACAGCCATCCGCGTTGAGGTGGTATGGTGGGAGTGGCAGTGAGAACAAGAGTCTTGATGAAGCTAATCCACATGTCTGATTTGTTTGAGAGATAGAAACAGGGAAAAAGACGATGGTATACCTTTGACTCCCGGATTTAAACTCCCCAGATGCAGACCAACTGTCGCAACCTTCATGATACGAGGGTGCGATATTATGTCCCTCAGGAGGTACGATGCGGGTCTCGCTTTCGTTTGTCGTCCAAGTATATTCCTGTGAACCGGTTAGATATGCAAATGCCGGCTTTGAAGATGCAGACCGACTTTATAAGGCGATCACTCTCGAAAAACACCATCACGGTGTCGTTGCCATACGAGAGTTTCTCCTCCAGCTGAGCGCACTCCCGATGAACGGCATCAATGACGTGAACATAAAGTTTTGCATCAGTCAATGATTGAGCAAAGCTTTGCATATTTGCGGTAAATGGGTCCAGGGCTTTGAGTTCCATCGAAAGGGCTCCTCCAATCATTGCAGGATTTTGAAGTGCTTCCATCTCACAGGCGATGAACGCATCGACAGAAATGCATTGCAGGGCAAAGGTAAGGGCACCTGATGGCGGTGGAGGTATTTCATGTGTTTGGAAAAATAGGCAACGGGCACAAGCAGATGTAGAGAGTCGATATTTTGGATCTTTCGTATAAATCCAGCAATGCATCACCAAGGAAAGGGTTTTGGGATCATACATAGTGCTAAGTAGTTGAGCCCCAGTGAGCACCGGAGTCGAAAGAGCCTGAATAAAACAAACCTTCTTTTCTCTGGAATTCTGGCTATGGAAAGGATGGTACGAGCGACCAAACATCGCCTATGGTCTCCGATGCAACCTGGGTGCAGCAGAAATGCAAGGTCCTGCCACAAGGTTCTAGCAACGTCGACATAACGGCTGGAGATGGCTTCCACAATCTCGGCATTTTGAGAGAATTCTTCCGCGTCTGCAATGGGTTCGAGGAGATTCAAGATGCCTAGCAGAGGAGCTTCCCATTCCCGGGGACGAGGCAGATGCGCGTCTGGTGTGAGGGTATATTCCGAGAGTATTGGTTCCCTGCCGGCTCGAATTATGGCATCAATGAAGGCTTCTGCCATCGCCGCCGTTCTGAGACGTTCGTCTTCCCTTGCCGCTTCTGCAGCTACCCAGAGGAGTGGAAAATCGGCGCTTGTTCCCATGGCGCGAGAGGGATCTCTTGAGACATCGTTTTTGGCGTCTTCCAGCTTGGTGAGCGCCTCGTGCGATTGCCACTGAGTATACGGAAGATTAAAGACAACCTTTTCAAGTGCGAAATGGCTTTTCGCTTCAGCCATTGGGCAATCAGGATCAAGAAGGTGGTGGAACAAAGTCAAAGTTGAGTGACAGGATCGACAAACTCAAAGTCGCCAGCTGTTCCCACACTTCGACTGAACCTCTTTTACTCAAGCTTCTCGTGCTACGTAGCCTCTCAATCGGTTTTTCGATAGTTCCAGCCCGCTTCCCAGATTACATGGCGATAAATAGGGATTCAATCGCTATATCGGACATCGACTGTCCGTGCATTCGTGACATATGGCGTTTATTATCGCCGAGCGGAAGGTGGCTCGACAGCAACCACGACATGCCGTCGCTCTCCTTGCAAAGGAGCCAGCAACGTCTCCTTTCACCATAGAAGTTGCCAATGTAGTCTCTTCGGATCCTCGGTATCGTCGGGCGGGAGTCGCAAAAATATTTGTCCCACAAATCGCATCTGGTCGCTCAACAGAGGAGAGGCCGCACTGGGAATTCCCCCTGCTTGGCATCCTCAACGTATTCTCGTCGATACATTTAAGCGGGAGCAAAGCGCAGGACGCTGCATTTCTCAAGGATCTATACTCGTCTTTCTCCAAAATTTTTGACCCCATCCTCCGAGACTTTCACTCGTTGACGCCGTCAGGCCAGTATGGTGACAACCGCCGATGCGCGGTCGCCAGACTCCTTTTATTCTTCTTGGACGACCTGAAGACCAAAAGGTGCCATACATTCTATTGAAGAATATGTATCAATCCCATTGGTCTCTTCAGGAAGTTATACGTCAATCCTACGTCTTATCGTTCATTGTTTGCTCGAAACGTCGCCCGAGTCCTCGATGGGCATCTACACTACGAGCCTCGTGGTCAAAACCACAGATCTTGAGAATAGAACGGGTGGCTTCCCGCCTCCAGACTATTTAGAGAGGATATGCAATACGTCGTGGGTCGCCTGCGGGACGTGGCGCTGTGAAAGTCTGAGAAAGAAGGATGAAGCTCGAGATCTGCGTTCTGCGGCTGATCAGGAGCCTGAAAAGCAATAGCGTCTCGTGGAGGCGAATAGGGAACGCCCTCGAGGTGGGGCTGTCATTGAAGGAACTGATGTCTAGAACCACGAGCACACCACTGGTGTCTCGCAGGGACTCGAGAAGATTCTTCGCTGATGTTTCGAAATCGGGTGCATCCGTCTTGAATGGGGGTCCGTTGGCGTCCGGATCGTGGTCGGTGGTGAGAGAAAGAAAATGTGCACGTTCGGCATACGGGACAAGCAATCGCACGAGTCGAGAATGGTGTGGATGAGGGCTGAAGTAGATCATATCTCCGAATGTCTTCTTTTCCGGGGCAAATATGTCCGCTAAGGGTTCGTGCTGCAAAGACCAGCCTGGTGGCAAAGTGATAATGTACGACGAGACGGAACGCGGAACTAAGTTTACCTTGCCATAACAACTGTAGTATATAAATCCCTCGAGGGTCGCGGAAGAGTCTGTGATAGCCCCAAGAATAAATCTATGGGGAAGAATGGGTCAGGGTTTCTGAAACCTAAAGAGGCGAGAGGTGGCTCTCGGCGTCACCGAGGATGAAGTGGGATGAAGTGAAACAGATAGAAAGATGGGGATCTGGAATAGGGAATATCTCTTTCCAGCGCCTCAGAGGGTAGATCGAAGTAAATCAACGACTCAAAGAAAGAGGGGAGTGGTGCTCGAGCCGCGCCAATGGGAAACTGTACGTGAGACTTACCGGCTATGATTACACTGAAGCCCAATCCCTGCCTTCATACAAAATTTCTCGCGCATCGGGGCCACTAACTTCACGACCGAGTTCTACATTGAGAGGACAAAAAAGGGTAGAAGTTGGTCAGGCGTTGATATTGTTGTTGGGTCGAGTTGGTTGGGGTGAC
>MPNV01001575.1:487621-622389 GCA_013376435.1 Cyclocybe cylindracea | reverse complement strand
GCCTTCATACAAATTTCTCGCGCTCGGGCCACTAACTTCACGACCGAGTTCTACATTGAGAGGACAAAAAGGGTAGAAGTTGGTCAGGCGTTGATATGTTGTTGGGTCGAGTTGGTTGGGGTGACCGATGGTTCAGATGCGGGTTCATATCATATCCAGCGGCAAGCATCACCGCAGTGATATCTGTGGAGATTGGGGGATGGTAGCGACGCCAGGTGCCGTTTCTCGTCAGCTGCACTGCTGCACAAGGCGCACGGGCGAAACGTCGGCCCACCAAGCCTTTGAAACCAAACAGCCAAACAGCCCCTGTCTTCCTTTAGAACGTAAGGCATGGAAGCTTTCGCGGCACACCGGATAAAGCATGGCGTCAGCGAATATGAGCTAGGGATGTCAATAGAGAGATACCAATCCTGAACATGAACGGTTCTTTTTTTAAATTCCACTTGACCTTTAAGATTTTACCAAATGGTGAGCCTTACGTTCTAAAGGAAGACAGGGCTGTTGGCTGTTTGGTTTCAAAGGCTTTGGTGCCGACGTTTCTGCCGGCGTGCGCTTGTGCAGCAGTGAGCGACGAACAACGGCACCTCGGCGTCGCTCACCATCCCCAAATTCCACAGATATCATCTGCGGTGATGCTTGCGCCTGGATATGATATGAACCGCCATCTGAACCATCGTCACCCCAACCAACTCGACCCAACAACATATAACGCCTGACCAACTTTACCCTTTTTTGTCCTCTCAATGTAGAACTCGGTCGTGAAGTTGTGGCCCGACGCGCGAGAAATTTTGTAGAAGGCGGGATTGGCTTCAGTGTAATCATGCCGTAAGTCTCGCGACAGTTTCCATTGGCGCGGCTGAGCACCCCCTCTTCTTCGATCAGTTGGTTTACTTCGATCTACCCTCTGAGGCGCTGGAAAGAGATATTCCCTTTCCAGATCCTCTTTCTATGTTTCCTTCATCCACTTCATTCCTCGGGCGGCCGAGGAGCCACCTCTCGACCCTCTTTAGGTTCAGGAAACCCTGACCCATTCTTCCCCCATAGATTTATTCTCGGGTCAGTCATCCCACCGGCCAATGAGACACCACCAGCAAATGATACACGTGGAACACCTGATGGAAGGACTAACCGTTGCTTTGAAAAAATAAATCTCTCTACAAGCTTTCGCACACCGTGCATAAATTGCGTGTGTTTTGGGCAGTCGATGTCTGGTAATAAATGTCAAATATTCTATGGCCAATTTCGTCACCCACCCATGATACACCATCTCTGCTGTTTCTGCTCAATATGCGGTCTTATGGATATAACTGGTTACAATTATTTTAGTGGCCTACTCCAGTGGTACAAGTGGTTTTACATGAATCATGGTGTTGCGTTCTGGCAGCATTTTAATTTCAGGTATCAAAATGATGGTGGATGACTGTATCACGACTCTTCGGACCCTCGAGGATTTATATATACGTTGTTATGGCAAGGTAACTTAACGTTCCGCGTTCGTCTCGTCGTCATTTCCTTTGCCCCAGGCTGGAGCGCCTTTGCGCTCCTGTCGGGAACCTCAAACTCCACTGCCACCTTTTACACCCAAATGAATCTCGGATTCTGGGACTGTCAACGGCGTACTTGGCCTGGCTGTGGACTCGAGAATAGCTTGCAGACTGATCAATCATCTAAGCAACTTCGCGTGGGGGAGGAATTCGCTGGTACGTCATCTAACTCGGACAACCGTTCTCGGAGTACCCTAGGCTTAATGGAAACCTTTGTCGCACCAGTCATGGGGTCTGTTTCGTCTCGTCGACCTCTACAGTACTTGTCTCATTTATGATTCGCGGTCGCGTGATCCCGTCCGCCCCTCACTTCAGCGATCGCTGGATGTTGGGTGAGTTGACTTCTGATCCTCCTCCTCTTGTACGAATAGTCATTCATGATGCTCTGTAGCTGTACCAATCCTTGACGTGTCCATTCGCAAAGGAGCACAGCTGATTCTCGCTCGTTGTCTTTTGTCGCTGTACCGTTCCGGTCGGACAGGGTGAGTTTCGGTAATCATCCTCCTATGTTATCAGGGAGGGGGCCTGGCTGATATTTACGAATATACCGGTGCTCTTCGCCCCGTCATTAGCTCGTAGCTCCACGTAGGCCCGGCTATGGGCTGGTTGAGTAATTTCTTAGCTATCGCTGGGTGTGCAGCATGGGAGAGGGATGTGCAAAGATCTTTTTTGAGCCTATTCTTTGAATTCGCCTAGATGTCTGCGGTCGGGTCCGTGGCCTCCGGCCCGGGTCGGGCCCTGGCCGGACCCGAGCCAGGGCCAAGGCGGCAGCTGGCGGACCGGCCCTTTAAGGAGGGCCAGGGCCAAGGTTGGCCGGCCTCGGACCTCGGGTCGACCGGGGCCGAACCCGGTTCGGCCCCTTGCGAAGGCGCGTCGTACAACTCCCTCCCACTTCGTTCCCCATTGTCAACGCACGTTCGCCTTCGCCTCGTGCTCGCCACATCGCGTCGCCACAGCCTCCCATCGCAAAACTTAACATCTCGGACCGTCGCCATCGCTCGCACCCTCGCCATGCTCGCCCTCGCCTGCTCGCACCTCTCGCCTCGCCTCACTCGCCTCGCTCTCGTTTCGCACGCGCCCTTGTTCCCCCGCCTGTTCGCACCCGCCTCGCTCACTCGCGATTGCATCGCGTCGCCCTCCGGTCGCCCTCGCCTCGCACCCCCTTGTTCTCGTGTCCTTTGCTGTTGCCTCACCCTCATCTCCGTCTCGCCTGCTCGTAGAATACCTGTATGTTGATGAATAAATTTTTTTTAATTGCAACCAATTAAAAATAGGTGTTTTTTGACAGGGCGGGCCGGTCGCCCTGGCCAACCTGTTTTCATGGCCGACCCGGCCTGGCCTTTTAGGAGGGCAGGGCAGAGAAAGTTGGCCCGGCCTGAGGGCAGGGTCGGGCGGCAAATAGGTGGGGCGCCCTGACCCGGATTGACAGTCTAACTTCGCCATCCCTGATACTGATCCTTCTTCGGTACCCACCATGGCCATGCTCGCGGTGTCCATCGGTTCCATCTGCGATGCTTCCTGCCTCTCTGCGTTGAAGATAGCGTCGCCCCAAGTGGATTTGAAGTTTTCGAGAAGCTGAGCAATGCGAACTACCCGGTACCTCGATGACCGTTGAGGAGATCGTTGATCCATGTGTTTGGCTCATTTAAGAGGATGGAGCGATAATATGGTTCCATGGGAGGTTGTGAGGAAATGCAAGGGTCATGATGGACTCACTGTTATGGTGGTGCGTATCTCTTCTGTGTGGTGGACTTTGATGATTCTAGATCCTTTCTCACTGCTTCAAAGTTGGACCTCTCTCAATTGCCTCGTCGTACGTTCAAACGTATATGAGCAGCCGGGCACATTGATATTGCGTCGCTCTCACCTCGACTTCTCTCCAACCCACTTGCCACTCTCAAATACGATGCGTCACTGCTGGACGCCCATAGATATGCACTCCGACCGGCAGTTCTAAGTTCTGGCTCTAGCCGTCGTCGCAGTAATTCCAGTTCATATGGGCTAGCACATCTCTAACAGTGGTTATTCCGCGTACATCTAATCTTCCAACCCATGCTATCACATACCTTAGTACCATGACCCTATTGAACGGACCACGGACGTCCGTTTTGCACCGTCCAATATGGGTCACGGTCCGGTGGACGATAGTACTTTTACCCTGTAGACGGGTCCGCTGGACAGTAGTGTTTATTATGTCCGATAGAATATATTCCGTTGTATCTGTCGATGTCGACTGAACACCTATCCCCCGGCGGGATAAGACCAGTCTCGATTCCCCCATTCACATACCGGGCGGAATTATCACAGCCACAACCGTTGGTTGATCCCTTAGGAAATAACCCGTGGCACCATCCCCGGCGGAATGTCACTATCCACCTATACCTTTAATTGCAATGAGTGCCCCGCAGGGTCTAGTTCTGCTGTATCCCGACATGTATCCCTGCACTGACGTGAACATCGGCAAACAAGGGCACAACAAAACANGATCTGCAGATCTGGATCCTTGCGATCAACTGTGCATTTGGCGTTCGGTTGCAGTGTGGGATGGTTTGAGCGTGTATCTTGTCGGAGAAGATTTCTTGCACACACATGACGCACTCGCTACGGAATGCACATGAATTTTAGCAAAGCGAGTACCCTGACGATAGACATGTTTTCGAGCCCATCATAGATCGAGACGATGTTACGCTGCTAGGCAAATGCAAAATCTACTCCTCCATCTCATCTTCCAATCCAGATCCAGATCCATCATTATCATGTGTATCGGTTTGCAGCCCGTACTCAACAAGACCACCCGGTGCTTGAGCAAACTCCTGCATTGCATCCCACACATGCTGGGTGGAGAGTCCTGAAACTGTACGCGAGACTTACCGGCTATGATTACACTGAAGCCCAATCCCTGCCTTCGTACAAAATTTCTCGCGCGTCGGGGCCACTAACTTCACGACCGAGTTCTACATTGAGAGGACAAAAAAGGGTAGAAGTTGGTCAGGCGTTGATATTGTTGTTGGGTCGAGTTGGTTGGGGTGACCGATGGTTCAGATGGCGGGTTCATATCATATCCAGGCGGCAAGCATCACCGCAGATGATATCTGTGGAGATTTGGGGGATGGTGAGCGACGCCGAGGTGCCGTTGTCTCGTCAGCTGCACTGCTGCACAAGGCGCACGCCGGCGAAACGTCGGCACCAAAGCCTTTGAAACCAAACAGCCAAACAGCCCCTGTCTTCCTTTAGAACGTAAGGCTCACCATTTGGTAAAATCTTAAAGGTCAAGTGGGAATTTTTTTAAAAAAAAGAACCGTTCATGTCTAGGATTGGTATCTCTCTATTGACATCCCTAGCTCATATTCGCTGACGCCATGCTTTTATCCGGTGTGCCGCGAAAGCTTCCATGGCGAAGTTTGGCCTTGTTTGTAGCTGACCTTTCCTTGACTCGACATCCTTCTCTTTCCTCCTGATGATGGACCAGCTATCGCAAACTCATAATCGCCAAGATTCTATTGAATCGAATGCCACTATCCAAAGCATACAATCGGCGGGATCAGTTTCTTCCACTCTCTCGATGGGCAGCGTGTCTCTTGGCGTCTACAAAGATCTCATACCCCACATCCAACGCCTTAAAGGTGAACTGACGGGGAAGGATCTGAAGGCATATGTTGGTAAAGCAAATTTTCTTGTACAGACTCTTGCGGCCAGTGACTTGAACGAGACCAAATTCTGCGGGTCGGTGCTGAAACTCGACGGAGTCCTCAAGGGAATGCTCGAGCACGCCGTAGGCGTCAAGGGAAAACAATACGTGCTCGCCACTATCATTTCATGTGAAGCAGATGCAGATGGACAGACCGAGGACGAGAAAGGTCTTGATAAGACGAAGCGGTTGAAGGCGGTGGCAGAAACGTGGGCGTTCTATCTCCTGTTTATCTGTGAGTCCTTCGGTCACTTTCTGTGATGACTCCCGAGATAACTGATTGTTTGGTTCAGTCAAAGCCGGTCCCAATGGCTACAAGGATCAGCCATTCGTTACACCATCCGCCGCTACGACGCCAACTCTTGACGAGACCGCGTCGTTCCTCCAGAAAGGGTTGAAGGAGTCAAGGACGATGCCTCGAGACAACGTCAGTCACTGGCCCCTTCTTCGATCATGCGCTCATACTCTGCAGTTCTGTTTAGGTGTTGAGGCGTGACGGGTATCAATGCGTGATAACAGGCTGGGTGGACGCTGAGAACATGCATGACCGTGACACCCAGACGGGTGATGTGGAGGCTGTTCACATACTTCGTCGGGCCGTTGCCACTTTTCAGAATGGCACCAAGGAAGTCAGTCTGATATTCGTCCTCTCTAAGTAAACTCATGTCATAATACTGGCTTTTCAGGCTCGCGCAGCCGCTACTACTTTCGATATCCTTTGTAACTTCACCGGTCTCGGAGAGGAAGTGATCAAGAATCTCGAAGACTACGCCGACCATGTTGCAAACGGAATAACTATGAATCTCCTCACACGCTCTGACTGGGATAAGTACCGATTCTGCTTGAAACCGACCGGGGTTAGTACCAATTTCGCTCAATTGTCCTTCTGACTAAAAGATTTCTTAGGTCGACCATGAATACGTGATTCATTATTTCTCCGACGGAACGAAAAAGACCATAAGGGCTATGAGAGGCATCGTGCAGATTGCGCCACATGAGCCCGTTCGGTTCAGAGATCGCAGCGACGAGTTCCAACAGAAGAAGCGCAAGAAGTTCAACGACGAGGACGGCGCTCAACCGTCAACTTCTACGAGGTCTGGCTCTGGACCACAAGATTCTGCGAAGTTAGAACTGCCCAGCAAGACCTTCATCGCCATTCACGCCGCCATCGCTGGCGTCATGCACATGAGTGGAGCCGGCAAGTTCTTCGACGAGCTTTTGTCCAAATTCGACAAGGACGACAAGAAGCTTCCTCCCGCCTCTTGCTGGGATGAACTCGTGGTCAAGGTGGTCAACTCTGACTTGTCCCAGTCGGTCCACCAGTTGCTCATCACCAGTGCCTAAATTGGGGTGATGGTCGCCCGCCTCGTGGAAGGAGCTTTGCTCATCATCGGGCTTTTACGTCGAGCCTTGTTTCTCGTATCAATTTCGTGCTGAAGAGCAAAAGCATGACGGATGGGACACTGGGGCAGGAGATTGCGGCGTTGGCCAATCTTACAATGACCTGGTTACCTTTTGGGATTTCATGGAGGCCAATGTGCTTAGGCCGGCAATAGGGCACTCCTCCGATCATTGAAGAAGGGCAGACACCATTCGGAGCTGCGAGGGCTTATAGATCCGCACGCCTACTGTGAGGACTTTATCCAGTAAGATGGCGCCGATTTCGCACTGTTTTGTGCGAGGTTCATGCTCTGGCGCTTAAAATTCTTTCCGGTCGCGGTGCTCATCTGTGTTCATTGACCCAATTAGGCAGCCTCAGTTCCTAATCAAGATCAAACGTTAAGCGTTGACGATTGAACTCTCAGTCAAGATATTTCTAAGTGCCCAAGCTACTCTACACGGACCATAAGTAGTTCGAAGTGGCATACCAGTAGTACGAAATGAGCGTTGGGTACACCTACTTGGTGCCCACATATTTGACCTTCAGAGGCATAGTCGGCATCTTACCTTTCGGGTCCGTGTTTGGCGATGCGACCGGATTGAACTGCCAGTAGATCTGCTTGCCGGCTGGAAGAGAGAATTCAAGATCCTCGATGATGAGAGAAAGAACAGCCTCTGTGGATTCATGTTTAAGTCGGGTCATGTAATTTCGAATACGTTAGACGTACTCATTTCGAGCTGGGAGAACTTGAAGCCACTAGGTAAGAAGGAAGCGAACGTCAGTGGTCTATAGCGAAGAGATATTTGAAGTCGAGAAGCCTTACACGCAAGCGCGCCCACCGCCGAGGAATGTCATCCTGAAACAAGTTCAGTCCAACCGTCAAAATAAATTCCTTTGCTCGACGAAAAATGCTCACAAATGCGAATAAATCCCGGGAATACGCGAATTGATGAGGCTCTCTGGGAGAGGATTCAACCACCTCTCAGGTTTCCAAATGTGTGCATCCGGGCCCCAGAGCTCGGGATTGCGGTTGGAACCAAGAGCGGAGATGTAGACGTCTGTGCCCTTCGGTACTTCAAGTGATGTGATATCTGTGCCGTCGATGCCTTTTATGGGAGTGCCGAGAGGTAAGGTGACATCCGCGCGAGCCCTGATACGAGAAACAAACGAAAATGATGGTAAGTCAATTCGTCTGCCAGAGGGTTTCTCGCCTACGTTCTGTGCAGTACTCCAGCGGGAGGGTACCTGAAGTAGATACTTTTGAAGCCATCGCCGACAGTTAACAAGGTGGGTCACTTACAGGCGAAGGGTTTCGCGACAGACGGCGTCAAGGTAAGGAAGATGCACTAAGGTGTCATACGGCAAGTCTTCTCCTCCGTTTTCCTTGTGCGCCTCCCTCAGCTCTTGACGAAGTTGGTCCTGGGCGTCTTTGTGCTGTGAGAGTACGTGCAAAGTCCGGGAAATAGCAGTGGAGGTCGTGTCGGTGGCAGCAAAAGTGAGCGATCTGTCACGCGAATTGGGCAAGGAACAACGGATACGCAGACAACAAGACGCACGTAATCTGTCCCAGCAACTCTCTCTCCGACAGCTGCTCCTCCTTCGGGACGAACATATTGGCTCTCACTTGTGAGTTTCGACGTCAGCGTGAACCAAAATGGAAGTACAAGAGATGCTCACTCAAGATGCTTATAACGTCTTTACCCCTGCCGATCTGGTCCTTCAGCGCCTCGTCACCGGCTGCGAGCGCCTTCTTCTTGTTCTCGATGATCTCGACTGACGTGTTGTGCAGAGTGTCCACAATGTACTTAATGTCATTTATCCCCTTGCCAGGAATCAGATCAACGATGAACCGACCCAGACGAGGCCAGTTCGCGAATTTTGCTATAAGCGGCATGATGAGACCAAGGAGGGGCGAAGTTTGTTCGGAGGCAAGGGGTCTGCATGGAGCGTTAGCGGGCGATAACTCGTGGATGAGCAAGGGTTGTGTCACGTACAGCAACATCTTGGAAGCTTGCCCATAAGCATGAGGCTCAGTTCCTTCAGCGAGTGGGTCGAACGTGACACCAAGCCCACTCTGACCGATGAGCTCCAGAGCGAGACGCGTCATCCATTCAATGATGTCGATCTGTATCACAATTGTAAGTAGCCTGAGGGTTATAATATTTCGGGACACACGCGCCTCTTGGTCGCCGGGTTTCTTCGCAATCTTGACGAAGGTGTCGTGGAGACGATGACTGGCCTCGTAGAACATAGGCACTGAAGTTTTGCATTTTAATAAGCCAAATGTAAGAAGAAAGGTGGAAACTTACCCATTTCACGCATATGAGCGATAGAGAACACCGGGTTGAGCAACTTTCTTTGCAGGCGATGCCTCTCCCCTGATAGTGAAGGTCAGAATGAAAGGGCAAGGCGAGAGATTCGAGGATAGCGGACCGAGAGTCGTAAATATTCCTTCTCCAAACAGCAAGCGATTCATTCTGTAGTCGTTTAAGTCAGTTCTCTTGTGACCTAGGTATCCTGATGATAATGAACTCACTGCAGGACGGATTCGGCTTCTTCGTAGATGTTTTGATCCTTCGATCGAGGCTGTCAGCTCATCTTCTCCCCGATATGAATGGACCAAAATGCCACCTTCAGCAAAATGTGATTGAGGGCCTTGGGATCATGAACATAGAGACAATTCGCCTACGCACAAAATTGTTAGTGTTGGACACATGGAAACAGCATTAATAACTCACTCCGAAAACACCCTTAATTTTGACAACGCTACCGTCTTGTCGCACCGTCAATACAGAGGCATCACTCGCTGAACGATTGGAAGAGAAGACTCACAGTTATCCGCGAGGTGCTGATGGAAACCCCAAGCCTCTTTATTGGCCATCTGCCTCAAAGAACCTGATCGATCATATCACTTGTGTTATCGTGGTGCGCTACTCGATCTACTTACCTGTCATGAAAGATTCTGGAGGGGGACCAGGTAGGTTATCGAGACTTCCTCGGACAAAGAAGCGCTTGACAATCTTCCATGTAAGAAAAAGAGCGAACGACAGAGCCGCGCCACGTAGCGCCTGGCTCGGAGATGAGAGGTCAAGGTGAGGAAACGTGGACATTATTTCGACAAAGGCTTGTGGGTAGTAGACATGATGTAGAGCCCCGGTTATTAAGTCTTCGTATCGGTGTACGGCGCTGAAAGCTCATAAGCAGCATTGCGAGGGACTCGGAGCAGGCCCGTGAACAGCTATCGTCCATGTGCGTGAATAGTTGACGTTCATCGTGTGGATCAGAAGCAAGGTTTAGGCTGTTCAGTGGTTTGACACGTTGCGAGATGCGGCAAATGGGAATCCCACGTCTTCTTTACGGGGCCCGCTTACTGATTTCAATCGAACAACTCCTCGCTTCTTTGTGCGCCACGGCTTCCTTGCGTGCTGTTTCCGGATTTGACTTGCTGGGATCTTGCATAAGCTGTTGGCTCGCTGAGGCTGACCTGGTACCTTCACAGCACCTAAAGCGCAGTAAAAGTCGAAAGTGACATCGCTGGAGACGGATTCCGAACCATGTGAGCATTGGACATGGTGGTATGAGTTGGAAGGATCAACGGATGAACAGGCGGAAAACATACGGCCAAATAGGGCACAACATCTGGTCTGGGACAAAACGGTAGTAGTAACGTTATCAGACCTCTCAATCACCGCAGTATCGTCATTTCAACGTAGTCTCCTCTATCTGGGGCTCATCCGAATCCAGTTTAACTTTCTCGCAAACTACCACCTCCAATCGTATCTCACTCTATTCACCTCATGGCCCTGGCAAAAAAACTGTCGAGTCGTCTGACGAGGGGACCCTTAGAACACCAGCTGAAGAACCGCCGAATACCTCCTGCATGTCCTAGTGGCCGTAGAAACCATGAGACTCACCGGCTACCATCGTTCTGGAGCCGCCGAGATCTTTGTCTCTGAAACTACTTATATCGGGGCTGATCAATCGGACTGCAAGTGTCATGTAATGGACGTCGGCAATGTCTCCGCTTCGATAAACGACTAGAAGATCACGAATATCGCTCCGTTCTTGGCTCGGGAGGTCTCCTTTACGCGAGCATGTTACACACGAGAAGGACGTTTGCACGATGCCTCAAAGCGGTCTGCGCTTTAGTGTAAGGCGGTAAAAGAACTTGAAGAACTTCGTTATCCAACAGACGAATACGTGTGCCTTTCGCACCCCGCCCTTTAGGAGTGGACATGCTGAAGCAGACAATGGCCGCAGTCCTCAGAGCGAATCCAAGAGGATTCTCGGGAAGTCCAGGCGGAAAGCGAGCTCGTTCAGCACACTGGGTCTAGTCTGGAACTGCCACAAATTATTCACCAGCAACATACGGCATGCCCTGGCATGTAACGGTGACTTCTGCTCCCTTCACGTCATGTCCTAAGCTCGCGAAAGGCGCACCGGCATGAGAAAAATTGTCTCGAGACAACGATGGGTCCTCTCATTACCCGCTCATATCCCTGCCTATGTAAGCATCACCTTCCATACCGTATCTTGGCTTGGTACAACTGCCCGGAGAACGCAAGTCGCGTATTACGCGTGCGCCACATATTTTCCTAGTACTAGGAATGGCAATGGCCGACCTTGATGGGGACACTGCCCAACAACAGTCAATAAGGCGTGAAAACTCGTTGGCCGTACGGCTCGTTCCAGGTAGCACCCATCGCGGACACCATCGCCAAAAATTTCACGACCCAGCGCATATATTCATTTCTCGTTCCCGTGAGGGTCGTTAGAGTTGCCGGTATGTCCAAGACGCCTCATAACATCCTCATCTTCAATCTCAACTTCACAGATCGCAAATGGACGTCTTTCTTCTTTCTCGCGAAGACCACCGCACTTGCACGTTGGATTCCTGCCCTTCAGTAATTGCAGATCGTCGAATCGCGTCACTAAAGCCTCACGAAGCCGTGGCGGCGCTGGCGGAGGAGGGGCCCACAACACCTTTTGTCAATAGGGTAGCAAAAGTGGCCGAAGTGGATCCTGCCTACCGTCGTGCCGGCGTTGCGAAGATATTCGTGCAGAAGATTCTCGAAGGTCGATCCACGGAAGACCGACCGCACTGGGATTGGCCGATCTATGGCATCGGCGCTGTCCTCTATGGGATAAGGGAAACTAAAGTGCCTCAGGACGATGAAATCCTGCAATACCTCTTTCCCTCATATCCAGCAATAATTGACATCATATTCAGAGACCTTCCCCGCTTTACACCCTGGAATCACTGTGGATTATCCAGGAAATGCCTTGTGGCGTGGATGATAGGGGCTTACGTGGGGTCAAAGGACCCAGAGATGAAGCGGTGCGTTACCCATTGAGACGTCCGTACTTTAGACTCACCTCATGCGCTATGGGTGTATAGGAAAATGTATGACGAGAAGACACTGGCACTCGTCATATGGTGCTGGATCGACACCTCTCCCGATTTTCCACGGCGCCTTTACCCTGCGAAACTTCTCATGCACATGACGGAGGGAAGCACAGACGGGAAGCCCAATCCCCCCGATCGACTCGAAAAAATCGCGAAAGTTCTTACCTCAATGCCCAGCTTTATTTCTAGTCACTCTTTCATTCTCAAGGGCAAGAAGTTCACCGAGCTCAGCCTCTGGTACGAAATTGCCGTAGTGCGGAGTCTTATCAGCGAATGGCACCCATTTGCACAGGCATTTTTGGAAGGAGATATACCCAAGCTCGCGATGGCAGCTATTCGTCGTTTCATGAAGACACATCCCGAGGAGGATTTCTCGCCGCTCCTCGAAGAATGTGAACTTCTCGCTCTGTAAGTACTCCATCACCTGCCATGTACCAGACTGTGATAGTGCTGACCTTACGAGCAGACAGTTTATTTCGATCTGTCCCCCAAGCGAGACGATGAAAAACTTCATCTACTTGTTGAACGATACCTGTCTGATCGAAATCGCTGTGGAAGGCCTCAAGCTCGCCAGCCGACAATCGGCTCCTCTAACAGGATCAGGAATCTTTTGTCAATTTCTGAACACAATCTCTCATACACTGAGTGCGATTGGAAGCCGCTGCGAATGCGGTTGCAACTTCCGCTCATCCCATGAATTCACCAAAGCCGCCCGCACGGCCATAGAACGTGCGGGCCTCCTCCAACCACCCTTACTCCTAAGAATGATCGAAAACGCACCGCATTTTATGGGATCGCTCTGTGTCTTGTCCAACGCCCTAGGAATTTCTTTGGACTCTGTTCGCGAGCGTCATCGTCTCGATAGGCAATGCTGCAATGTAGCATGCCCTGCTAGGACCTCGGGCAAACGCAGCGAGAAGAAGAGTGCATGCCAGAAGTGCCAGTCTGTCTTCTATTGCGATCGAGAATGTCAGAAGAAGTACGTACTCGCAAGAACTCCTTCGATTATCCTTTGTTGACATTTTTCCGTATCCCACAGAGACTGGAGCCAACACAAGAGCGAGTGCGCGACGTTTGCACAGGAGAGGTCGAAGGAAACAGAATAGATTACTATTACGTGCATCGAATAACGTACAATACTGAAGCGATACACCTATTTTGAGGCGTACTTGAGGCTTTACCCATGATCGCGTTGCTTTAGCGCTCGCGCCACATTGATCGACGATCGTCAAGTTCCCCGAAATAGCAACAGCGAGTCGACCAGAGGTCAAGGTTCCTTAAACCCTGTGTAGCGACATAGTCCTCTCTGAAACTAGGTAAATATGGGTGAAAAACGGTGGCCCTCATGTGGGACGTAGATCTGTCAGGTAAGTAGTCAATATTTCAATGCTTGAAACAGGCACGCACCTGAACAGATGCTAGCTGTCCACTGTCAGCGTCCGCGCACAGAACGGACCAGTCAAACGCCCACCGAGTTGAATACATATGCAGGGCCGAGGTATTGGATTAAATCTTGCAAATTACATTATACAATAGCAATGCTATAGTGGCCCATACAACCCCCCTTCACATTCGCGCGCTCCACGCATCGCACCCGGGAAGCGTCTCAATCAAGCTCATCGTAGTAGTCCCTCTCCTCCATGTCGCCAAACTCCCGCTCGAAGAAATCCTCATCATCGAAGCCGCGCTCGAAGACCTCATCGTCGTCGAAACCGCGCTCGAAGATCTCATCATCGAGGAGATCGAGCTCACGCTTGCGGTGATTGTTGTGGTGCTGTTTAGCCTGGTGCGCCTTATGTACTCCTTTTCCGATCTTCACAGCCGCCTTGATGCCTTTGCTGTGGGTGTAAAGTGAATCGGATTATCCTTGATCAGCGCATCGATGATGGAAAGAGCTACGCACAACAGGAGGCCAAGGAACGGATCACGCTCTTCAAGATCATCGCCGACGAGCTCGCGGGTTGACATGTCGTCGATTTCCAACTCCCGCTTGCGGTGATTGTTGTGGTGCTGCTTAGCCTGGTGCGCCTTATGTATTCCCTTTCCGATTTTCACCGCAGCCTTGACTCCTTTGCTAGGGGTTGAGAATAAGCATTAGCCGTCACTCAAACTAGAGAGGAGCTAGGTTGCGTACAAGAGGAGACCCAGGAAGGGGTCTCGCGCCTCCACGTCGTTGACGAACTCACGGCCGAAGAGAGTATCGAGGTCCTCCCTCGTGAGAACAACATCATCTCCGTCGTCGAAGAATCGCTCGTACAAGTCGTTCTCAAGGACGTCCCGTCTTCAAGCAGGAATTAGCATCGAGACCACCCATGATACCCAGACCGAACTCGGGCTTACTCGGAGACGTCAGAGAACTGGGCGAGTGCCGGAATGGCAAGGAGGGCAATAGCGAGCGTGGGGAGTGCAATGCGGACCATTATGTGGGAAAATTGAAAAAATGTGGGCTTGAGGGATTGGTTTATTGAGACGGAGGCGACCTAGCGCAAATAATAGAGGGGGTGAGACCAGCTGAGGAGCCCGCCTACCCTGGGCGGCCTTATATATCAGGAACTCGTGCGGATATTTTGAGCACTGGGCAGCCGGCAGGCGAGCATCAAGGCGATGTTTCCGACAGATGGGCCTGTCGACTTTGTCTTGAAACCAGTGATGAAAGGCCGATCCGGGTCAAAAGACGGTAGCTAACCTTCGGCAGGACGGCTTGTCGTGGTATTTCGATATGCTATGCACCAGAAATGTCGTGGTTCAGTCCGATCAGCATGCTGAGCTCCGAGCTGACTCCGGACACCGATAACGCGAGTTTAGTAGTCGGCTTGGCACGGCTCTTTCTAACCTGTCTCCGTTCTGGCCGGTTTGCTTTAAGCACAAAATTTTGGCGAAAGCGCAAGCGGGAGCCATTAAACGTACTATAGACGTTGTGAATGTATTCTTCGGTCGGTCATATCACTTGTTTTCTCGCCTTAGGTTTGTGCGTCCAGCTGTAAATCAACCTTGACTGATCGGTTAAGACTGGCAACTTCAAGGACGCTCGATGTCAAAAACTTACCTAGGACCTGTCAGAAGCAGCCTTCAGCAACCCCTGGAGGACCATAGGGGACGAAGATAGTGATATAGCGGTTAATCATTGCGTAGTGTTGTTTAAACATATCCTCGAGGAGAGCTGCATGCATTGGGAAGATTGCCAGTGATTGAAGTTCTAAAAATAAGGCGTCACATACCTTGGGTAACGTTTCTGATCCAAGGCGGTGCATTCATCAACCACCAATGGCAGATGTGATGATTGAATAGAAAAGTGAAACTAACCCACACTGTTATCAGTCGTTATCTCCACATTCCTACAGCTCCTCTCCAAAGTTGGTGCGCGAAAAATCTGATGAGATTTGGGGGGGTGTAAAGGACAGCGTCATTATGGTATCTATGCGCGCAACTTGTTCCTTCGCCGATGGTTATGGTGATGGCAGCTCTTAGTCGAGGTCATCAAATTCGCGCTCCTCCCAATCGTTAAATTCTCTCTCTTCGAGATCGAAGTCCTCGAAACCCCTCGCGTCCATCTCCAGCTCGTTACGCGAGTACAGTGAATCATCCTCAAGGTCGCGCTTGCGCTTGTTGTTCTTCTTGTTGTTCTTGTGGTTCTGAACAGCAGAGTGCGCCTTGTGGGCCTTGGAAGCCACTCTACCGATTGTGGTCGCCGCCCGGATGGCACCGCTGCACACAGTGGGTCAGTACGGAATGCCAGTAGGCAAGAACAAAACAAAAAAATACGCACAAGATCAGAGGGAAGAAGGGTTCGCGCTCTTCCATGTCTTCAACGTCGCGGAGAGCCAAGACGTCATCCTCGACTTCACGCTTGCGCTTGTTGTTCTTCTTGTTGTTCTTGTGGTTTTGCACAGCAGAGTGGGCTTTGTGAGCCTTGGATGCGACTCTGCCGATGGTCGTTGCAGCTCGAATAGCTCCACTGTTGGAAGCTATGAGCTCGCCGGTCAAAATGAATCAATCAAAGAGGAGGCTCACAAGATGAGGGGGAAGAAGGGCTCTCGTTCCTCCAGTTCTCGGTCGCTGAAGTTGTCGATGATCTCCCGGCCGTATACAGACTCCCACATTTCACGAGCGGTGAGTTCGCGCTCAGTGGTCCTATACGGTCAAAAGAAAAAATATAAACGACGGCCCAAGGCAAGCACTGGGATCGTACTCACGAGGTGAGTCCAGGGTTGGCAACGACGGCGGCAATACCAGCAGAAGCGAAGAGGAGGGTGGAGAATTTAACCATGATGGACAACGGTATAGAGGGGTAGAGGTTAAGTTTGTTGTGTCCTAGAGATCGCGACCGGCGCGATTCTGTTTGAGAGGATGAAGGGGGTAGACCAGCTGAAGAGCATAAATGAAACCCAGGCCTATTAAATACCTGGAGGGAGATGCAGGGGTAATACAGCATTCCAGACCGACTGATGGGTGTCCGGCATACTTACACATACCGAAATGATGGGCGCCCACTCCGTGCCAAGCCCAGGTTTGGCGGACTGACAGCTTGGAAACGGCGCGGCGTCCTCCAACCGTAATGAAAGGAGAATGCAAATCGGCGCACTATACGTCCTCGATGGGCGCCCCGCGCAGTGATCGGGAAAGCATAGCACAACGAAAGGTTCAGCGAGAGCAGGCGTCGAAGCTCATGAGTCCGGACTCCGGAGGGTTCGCGTCTCCGGATTTGGCGGGAATAATAGTGCGCGGTAGAAAGCGTGAGGGAAACAATGCCGTTATCTGGCATCCCGATGATAACTTCCCTTTGCGTCGCCGGGCTGGCCCTTGTGATGATTACCCAAGTGTTTGAACTTTGAATAGCGGCATCGTGATTTTCGGATCTACGTCCCTCTAATGTCCATGAATACTAGGAGCAAAAAGGTAAGTCCTGCGATCCTCGCGAGATTAGATGTCGGAGCACAGACCCAGTGCGAACATAGCCACAGGACGGAATTGAAATTGAAAGGTTCAAGTGTTTTGAGTTAAGGCGACCTCAGGGCCGACATCAATCTGGCGGTGCCGGCCACCAAAAAAGGCAATTGGCGGCGTTGCCAGTGGCGGCAGTGTGGCTGTGACAAGCACAGGATATCTGCACCGCAGCTCTCTTACACACAACGAACGGCAAATGACAATCAGCCAGGTGCAGCAATAAATGGTATTGGGGGACGGTGTACTGCAGCTACGTTACCGACGCTAATAGGACGTGCACTCAATCGAGGTCCTCCAAGAATTCTCGCTCGTACAAGTCGAGGATCTCTCGCATGTCGAGGTCTTCGACCTCCCGGATATCGAGGTCTTCAATCTCGCGGAGGGCGAGCTCATCGATATCCTCGAGGTCACGCTTTCTTCTGCGGCCGCGGACGGCGGAGACGACGCCTTTCACGGCTTTGGCGGCACCACTAAGAAAGGGATCCGGAAGAGATGGCATCAGTTATATGAAGTCCAAAAAGGGAAGAAAGAACTAACAAGAGCAAGGGCAGGAAGGGCTCCCGCTCTTGAAGATCGACGTCGAGGTCTCGAGCCTCGAAGTCTCGTCCATAGATCTCTTCCAAGATCTCACGAGCGATGAGGTTGTCCTCGCTCCTGAGAGACTGCATGAATAGACGCTTAGGCGGAGCTAGTAGATCGACTTACGAGGTAAAGTCCGGCGAAGCAGACACAGCGAGGGCGGAGGCGAAGACGAAGACGACAGTTGCAAGCTTAACCATAGTGATCAGGTGTCGGATTTGTTTGAGGTGTTTGCTTGTTTGTAAAGAACGCGACCTGCGCGATTCTGTGAGGTGGTGGTGGGCGGTAGTGGGTGGAAGACCGGCTGAGGGACCTGGAGAAGAAACTCGAGGCCTTAAATACCTAGAAGGTCGGCATGCACCGCTGCGGTATGATGGGGGACAAGGCGACAAGAAACTGTCAGTGACTTTCTTGGTCATTTGGAGACTCTTGGGGTGTCAAGAAGTGGACACGAACAGGATATCGAGATGATGGGTAAGCACTCTGGGGCCTTGGAGAGTGCTCGGCTTCGATGGCTAACAGGCCTTTTGCTTGTATTTTTTCAACATAATTCCGCCCTTTCAGCTGCAGAGGCCCTTCCCTACAGAATGCAACTACTTGAATCGTATTTTTTGAAGGCAAAAAGGTGGTCCTGCACCTGCAATGCAAAAAAAAGGCCAAGACTTGAGTGAAGATGACACGACGTAGTATGTAATGATTCATCACCTATGTCAACGACTATCACTTCTTGTCCTTCATCCCATGGGGAGATGAACTTTCTTGACTCTATAAAGAGTTTGGAGCGGGTAAACACCGCCGGACCTTACTCGTTACATCGCAGACAGCGAGAGCCTCCCGCTTGCAACCTGGAAAAGTAACTTGAACTGCTGAAACGTCCATCTTACATTTACATTTACCTTATCCTCTTCACAGGGAGGCGGAGTGCAGCAAGCCGAGCTCGATTAATCGTACAGACAAATCCAACGGCGTTTGCCCGGCCTGTTGTCGGCGGCAGGCTAAAAGATCACATTCGTGACACAGAAGCCAGAAAACGGGGTATAGTCATAGCATTCGAAGTACGGCGTATGCTAGAAAGGCTATCACTCGGGTTACCTTCTATCACTTATGATCTAGTTAGAATGTTAGCGCCTATAAATCATAGTGATAGTGGGAAAGGGCTCAACTAAAGGGAATAAGAAGCCTTAAGCCAATACGTATACCTAGAAACATGAGTAAGGAGGAACATGCTCGCTGGTTTTTGTCCTCGGTTCGTTGATGCACGCCAACATTCGTAGAAATACATGAATTGACCACCGAGATGGTTTGTTGTTGTACAATCATGGCGGGTGCTAAGTAGTCTTCTTAGTCAAGTTCATCGATCTCGCGTTCTTCCACATCAGAGAACTCTCTCTCGTAGAGGTCGTAGTCTTCAAATTCCCTAGCGTCGACTCTGGCGGACATCATATCAGTCATATTCTGCGAGAGAGTAGGGCAAGACCGACAAGATATCATCCAACTCGCGGAGGGCAAGCTCGTCCTCGAACTCCAGATCCCGCTTTCTGCGGCCGCGGACTGCACCAACGACACCCTTGGCGATGCGGGCAGCACCACTATATAAAAAAAAAGGGAGAACAAGCCTTAGTCCTGGGTCAAACAAAATCAAAGACGCAAACTGAACGCACAAGAGCAAAGGAAGGAATGGCTCGCGCTCCGCGAGTTCAGCCTCATCGAATTCGCGAGGGCGAGGGCGGGGAAAATTGAGACGCCTTCCCGGAGTGGCTAATAGGCCACCCCCCTTTGGCATCAACTTTTTGAATATAGAGGGCCTACTTGCTGGTGCAGCAGAGACGGCGGCAACGGCGCAGAAGGCGATGGCGACAGTCGAAATTTGGACCATGATGATAGATATGGAGTTTGGAAGATTTGAGAGAGAGGTTTTAAGAGAGGTTTTTTTGTGAAGAACGCGACCGGCGCGGTTCTAAGTCTGAGAGGTAGGAAGAAGTTGAAAGACCAGCTAAAGAACTTCAGGAGAAACCGGACGTCTTAAATACCTGGCCTCAAAGCCAGAGACTCAATGGATTGCGCTGTAAGAAGACAGAACTCCATGAGATGCTTGGAGACTTGATGGTTGGCTGTCTCTGTCAAGGATTCGGGAGTGGCGGGGATCGAGGGCACAGCGCTCATCACCAACGCGAACGGATTCAGTGGAGGTGTGGACAATCGAGACATTGAGAAAGCTTCTCTAAGCTTCAAAACGAATATTCGAGAGTGTTTCGATGTCAGAGTTGGCCTTCCTAAGTTCTTTGGCCGAGAGCTATGCCAAAAGAGAGTGCAAGTATGGAGCAAAACTGTTGCTTTAATTCGATTAAAGGCCACAGCGCTGTAAAGCAAATATGGTCAAGAAAATGAAGAAGCGAATACTCTGGTGAAAGGTTCAACGGGCTTATCACTCACATCAACCGCAGTTGCTTCTCCCCTTCTTGATCAAGGTGCACGACTTCCACGTCTTGGCTCAGATGTATCCATGGTGCGCTCTGCAAGTAAATTCCCTCCAGAAGATCGAAAGAGCTGTAATTTGTTGGGAGTAAAACGTAATTCCGTCGACCACAATACCTACGAAGAAAACTGATAGTCAAATAATTAATTTTAACGCAACAGATCACTTCACCGCTTCATCGAACGAAAACCGACCAAAAGCCGGCATTTCGTACATCATTCAGATCTTCGAGCCCGTGGTGTTGGGCTTAGAGATCTTGCGGATACAACCTGGTAGATAACCCACACACAGCCGTGGTGTGAGCATGATGGACGAGCTGTCGGGCTGTCAGTTGTCTGATCTATGCTACGATCCTGTCAATACTTGAGAGACCAGAATGCACACAGCAGTGCTCACCTTGTCTATGATCAATCGTCTCGTTGAAAGGCATTTCAAAGATCCTGTAATCTCGCCCCGAGAGCGGGTAATGAGCTCCATCCTGAGTCATTATCGGACTTGCAGATTAGAACGTTCTGGGTAACGCTTCAGGCGCCAGACAGGCACGAGCAATTGCCAAGCGCGACCATCCGCAATACCATATCGGGATCAGCGAAGCCCAGTCAGTTTCTGTATTGCTGTGCACTTGATGATGCCATCCTTGATCAACGTTTCAGCGGGGAGAGCATGGCTATACAAAAGTACAATGGTGATTAGACAGTCGATGAGAACAAGAAGTAAGCACGACCATCCCGGATGGTCTAAAGTGCCGGTGGTACAGAGACAACATGCAGGTCGCGGTGAAATACTCCAAAAGGTGGCGCCATCCCCTCGAGACTCCCATCCTGCATCAGCGTTAACGTCGTCTCAGCATTTTAGAAACCATGACCACAATCTCACAGCTGCTCGGGCGGAATGGGCAACTCGGGCGGCCTTCCTCCCAACTCGCGACGTCAGTCTAGAACCCTCGTCCACGGCCACGACCTCCTCCCCTGCCTCGTCCACGACCCCGATCGAGTCCTCGCCCGCGTCCTCTTCCTCTTGGGTCGTCCTTTTTCCTGCCTTTCGGCTTGGGTGCGTCGTCAACCAGAAGGGTATCAAGTGGAAGGGCGTCGGGCAGGATGAAGTAACGAATGTTGTTTCCCCGAATCGATAGTGAGTCCAAGGATATAGGATCCCGGTTTCGCATAGTCATTTTCACCGTCTTGAGGTAGGTGTTCATTTGCATGTCAACGCCTGTGCTTGGGATCAGGAAACCAGCTATAGCACATAGATAAACGCGATCAGTGCGTACCTGTGATCGTTCCATGCACAACGGACCCGTTCTTGAGCTCGACTGTAACCGTCTCATTGTTCAGTTTCATCAAAAATCTGAATGGAAGACGGCGAAAAATCAGTGGGATTCCTTGAATCTCAGATGGTAAAGGGCAAAGCGATCGAGTAGCTCTTGAGAGGCAGAACTCGAGGGGTTTGCTCTGCGACGACGCCTCAGTCTCGAGAACACAGTTCCCCAACCATCCTACCCATGAAAACCAGCAAATCTCGAGACCCTAACCGTGACCAAGAACTCACCTGACAAGCTTCATCTTGCGAGGAGTCCAACGACTTTTTGTTCCAAAAATTGAATGGAGAGTTCGAGTAGGTCAAAATGTGTCTCGAAGAACTCTCCAGCGCCGAGGTGCGAGCGGTGTGGTGGGCGTCGTTGACGATGTTGAGAACGATGCACGTGTGCTTCCATTTGAGGCGGAGCTTGAATAGTGACGTGACATTGAGTGCATGACTGTGACTTTCGCCTCCACGTGATCATCGCGACCTGTTCAACAACGAACCAGCGTCCGCCTCTCATCCAGTCCACCGTTTCTCCTGTCCCTTCCGCCATGGCCACCCACAAGGTGAAGATTGCGGCTCGTCTACGACCAAGAATACAGGGCGAGCTCGACGACGACTCGATCCACATCGTGCATTCCTCCAACGACACAGGGGGTTCGTCCAGCTCTCTAACGGGTGGCAGCTTCATTACGGTCCCAAACCCCCGAGACCCCACTCAAATCTTCAAGTTTCCGTACGAATTTTGTATCCTATATCTATTCTTGCATTCACCTTTCTTTCTAGGTTTTCAAGTTGCTACGACCAAGACTCGACTCAGGAAGAAATTTATAGGAACGACGTTGAACCATTACTTGACATCGTCTACAGTGGCGTCGTACGTTGATTTTTCGCATATCGCATCCAAGTTTGAAACCTATCATTTCCAGACCGTGACCATCTTCGCGTATGGAGTTACCTCGTCTGGAAAGACATACACTATGCAGGGGTCGAAACAAGAGCCTGGCGTCATCCCTCGAGTCATTAGAGTGCGTCCTCTTCCTCTCTGAGTACCAAATTCTACTTACAGCTACTTCCAGGGCATGTTTGACAAGAAGAATAGTCTGAAGCAATTTCAAACAACTCTCTCCGTTTCTTACATGGAGATCTACAAAGACGATGTTTACGACCTCCTTGTAGATAGGGAAAATGTCGGTCCGTTTCTATCTTCCCCAACACTTATTCACAGCAAAAATCAGGCTCCCAAATTACCCGTTCGGGAAAACCATGCGGGTATGGTCTTCGTCGCAAACTTGACCAGCGCTCCTATTTCCAATGTCGCGGAGTTTGACAGCACATATAAGTCAGTATAGTCGCCTGCTGCTCCCACTTTCGCTGACCTATCATCCAGTAATGCTACCCTTCGTCGTTCTGTTGGTGCTACAAACCTGAATCGAGCATCCTCTCGTTCCCATGCCATCCTTACAATCGAAGCCACCATGGTAGACCCGGTGGCTAACACAAGTGGGTACTTATCCGAGGATTCTCGATTAGATAGTACTCACACCTGTGTAGCGCTGACTGGCAAGATCAACCTTGTCGACCTTGCTGGCTCAGAAAACAACAAGGCATATAAGGCATCTTTCCTGTCACAGCTAGAATTCTCATTCCAGACCAGCTTACAGGAAACGATCCAGCTCGAATGGCTGAATCGGCTGCTATCAACAAATCTCTGAGTGTCCTCGGCCAGGTTGTCCATGCCTTAAACCAAGGCGCTGTAAGCTCTGCCGTGCTGCCGAGTATTTCTCGATTTTAATCCTACCCCTTAGTCACGCATTCCCTATCGCAACTCGAAGCTTACACGACTGCTACAAGACGCGCTTGGTGGAACATCTGTTGGCCTTCTAATCTGCAATCTTGCTCCAGGGATCAAGTTCAGGCAGGATACTCTCAACACTCTGAAGTAATAATGCTTCCTGTTGTCTTTTCCTGCATTTTTCTGATCGATACCCATTTCCATTCACACTTTCTAGCTTTGCGGTTCGAACGAAAAATGTGGAGAACAGGCCCGTCGTTAATGAGCGTGGTAAGTCGGTCATTCAAAGCTGGGTCTATTTTCCTGGCCTTCTGCACCCGCGTCTGGTGGGACGTGACGCTGTCTGCATATTGTGGTCTTTTATCGACTCGTCTTGCGGGTTACTTTTTTTTTGCCAATATTGACCACGATCACCTCCACAGACAACCGTCCAGCTCCGAAGCCCCATTTCGCAGCAGTGTCCATACAACCGCCAGCAGGAAAGCCTGCGCCAGCAGTCCTCCAGGCCGTCTCAACCACCGGCGCTGGTGCAGGGTCCGGATCTCTTCGCGGCGCACGCCCCTCCCTTGTCCCCGTTTCCCGTCGCATGTCAAACTTCGGCTTGAATTCGCAAGGCGTATACCAGCCCTTCGCTCTTCCTACGGGTGCCGGGCGGCGGCCTGAGAAGGTCCCAGAAGAAGGCGACCGGTCCGGCAGTCTTGGTTTCGGCATGACAGAGAAGGAGATCGACGAGAGGGTGCGTTTACATTCCTCCGCCGAGTTCCCCAGGCCGTCGTTATCGGCGTTGCGAATGCCTCAATTCTGACTATTCTCCGTAGATCTCCAAGGCCGTCGAAGCAGCCGTCGAAGCAGAAGTTGCTAGGCGTCTGGCTGAGCGGGAGCGACAGAGGCAACTCGAAGAGGAAGAGCGTAGCAAGGAGGTCCCGGCTGCGGAGAGCCAAGTACGAATAACCAGGTCGCGTTCGCGATCGCCTACGAAGGAGCGCAGACTCCCATCGGGTGTATTGACGCCTCTCCTCCAGCGGCATAAGGATCTCGATGAGGAGCTCAAGACCCGTCTCCAGGAACTGGAAAAGAAATAGTGAGTGCCCGCCACTTTCATCCTCAGCGTTCCGTGCTGCTCCTTCCATGTTTCTGCGATTGACACTCAAGGCACGTTTCCTGTAGCGAGCGAGGCACGAAGGAGACCGCACTTGCCGACGTACTTTCGCCGGTCTCCAAGAAGAAGACGGGTCGGGCGTACGTCGCGCTGGCACGTGCGCATTCGGAGAAGTACGTTTCTGTCCAACGGATCAAATTACCCCGGAGTGCTAATCGCATCACATACGCATAGGGGCGACCTCCAAGTCGCGCTCGACCTATACCGCAAGGCCGAGACATACGTTCCGGACAACGTCAAGCTGAAAGAGAGGTGGATACTCTTCGTCGTTCACGTCTTTCTCCTTAAACTCTCTCATACTCGAACACGCATCTGATGTTTGTCCTTCTCTGCTTCTCCCCCTTTCACCCTCGGATGGTAATCCTTGGGACGCAGGATCATCGAGATCGAATGGGCCGTCAAGAACGACCGGGAATACGTGCCCTCGCCCAAGCCGCAACGCAAGGCGAAGAAGTCGAAGAAGTCCAAGGCGAATCGGGAGAACCCAGAACGCCGAGAGGATGCGATGGGAATGGACGTCGACGACTGCGGGGCCGTCGCTGGGAGCTCAAAGGACCGCTGGGCTGGAGGCGCCACGGAATCCGAATTCGGCATGGAAGTCACCAACACCGAGGGTCTCAGCAAGAGCCTCAGCAAGCGTTCGTTCGCTGACACAGAGGAACGCGAGAACGGGTTTGCCACGCCGCAGAAGAGGCAGAAGCGTACCGCCTTGGGCACCACGACTCCTGGCGTCACCGCCTGTTCTGAAGACGAGATGGAGCTGCCGACCCCGGCTAGGAAGTCCAGGCGGAAGGCCGTTGTCTAAATCAGCTCCAACACGTCAAGCTTCAAGAGATGAACCGATGACGGCGTGGTTGATGGAGACCTGTTATGTATTTTGCACCGTGTTGTCCCTCTTTTCTTGCATACCCGTTCTATCTGTCATATATTGTTATCATTACAGCTGTTATTCTGTCTCAAGCTACACATTCAAATCCAAACGCTGCATTAGCCTCGAACAGTCCCCACAGACCGAGTGAACCATTGAAGTCAAGGAAGGGCCCGTTGGCCTTCTGACTGACAAAGGATCGAACATGGGTGAGATTGCCTCGTGTACTCCGCAGGAAACGCCACCGGGGCCTGCAGTAGCCCAATTCCCGGATAGTGGAGACCTGTGAAAGATCTACCACTTTCTGCTCGTTCATCGATTTGTCCTCCGGACGTGGCCATATCACTCTATTATCGCTCGGGATGTCGATGCGTCTTCATCGATCTATCAAATCCTTGAAATAGACGACTCTTTTCTTGACCACATCTATGATGTTACTGCGCTTCACACACAATCTATACGAACTCCCATGGTCAGCTCGTTATATGTCTGGAGTCTCGAGGTCTGGCTACGGCTACGCCCCAGCACCAAAGCAGCTGCGTCAGCCAGACACCTGCCTGCTAGAACTCTACCCCGTCGCAACTAGAAGCCTGGTGTCCTACCTAACAAATGACATCTGCTCAAATCCCCTTATCCGGGTTGGAGCGTCGCGCGAGGGCCCACGCCATTCTGTGCACGATCGGATATCTCATCCTCCTCCCAATCGGTGTCCTCGTCGCAAGATATACACGGACGCTGCCCTACAGGTGCGTCCCGTTCCGTCGCTTCACTTCCTTCCTCGGACAAACACAGGGAGTTGTCAACGTTCTAACGATCTCTGGTCGGCCTTGCCCGAGAGGCTCACAGGTGGTTCTGGGCACACTGGACCCTCCAGCTGCTCGTCTCCGCACCTATCATCCTCGCGGGGTGGGTTATGGGGTTCCGGACCTCCACGGTACTCGCGCGCGGGCACTTCAGGGACGCGCACCAGAAGATGGGGCTCGCGCTGCTCGTTCTGTACCTCACCCAGATCACCCTCGGCGCCCTAGTCCATGTCGCCAAATTTCCGTCGGTATTCCGAGGAAGGCGCGCGCCGCATAGTTACCTGCACGGAGCGCTTGGCCTCGTCATCCTCGAGTGTGCCCAATGGCAGGTGCGTTCCCTTTAAGTTTCAGTATGAAGTTCTCGACTATGGACAGGGTTTAACGGCGGATCCGTAGGTGCACTACGGCCTTTTCACGGAATGGAACTTCGCTACCGGCGGTTTGCATCGAGTCCCGACGTCGGCGAAGGATGCATGGCTGGCACTGGTAATCGTGAGTAAAACTAATACTTATATCGAGTCGGTGTACCTTGCTCAATGCACCCCTCCAGGTGTTCTGGGTGCTATATGGGGCAGGAATGACGCTTATTCCCCGGCAAATCCACCAGGAGCGTCAAGCCCGTAAAATCCGAGACGACGATACCATCCAAAAGGATTCGAATAAAAGCAATAATAAAGCAGCCGCTTAACACGAGTGCGATGTATTTATTCTATGAAAAAGGGATACAGTCGGCATAACCACACAGAGAGAGGGAACGTTCCTATTGATACACTTCGAAACGGGTGATAGCTACAGAGGGAGACACAAGGCAAGGTATAAGATAGCAAGCAGGGAAGGACAGACCGAAGTCCGAGAGCGAATGGCGAAAGTCTAGGGGGACGAAACGGAACGGAACCTATGTCGATACAGCGGGATAAGACGAGATAGCGGATAATAGTAAGGGTATTATGGGCAGGGAGTGCACCGTGGGGTAGAAGAACGAATGATAGATACGCATGGAGCGAAATTAAGGCAAGGCGAAAAGGAATGGCGTTCGAAAAGATCGAGCTTGGGCTTGAGATTTTAGGTCTTGGGTTTTGCGTAGAGTCGGGGATCGTTTACGGGTATGGGGGGTTGTGTTGGGACGGGAAAGCGCTGTAAGGACTGTCGTCCTCGGCCTTGACCGTGCCCCAGTTGGGGTCGACGGTGGTTGACGAGGCGGATGGGTTCCCATAGGCTGCCTGGCCAGATCGGGGGATAATGTAGCGGTAGGGGTCTTGCCTGTGCGCCGCGATGGGCTGTTCCACAGGACTGTTGGGGTCGGAGCGGTGTGGGGACAAAGAAGGAGCGTGTCTGTACGGAGACGGGACGTAAGGAGTGGTGATGATCCTCTGCTGGGGATACTGGGCGTGTCGTGAAGGCTGCATGGCCATGGGCGTTAAAGGCGAAATCGGGGAGGAGATGCCCGCGATGAAGTCGGGGAACGGCATGTCGAAGAAGAGCGCGCCCACAAGCACGGCACTCGAGTTGTGGGCTGGGTAGATGACGATTCCGCCGCCGGGGAACGTGTTCGGGGCCCAGGAAGCAACAGCAACCTTTCGAACGGTGAGCACAAGCGACGCGCGAGAGGATTTGGAACGTACGGTCTGGCTGGAATAAAGGTGCGTGGATAAGGAGTGGAAGTTGCTCTTGTTGAGCGTGTGTTGGTCGGAATCGCGGAGACGTTTGGGCATGAAGGTGCAGAGCGGGAGCGGCGGCATGTAGGTCCTGAGCCACATCTCGAACTCGCGCAGAACAGGCTGCTCGTGCAGGACGCGCACGTTGAAGGTGTCCGGCCACTGCTGTGCCCTGCTGGGGCGTGTCCAAATCAGAGCGGAACCGCATCAATATGGGTCAACATACTTTTCTCCGTCGGTCTCGACTGCAGTGACCGATATCTGATGGCTGCTGTTCCTGTCCGACGCCCTCATCCCGCTCACGAAAAACGAACCGCGCCAGGGGGGAGGCTGGACGCGCTGGTCGAACGGCGGCGGGACAAGGGTCTCGAGGTGCGAGGGCAGACGGAAAACCATGATGTGATGAGGTTCCGGAAGGCTGAGAACTTGGCCCTTTAAACCATCTCATGATATGCCATAACAAAAGCGGAATGCCTCCGCAAGCCGGCCTCAGCGGTGCGCCAGCCTCCTCCTCCCCGCTGTCTGGATCAAGTCAAGATCTCATGGTCGCGTGGCTGGGGCAGACGTATTGTCAAGGTACCTTTCGCTCATTATTTGAAGCCCCATAAGGCCTGGCGAGTCGTAATTCCTGGTATCGCTGTCTACGCACCTAGAGTCGGTGGCCTGGAGACGGTATGCGATCTACGATACCCTCTTGCCCTGTTATCCATCCCCAACGTCAGGCTCGTCGAAGGTACGCTTTTGTTCAAAGAGTAAAGCCAGATAGGGGCCACGGCCGGAGAAATTCAAGTCTTCTGCCAGCTAAATTCGACGTTTTCGTGTACGTTTAGAGCGCGAATCCGAGGTACGTGATCAAGCCGAGGTCCCCCTCAATCTTATCTGATGTCACCAAGATGACGCTTCCTTACTCTGGCTTGGCGCGTCAATCACAACCTTACATCCGGATACTGTGCGATTTGGCGGGGTAGCCCACGCCGTGCGCCACAAATAAACAAGGGCGTCTAAAAACTGTGATTGACACCCAGCATGGAACGCAAATTCGAATCCCAGTGCGCCCTTCAATTCGGTGTCGTAGGGCTCTCATTTCTCTTCTAGTGGACCTCTCTCGCGCGGTGGTTACTGAGATCTGTCAAGACCAGCCCGCCCGATATCGTTGCCATCCACGTGCATTCTGGGTTGTCCGGGCTCCCCACCTACCGTGGTGAAGGCACCAAGGGCACCTCGGACAGAACGGAAGAAGAATTTCCAACGGCACGGCTGCGTATCCACTCGAACGCGCGCGCAGGCGACCGGGATCCCATATTCAAATGAACGGAACAAACCACGTTTCTGCCACGTTGTAAGTACATGGAGGAGGACGGTGCACGTGGTGCCGCCGTCGTTTGTGGATCCATAACTGGCCTTGCAGGTCCACGGGAACCTTCCACTTTCTCGAAATGGGCGGTCGCGCTTAATTTGCCAGAGCAACTATTGCAACGCAGGGGCGCATGCAGGGGCCTTATGATTATGTCGAATTCCAAAGTCAAGTACGGGTGTAAACGTACCTCTGTCGAGGTCATGGATTTTCTATTGAGCAGGGGCTAAGATCTTCGCCTTGCTACATAGAGAAGATGGAGATGATACTACTCGGAAATCGCCCTGTGCAAAAAAGTGCCGGTTTTTCAGCTATTCATTGGAACGTCTATCAGTGTCTGAAAGCAGCGCCGGTGAAGGTAAAAAGAACTCCGTCGTGTATAGCCATAGGTCATTTTATTCACTCTATCTAATACGAGCGCCAAATGATGCTGTACCACATTCAGTCCCCACCATCTACCCGGCACCATCGTGTCGGGTTTGGAGACCGGCGTTCTGTAGAAAAGAACCGTTTCGTCTAGGAAGTCTACAGCGCTTGCGAGCGCTTCCGCATCGAGGACCGTCTGGCCACAGCCAACGCGTCTGGAAGCCCTCAGACCTAGACGACACACCAAAAAGCCTCCTTCCTCAAGGCCTCAAGTTAACTTCCCTTGCACGTCCAACTTGCTTTCTGGGGTAACTCGGTGTTCTATGTCGTCTAGAGTATATTTTTCGATCGATGGCACCGAACGTACGTTCCACGGCCCCGTTCCAAGGCAACTCGCACTGGACTGGTATTTGGTGAAATGCGGGATGCCACAGATGCTCAAACTCGCCTCGATACAGTTACAGTTACAGTGCACGACGGTTATCATTGACAAGCGTCCTTGGTGAGCGGGTTCACCTGCGGGCAGATGATTGCCAACCGTTCCAAAAGAAAAGTTAAAGACGGGAGTCTCGACTCTCAAGCCCCAGTGTGGGGAGATGTGAAAATCGACCTGCCTCTTTCCCTGGGAGGACTGAACGTTTGGACACCTATTCACGGTTTGCAAAAGATTAGATATGTCTATATCGACGACCGATTAGCTTCCTGTACCTCAATTGCTTCAATCTACACTGCCACACGGTACGCCAGGCACGTTCCGATCCAGTCAATTATTAACCATTATCTGATATAATGAACGGCCCGGCCGTGCTCGCAAACGGGAATGCTCGACGAGGACACCATGCTCTGTATCCAAACCCTCGCCTAGGCCTGCACTCCCCAACGGGTTCACCATTATATTATCAAGCAAGTGGGGTGGGGCCCTCCGACTCGCCCTCCCGAAGGCGCGGTTGTCACACCCACCGATCCCCAACGGCGCGCGCTGTTGCCCCGTAGTATATACGTACGCGGCACCACCTCGGGATTCCGTGCTGCGCTTTTCATTGTTGCTACTTAATACTTAATAGAACACCCAGGCGTCCGTCCCCATCGCGAAGGCGAAGGCGAAGCCCAAGAGAGCCCAAGCCCGAAGGCCCGTCGTCCTTCGACCTCGATCGCGTGCGCGTGTGCGGTTGCCCCATCGAGTGTGCAGCCTTGCTTCACGGAGATTGGAATTGGGGACAGCCCACGTGGTCGACCGCGATGCCATGAAGGCCCACGATGGTATGTATTGGCAAGCCGCCAGATCAGCCGCCGGCGCTAAGTTGAAGCACTTGGCAGCAGTGTCCAAGTAACAGACCTGCGGGCACTATACATACGACGTGCGTCGGTCGCACCGGCGCTCTGCTGACACACTCCGTATCGTGAATCGGGCAAGCTGAATACATAGCGTCCTGTCGCTTTAGTGCGCACTCGAGGTTGGGGGGGGAGTATGACGGCATGCTCGTATCCAGCAGACGCCACAGAAGCACGGATCGTTGTGGAAATATTCCTATTTGAGGAAGTCGGGAAGGAAGCGATGACACGGCCATCGCGCGGATGTTCGCTGGACGAAAATAGATGGTATTACGGCCTCTTCTCGGGTACCAGGGAAGGTGATCGCCGTATCGTAAATGTATTCTTTATGTTGGTTGCTGTAGAGTTTGCCGTTAAGTTTCCAAAGTGCTTCGTCCCCCACCTGCAGTCTGGATAGAGAATTGGAATATAAGCTGGCCCAGAAAACACTAAGATAATGAGGTATTGCATTGAAAGTTATGTACAGCATAGAAACATACAATAGATGTATTACACAGTCCTACTGTTCGATGAGCACCGGACGAGGCCATAGATAAGAGTAATTCATAGAGATAGTCCAGAAATGTGAGATATCCAAACATATAGGTCGAGTCTGGGACGAGTCCGTCAGAATCGTGAGATAGACGCCGGACGGAGCGCATGGCTGACTTCAGCCTGCAAATTGCTGTTAGGTGCCGAAGAAGGCTGGGCCGACGCGATCTATGGGCCAACATTAGAAAACCATGGTCAAGGAGGGTGAAATACGCTCACCATCTTATCCAGATCTCCAAACAATTCAGCCTGTCCCTCCTTCATCCTCACGAACGAAGCTTTCAACGCCGCTATCGTCCTTTCGTCCGCCTCTTTCGCGATCTTGAACGCACGGAGCTCCCCCTCGAGCTCCTGGATTTTCCCGACGCGGGCTTCCAAATCGGCGTCGAGCGCGGCCCGCTCTTCTTGTCCTCCTTTCAACTCGGCGTTGGCGCTCGCTATGTCCGCGATCTTCTCCGCCAAGTCTTTCTCCAACGCCTGTTTATCCGCCTCAGCCGTTCGCAGCTGCGAGCAAAGTCCGTCGGCTCGGCTCGTTGCGGAATCGAGGGAAGTCTGGAGGTCGGATATCTGCGCGGCGAGTGCACTGCGCTCGGTTTCGTATCGCTTTTGCTCGGCGAGCCTCGCCGTTTCTATCGTCGCGAGTCGGCGCTTGGTGGCTTCAAATCCGTCTTGAAGCTTGCCAATGGTGGCGTCCTTCACACGTAGCTCGTCCTTCAAACCGACGATTGTCGAACGTAGGGCCTCCGCATCGTGTTCCTTGGCAGACGTCTCAACCGCTCTCACAGCCAATTCGCCTTCGAGCCGCCGACGGTGCGCTTCCTCTGCGTCAAGCTGGGTCTTCATATTAGCTAGAGTTGCCTCGAGTTTCCCGGCTGCCGTGTTGGCGAGGGAAAGCTCGAGAGAGAGCGACGCCGCCAGAGCTTCTGCGTCTGTCAATTTTGCCGATATCGCCTCGACCGACGACTCCGCGTCTCTCAATCGAATGGAAAGGCGCTCGACTTCGGCGTCCCTGTCACGGAGACGGGTCTCAAGATCGACGAAGGCTTCTTGTTGCTGTTGAAGCTCGGACTTTTGCTCTGAGACCGATTCTTCGAGCTTTGCGCCAATTTCGCGCAGGCTCTGTACCTCATTGGCCGAGTTTGCAAGAGACTCGACGAGAGCGTCGATTCTTGCTTTCTTCTCCTCTTCGGAGAGCTCGAGTGACGCAATCTCGTTCTTCGCAGCGCCCAGTAAGGTTGCCAGGCTGTCTTTCTCACTCTTGACGTCGGTGTATTCGGTATGCTTCTGCTCAAGCTCAGACTCAAGGCGGGCGTTCGCGGTTTCCAGAAGGTTCAACCGATTCTTGAACCCTTCGCTCTCTGTGCGCAGGCTGTCGACGACACCCTGCAGTGCACCAAGCTCGGCATCCCGAGCGGTCACCTTTTCTTCTGCCTGTCTCCATGACTGGTGCATCCCGGTGACCTCGGCGCGCAAGGTCTCAGTGATCGCGTCGCGCTCGCGTACAACAGACTCAAGCGACTGCACCGTCTTCTCCAGTGCGGTAACCTCGCCTGTCTTCCCGGCGATCAACGTCTGCAGGGTCTGTATCTCGGCCTTCAACGACACGACGACGGCGGGCCCATCGTCGCTCGAGACCGTCGGGTTAGCAGGGGCGAGGGAATCTCCCATGTCGACGTCAGGGAGCTCGGCATCCCTCTCATCGTAATGCACATCTCTTTCTGGGGAGCTCGGAGCGGGAGTCGGTTGCTTGCTTACAACAGGGATGAAGGAGCCCGATTCAGTGCGCACGACACCTCCGGGATACCGTTGAGAAGTGACAACGTTCATCCGACGTGGTGGAGGGGTGACCGGCCTTGCGAAATCCCTGGTAAAGGTGATCAGGATTAGAGTTGCTTTTAAGTGAGATAGACCTTCGTACTCGGGAGTGGCAAACCGGCCGGAGCTGATGCTTTCCGTCTCCGAGCGTCGTCTTGCCAAAGCGAGCTGCTGTCTCAGGCTTTCCAGTTCTTCGTCGCGTTCCTTGAGCTCTTCTCGGAGTTGGGTAGTGACAACTTCATCGTCATCGTCGAGGTCTGTCAAAGGTGATGTATCTCGTAAAAGCACATGGGCCCTCTGCAAAGTAGCTAATTCTGCTTTCAGCTGCAGATAGCTCCTCGGTCAGTTTATGCCACCAGCAACCTAGAGCTCGTCGTACCTCCGCCTTCGTCATTCTGGACACAGGCTTCTTCCCACCGGCGAACGATACTCTCGGACGTTTCCTGGCAGATGCGGACTTTGTCGGAGAGTCTCCTACCACGGAGCCTGGGACGGTAGAAGGACGGCGCGAACGCTTCAAGCCTTGAGAGCTAACTTCCTTCCAAACATAGTCTTCCTGATTCCTGTCTGGAGATATTCCGCCAAGAGATAGTCTCAGGGATTTTCGAGCATTCATAATGCTAGAAATTGTGTCAGCCAGTTAGGGTTTGAGCGAGGTCCTGCAGCACGCACGCTTTCTTTCCTTTCTGTGTCAATGCCACACTTCCAGCAGCAGGGGATGGCTCCAGAATTCCTTCCTCCTCCTGTATTTATTCGCGTTGATCCGACAACTCGATGAATCCTTGATTGAGGTTACTTACGAGCTTCGCTACAGCCTTGGTCACCCACTGGCTCCAGTTTGGCCCGAGCTTGTCCTTCTTCTCCTGCGCATTCTTCTTTACTACGGGCGAGAGTGAGAACCCGGGCGGGAGCACAAAGACATGAAATACCTTGGGCCCTTATACTCGCCAGATGAACTGCATGCTTCTTCTGCTCCTTCTGAATTTGACCGAACGCCCCCAGGACGCCTGCAGTCTATTAGCCAGAGTTGTCTTCGACGCCGCCTGGGCGGACTCACGTTCAGCGTAAGTAGGCTTGGCCTTCTTTGGGGATCTGGTAGATACCATGAAGAGAGTGGCAGAGAGAGATGGTGGTCGATGGTGAACGCGTGTCAGGGTCGCGTCGGCCTAATTAAAGGCTCCATTGTGACGTCATGTGACTCGGTAAAGGTGAGACGGTACCGACGATTTGACCATATATGGGAAGCCCGCCCCTAGGGCCGAGTCACCAGCCGGGTCCCGCACAAGAAAGAGGAACAAATGGAGGTAACTACCGACTCTCACCCAATGTAGAGACTCTTGGAGTAAAGTATGAGTCAGCGGGGTCAAGAGAGGATACATGCTTGTGAACTTCCGAGTTGCAGTGAGATTGATGCCGTACTTACGCATCGTGCGCCATTCCAGCGTATGGGGTCGGCCTTGAGATCTTGAGGTCAGGAATGTTACACGGATGAATGTCGAGTTGCAGAGCAACAATGTTTTCAAGAATTCCGAATCAGACCCAGTTCATCCAGCAAGTACACCAACACTTCGAACCGCCACCAGCCGGGAGAAGACTAGAGGGATATACCTTATTGGCCGCAGCTGGGGTGGCCTTGAATGGTGCTGTTTGTAACCGCACTGTCGTTGAGACTGAGGTGCAAACTTGAATTTGAACGATTCAATGTGGTAGCAGTGCTGTTCTGAGACGGGCCGCGGTACCGGTGAGGTGGAAGAGACCACAAGGCGATCCTGAGGCGATCACTCTGCACCTGCATGTCACTATCCCGCGATTGAGAGAATGTGGTCGGGTTGACCTCCGAGCTCCAGAGAACAACGTCGATTTCGAGTGCATGCAGAAATTCCACAGAAACAGCAGTCACAGAGTAATTGGACAGCGCAGTACGGGAAGGTACAAGATGTCGTTGCAACAGAAGAACTCATAGCATAGAGATCTTAAATAATATTGAGAGCTATATCTTGGGCATAATACACAGTGTGACAATTCACTTTGAACTCCAGATGCGGCGCCGATCGAGGTGTCAATTTCGGGATTGTCAACCTACCAGTTACCTTTTCAATCGCCGATGCGAGTGCCATTCCTATCCGCGCATTGGAACCACACGCTGCATGGAGGAAAGATACCATCTGGTTCATCGCCAGCATCCTTCAAAAGCAAGGCAACGACGCCATGAGGAGGTACGTTGTGTGCGGTGAAGTTTCGGATTGCCGTTCCATTGTCTGTGTGCGACCAGAGATCCTAGAAGAGAAGACAAGGATCGATTGAGCAAGTCGATGAAGACGTAGTTTCTACTGACCCTAACGGAGTATTGACGACCAGCACGGATCCAGGGGGACTCCGTCAGGTTGAATGTCATTGTAGCCGGTTCATTCAGGGTGTTCAGCTAGATGTTTGCGATTAGTCGCAAACACCGTCGGAATGGGTTCTGCACATGCCAGCATGAAAACAGTGCCATCTTGCGTCGGACCACTCCAATACTGCGCAGGGTGTGTGTTATTAGTGGTCCAGTCGGGCTACGCGATGGTCTCAATTGAAGAACTCTATAGAGACCAAAAAAAAATCACTCACGTTAAGTCCCCATCGGAAGGGTGAGATACTTTTGCCGACGACGGGATCTTGGTTGATTGCCAAAATTTCAGTGTTCTTCAGAATGCCGACAATCTCAGGATCGACAGATCGGAGCTTTGTAAACTGTCAGCGTCGAGTAGAAGAACTAGAAGGCAGATGAGCATGTACATCGGTTCCAATCTACCAGTAAATTGTCAGCGTGTCTATCTTGCAACTGGTTACATATAGTATACCCACCAGAAGTGGCGATTTCATCAACGCCCAAGCTGTGAAGTGGGACTTGGATTCCTCATAAGTGAGGCCGCCATTCCCGCTAGATGATTGACGGGAATGAGAATCGTGTTCACATCGTACAATAAAAACCATACAGCTGAAGCTAGATATGTGCGAACTTGGATTAGATGGGCCCGTTGACAGACAAAGTCGTCTACGCACCATGTCGAGATCATTCCGGCCGTAGAAGTCAGTTGCCTGAGTAATGAAAGAGTTGCTAGAAGGTACTCAGAACACGTTGAGAGGGAACTAGAAGCTACCCACAAGTTAATGATGAAGGCCAACGAGTCCCAGTTCGCCGCGATGTCGCCAGTAGTCTAGATCCAACATTACTACAACATACATTGACAAAGATCGAGAATAAGCGTGCCCTCCAGCTATGTCCTAACTCAGCGCCCCAGCTTGATGTTCCGTGAGTCATGGACTAAAATAAGACGAAGACTGATGGACATACAGCCAAACTTGACTCTGGTGTAATTATTAGTGCTAATAACGAGACGAAATTCATGCGGCTTACCCAGCCCCATTCACACAGTGAGAAGACAATCTCCCTTCCCACTGATTTTCCGACTTCTGCCAGGGCGTCCCTCATGCGCTCGTACCCTAAGTACCCATCAGCATTAACTTAAGTACGACTGTGAAGTGGCGACACTAACGTCCGATGATGCCAGTGCGGGTGATGCTATCGAACGGGACTGCATAAGGAGTAGTTAGATCAAGACCTAGTCGCAAAGAAAAATTGCAACTCACTGTTACAATTGTCATATCTGTTGAAGAGAGACAAATGAACAGTGAACAGACAATCGATTGATCAAGCCACTCACTTCAGGTAATCAAAGCCCCAGTTCACGAAGGTCTGCGCGTCACGGAGTTCGTTGCCATACGATCCCGGATAGCCTGCACAAGTAAACCAGCCCGCGTCGCTGTACTAGAGCAAGAAGGTGGCGCTCAAAATGACATAAGAGAAAAGTCAAAAAGGGAGAGCACCGACAATGCCGGTTTTGCTACAAGGACGCTATCATTATGTCACTCATTAGAAACCAAAGGGAGGACGTACAATCCTAATGCATGGATCTGCTCGTTCAGTTTCACCATTCCGCCTCCGAAACGAACTTGGTCTAACCCCCAACACCGTCAGAAAGAACGATTGTAGAGGCATCAAGAGAGCCACCTTCAATGATATCCCCCCTTTCTGTTCGATTTCTCTCAGAGTAGCAGTCATCGATGTTCACATAATTATATCCTACATCCTAGAAAGCGATCCGCGGGCAAAAGTGAACATATGGTCAACACCCAATTCTTAATATAGCATGACTTCGAAAGCCCACCTGCAGGCCAAGAGACACCATCAATTGGGCCGTCGTCAATATAAGGTCCTCATCAATGTTGCACTATTCATCTTGTTAGACTAGTTCGGTGGACGAGTAAGGTGGTGTTCCTACGAAAAAGCGGTTCCATGCTGATAAAATGAAGCTTCATGTGATGCAAGTCTGGAAAGCACAATGAAGACGAACTGTTGTAGCCAAGAACTGTAGTGGATCAATGAGCCCGAGATACTGAAGGAGGGACGTAGGAAGCTTACTAGGAAGACGCGCGACACCATTATTCAAAGCGACGACCGGGGTAACAGCGTTGAATGCGAGGAAGCCAGCCGTGGCGGCCAGAAGAGATGCGACGAGAGTCATCGTCCAGTCGGTCAACCGAATGAATCGTACCATCCCCAAGTCCTATGCCCTCTTTTATACGAACTCCTTGCCTTCCCAGTATGCATTAAACTGCCTGACTGACTAGCACTTCTCCTTGATCGGCACACCCTTGACAGGTCGGCTGAGGTCCTCGTCGATGGTGGTAGCATCTGGCCCTTGGGACTCGTGAGCGCACATTACGCAGCGAAGTCGAAGCGCCGGCAGTCTCATGATCAAGCCAGACGCTGGAATGTATTCTCCGGGCAACCATCGGGCCAAGACAGTTCCTTGAGGGAACAGAGGTTCCGTTACAGGAGAATACGCGTGTAAGGCGCGAAAGAAGCAGGCGGCGAGACTCACTTGAGGGTGTGCCGCTAACGGAGCGCAATGAATAGTATTTTGGGAGCCAGTATGCTTCATGCCTCACATTTCCATAGGCTTTCCAGCATGCGGAGTGGCGACAGAGGCCCGAGACAAGTCTCTCGGAAATTCTAGGGCATTAGAAGGCTTAGCGTAGGCAGACTGTGAAGGAGAAGCAGCCTGTCCTGGGAGTGCGGGTGCGGGTGCTGAAACGAAATCATGCTGGGAGGGAATATGGACGTTAGGAAGGCACTCATAGAAGCAAGCACGACAACGCAACACCACCGAGAATAACTGCCCTCCTGTAGTCACCGACGAGTTGCTTTCCCATGAGGTCACATGCGGACGGCGGACCGCCTGCCTTTGGGGTCGAAGCTTCTACAGGACTACTGACGGCAAAGTGAGTTCTGACTCAATATGTACGTCTTCGCGTGCTGCCGAGGTAAGTAATCAAATTCGAAATGCCGCTGCATCGAAGTCGAGGGCGGCGAAGGCAGGTGATCCTGAGGCAAAGGCCCGGTTTGACTCATATGGGAGATCTTACTGAAGGTTGTTGTCTTCTAATATGCAACAGAGAGGCAACCGCGAGAGCGGTATGACCTGGAACAATAGAATCAGAAGAATGCTGGAAAGTAAGCGCAAGAATCTACCTTCAGCGAAGAATCCAACCTTGGGCAATGGAGGGCTCCAAGCATCGCAGCTGCGAGGGCTGGATTATTACACGAAGATCGCAAGAGAAGACCACACGCGGAAGCCAATAGCACAGACATGACAATACTGAGATTGAACAGGGTGGCAGCATACAGGTACAAGGATAGAGATACAACTCAGCGAATTATGAAGACACAGCGGCTCTTGCTCGTGCAAGGACAGCTGCCACCAGACCGTGTACGTCGTTTACTTGTATATGCGCGTCTATTAGGTCGCCAAGGTCAACTCCTAGCTCCTCTAGACCGGAGACCTGAGCATCGGCGAGGCGTCGCGTATCTGGGGCGAAAATTAAGGAGATAACCACACGGTGGGGTGATGCAGGAGGTGGCTGATCGATTTTGTATACTAGCCGCAGTTCGTTTTCTGACTCGGATGATGAGTCTTCGAGATTGCAGATCGAGCGTTGGAGAGTTAAGGAGGCGGTGTACCTGCAAAAAAGCAGGCTGATGAGAGAGGCAAATGGTTAGATAGCTCGTGGACTTACCAATCGCATAGTGGCACCAACCGGCTGTCCTCCTCATCGCCCTGCAAGGCTTTGACAGATTTCTGTGCCTCTGCCGCTTCCGTCCGCAATTCCTCTACCTCCAGTGTCCCCGCCCTTACTCGTCCCTTCTCCGTTTTCGCCTTCTGCTTGAGTGCCTGAATTTCGTCACTCAGCGTCTGCATCTCCGTCACCTGATCGGCGAGTTTGTGCTCAGCAAGTGGGATCGTCAAGCGTGGTCGTGGATGAGTCTGGCGGAGGACCATGAGTGACGTCCGGGCATCGATGATCTTCTGCGAGAGGAAATCAGCTCTGTCTGTGGCTTGCTTGACGCGTTGGTAGTCTGCAAGCACGCGATAAATGGTTTTCCCTCCAACAGAGGTACTCAGGATGCGTGCCTTGTTCGACCATGGGTGCCAGGAGCCTGATGTTGCTCTGCACCTCCGCTAGATTTGCCTTTGCGGCCTTGAGCTTCTCCTTCTTCTCTTCGTTCGTCAAGGCCAAATCCTTGTTCTGCTCCGCGGTAACAATTGGCGCGTCGTCGATATCGCTCACGATAGACTTGACGTATTTGTCCTTGGCATTCTGCTCCAGATATTGAAACTTGAGTTTGCGTAGATACGCCTATAGCGAGGGTTAGACACGATGTACGTTAAGAAGGGACAGGCAACGCACAATCTGGGCAGCAAGGTCCATGGCCACTATAGCGGGATCCTTGTTCTGCGTTTCCTCTCCTTCTAGCTCCTCTTCATCCTCCTTCGGATGCGCATTAAATTCTGCCGCTTTCTTCACCAGTCGAAGATCGGCAGCCTGCAGTCGTGCTTGCGCCTGCCTCGCAGCTTGAACATTCTGCCCTGGCTCGACGGATAGCTCTAGCGATGGACGTGACATCTAAAGAGAAAGCAATAAGCGCAAGAAATATTTCGCAGAGCATTACTTACAATCCTTTAACGTGAAGAACGACGGCGATGGATCTCTAATAGGCAAGGTTGTGGGTGTATGGAACGATTCCAAGTTGCAATCAACCGTGACATGTAGACAACGCGTCTGTCACGTGTCTAACGTCAATCCACCGAAACACCCTTGAAATGACCAATTTTTCAGCGAGAGCGGTTCCACCGCCTGTCGTGCAGCATCGTGTCGAAGCCGAGCTATGGGCGCCGTTTTGAACAGTGGATGGAGAGGGCTGTATTGTGACGTCACTGTCGTGCTGTCACGTGGATTGGTGACTGGGGTCCTCCAAAGGCCCTTGGCGTCGCCTAACGTGCTCGAACCCTGTACACCCCACCATCATCATCGTCGTCGGCGAGCCTATATTTTCCGTTGAAGCTCGCTCTTTGTCCTCGAAGCCATTGCCGACATAGACTGACACTTCGAGTTCATCCGAACTGCGCAGTTGATCTTCCAACTCCAAAAGGGAAGCTACTCTTTCTGGAGACACGAGAATCAGTTGAGCCCTCAGGCCGCACGTCATTCGGAAGACCGAACACGGAACCTTTGGAGATACGCGATGGAATATGGAAAAGGTGAGGACTTCATGCTGTTGGCGTCGCGCTCAAGACTGACTTGGGGAAGATGACGCTGCAGTCTATGCCCCATTAATGCACAATGAGGGCGAGTCCTCTCGCGACAGACTGCCTACAGGTCACTCAGATCCTCACGCCTCCCTTTCGGTCTCGTTTGATGCTTCATTCAGCAGAAAATGGCTCATACGGGCACCCCGATAACCGACATCCAGAGGGAACTTATTCCCCACGTCCTGACCAATGTACGTCTCCAGGTCTATAAATGCGTGCCAAGAAACCAATCGAGCTCAATTAGACAGCGGCCCATTACACATTGGCGGAGATCCTGGTGTGTTCTACTATTTGACGAAGGCCAGTCCGACTAACCCAGTAACGACGATCTCAGCCTCGACATCGTGTTTCCGGACAGGTGGCTTCCATACTTCATGAATAAGTGCGTCACGAACTGATGTCATCCTCTCGAAGACATTCCATATGCCGTCGGAGGCCCAGGTATTGCAGCGGGTTTCGAGCCATCCTCAAGTGGGTCGTCATAAGACTTCGAATTTGGGATTCGATTCTCACTGGCGTCTTCTCCAGCCAGGAAATTATCCGACTTCCGACTTGTTCTTGTCTTCACGCCCGTGACAATTGGACTGACGATCGCCTTTGTGCTGGTTGCCTGTGTGATTGGATCCCGGAGTTTTGGCAGCACGCCTGTCACCGGCACCCCGGTCGACACTGGCAATGGCGTCGGTCGATTACCCTGTACGTTCATCTATCAGAACACCGGCCGCCATTTGCTCATTACCCAGATGCCAGTTATGGGATACAACAGTAAGCACCGAGCACAACGAGTTTTACGAGTGTCGAAATCCAGGTTCACTCATTTGCGGGTTCAGCATGGAACGCATACTACGTATGGATGTCGATGTCACTCGGGGTTTCAGAATCACTAACGGTATTTCATAGTGCAATATCAATGAAACCCTCATTCAGGAGACAGCCGGTTATATGAAATTGCTGGGTCTTCTGGTAATCGTTTTGTCTGACACCGGCGAATTAGTTCATAGAACATTCCTTTCCCAGGACGTTGGGTACAATTACATGAACATCGACGACTGTTACTCGGAGAAAAAGCGGAGTTCTTCAGGCGACATTGTTGCTAGTGCGTGTTCTTTGCGGCTCATAGTCGTCGCGGCCCGTTCACCACGATAATCAGGCAAGGAGAAGTTCCCTTCCGGGATGCGGGCTCTCACCGATCGCCTTCACAACATGGGATTGTACGGGATCGCACTTACCCAATCCTGAAAAGGCCATTAATTCATCTCCCCGCCATATAGCAAAACCGGGATCGTGAGTAGCGTCTTACATGAAAAGGCGACTGTGCTGATATACCGGCGTTCAGTACAGCGATTCAGGCTGGTTCACATGTCAACTCTATCCCGGGTCATACATGAACGAGGACAGGTACAGTTTCACCCCCAAAATCGACAGCATATATTCACCCTCTTTTCTCCATCAGAGACATCAAGCTATTCAGAGAAGACTGGGGGTTTGATCTGCTCAAGTGCGTGTGTTCCGTAATAGGTCATGCGGGTTATGACTAACGGTAGCGCCCATTCACCCAGGTATGACAATTGCGCCGGTAATTCCCGCGGGTTGTTTGGCGCCCTTACAGGAATAATGACCCTTGAAACTTATTTAGTCCCGTACGACGAGGTCATCAAAGAAGGCATGGTTGGAAGTGAGTCAGCTCACCGCGCCCTTGGCCAGCGCCCGGGAGAACTGTTGCTGACGGTTTGATACGAATGAAGAGTTCACCCGGATGTCGAAGGCTATTAAGAGGCAGAGCGAGCGGTCTGGGAAGCCGCCCATATTGTTCTCGCTCTGCCAGTGGGGTCGGGTGGGAGACTTCCCTCGCCGTTTGGGTGACTCTCGGTCCTGATGCTGGACTATCTTATTTTTAGCAACAACCGTGGTTATGGGCAAAGCAGCTCGGCCAAACTTGGAGGGTGCGCGCGCTCTTGACAGGCGTTTTCCCTTGATCGCCTTTAGCTGATCATTACCAACACTTTATCGAACAGACGACAGACGACATTGGTCGGTGCATCATATCGAGAGATCGAGTCGTTGCCTGGTTATTAACTCTGGGAACCACCGTCTAGGCGCGAACTGGCATTCTCTTACGAACATCATAAACAAGCAAGGTTTATTCTTATCCTCGCAGAAATAAAATTCTGAACCCCTTCTTCTGTGGCTAGAAACTCGTTCATTACATCCGTCTCTGACTTCTACGGGCATAACGACATGGATATCGTAAGACGCTCTCTTTCAGCGCACCTTCATTCTGACCGGCAGTACGGCGTTTAAGCTCGAAATGTACGTTACCTCTCGTGTTCGCTACCCTGCGATAAGGCTAATCCTTTGGCTCCAGCGGTAACGGCGACCTCACGTACGAGGAAGCGAAATCCCACTTTACCGCCTGGGCATTGATGAAATCGCCCTTGCTGATCGTTGAGTCCGACCGCTTTTCCGCGTCGGCCGGGACCTGCTAACGGTATCTGCGCTGTTCTTAGAGCACCGATGTGGGTTCCTTCCGAGGTCCCCGTCAGTATATGAGGCGACGGCTCATTGTCTCTGCCCTTTTAGTTGTCCAAGATCACAGAGCAGACGCTCAGCATTCTCAAGAACAAAGAGATCAATCGCCATAAATCAAGATCCCGTCGTCGGGACTTCGATCACGCCTTTCCGATGGGGCGTCAACGTAAGTAACACGAGTATGTAGCGTAGCCCCCCAGAGAGACTCTGCCTCTTCATCGCCATGATGAGGAAGGCTGAGCTTCAGTTTCAACTTCGTTCGTTGCGGGCTTTCGCTGACCGCTCCGATACAGCCGGACTGGACGTCTAATCGCACGCACCCTGCCGTGTTCTGGAGCGGCCAAAGCCAAAACGGCACCGTCTTTATGCTCGTGAGTTTCTTTCGTAGCCTTTCGTTCTGCTGCTTGGCCTGCTCCTTTCGGTCCATGCAAGAATCGGTGCTCAGTGTGCTCATGAATTGACTTTCCGCCCTTCTGCCCTCCCTACTGCCTACCAACCTACCTACCCTCTTTATATGCAGCTCAACGTGCTCGACACATCTGCGGATCTGTCGTTCACGCTGGTCGAGTCACCGTGGATGCGTGCGGGGAGACAGTATTCCATCAGGGTACGTCGCTCTCCTACTTATTCGTTTTCGACTTCCCTGATTGGGTGGGCCGGCGTGCGTGCACATATGCAGGACTTGTGGACCCACACCGACAATGGCACGGCCGTGCGCAACTTCACGGCGCGTGCGGTGCCTCCGCACGGCGTCGTAGCGCTGCTGATGAAAGATGCCGGGGACGAGCCTGAGGGAACGATGCCGCCATGCGCGATCGAAGAGTGGTGCATGGGGGAGGATGGGACCAAGGTCGACCCACATATAAACTGAAAGCACGAGGATCGCGTACATACGTATGGCTTTCCGTTGCATTGTATTTATTGCTCTGCGCTGCGTTGCGTTGCGGTGCGTTGCATGGTGTGGACCTCGCGTCGGTTACGACTCCGTTCGTTCGTTACATTAGAGAATAATATAATTGACGGGTATGGTGGATATGAGCATGGAACATGGAACATGTGGGATACGCCTAAGATACGACTGTGTGCGGAGAGCAGATGATATGGTACGACGTTACTGTGTACATGTAGGTAGGGCTGGGTGGATAACTATATGGACTATGCGACATGGAAAGCAAGATGGCGAAAACGAAAACATGAAGAGCGAGAAGAGAGGGGAGGGGATAGAGTACATGCCGACCTCGAGAGGAGTGGGGTAGGTGAGGTCGGTGAGGGGGCAGCCGGAGTGCGGTGCGATGGAATGGAGATGGGGCTTCGAAGGGGTGTGCGGTGAATAGGGTGAATGAATTTGAATTCAGTCGAGAAGGCAGGGTTGCGTTTCGTTAACGTTAACGTTGGAAGAACAGAAGTCAAGGGGCGTTCGCTTCGCTCGAACAAATTTGAGAAGCTAAGCAAGCAAGCTAAAGCTAAAGTGCAGAATACGTCCCTGCGGCGCGTCACCAAGGGGGGGGGGCAACTCAGTCAGCATGCTCGGTGAACGGAAACCCAATGGAATAGTACGCACAGATTCGCGCAGTGCTATCGCCGCTCCCCGTCGCGAGCATCCCGCCAAGGGGGTTAATATCGAGCGAGATGACTGTATCACGGCAGGCAGGCGCCATTACGTGTCAGCGAAGATCGTCCATGTGGCCTGGTTTGTGCGTCTGTTCGTCTGTCTGTTGTACGCCGACAGCATAGCACAGCAGGCGCACAGGACAGAACAGAACGCGCAGGCATGCGCAAGGAAATAGAAATAGAAATGGAAAAGGGTGCGTACCAGAGTTTTTGTGCCCCTGTAGGATGAACTGCAGCGCCGCGTTGCGCGGGTCCCAGACGTGCACCGTGCGGTCCTTGGATCCAGAGACGACCCACCGGCTATCATTCGAGATGGCCACCGAAAGCACGAAGTCCTGTAGGAAGGAAATTATGCGATTTGCGAGGCGAGGCGGGGCCAGAAGAGCAGACACGGTTAGAACAGGCAATCCTCCGAACATGCGAAATAAGATGAAATGAAATGAAGAAAAGCCGGAAAATAAGAGGGAGGGAGGGAAAGCCCCCGGATTGGGATTGGGATTGGGAAATGAAGCCCTGGAAGTCAGATGATGCGCGGACTTGGCGTGCGGAATATAATATAATAACTGGATGGATGGATAGGTGGGGCTTTAAATTTATTGGGCATGGACAGACGTGTCGGGCTGCAGATGAAGGGGGCGATGAATGGTAGATAACGAACGCACCTTGTGACCGACGAAACTGAGCAGGGGGGTGTTGGTAGGCACGTCCGCCATGTTCACCGGCTGGGGCGCGGGCGTCGGCCCCCGACTGCCCGCCGCCAATTCCTGCTTGCCGATCTTCTCCACCACGCCCGCCACGTTCCAATACCGCAGCGTCCTATCCAAACTCCCACTCAAAATACCCTTCCCATCCGGGGTGAACGCCACACTATACACACTATCCTCATGGCCCTTCAAGCGCTCCAGCAGCGCCCCCGAGCCGACGTCCCAGACACGGACGACGGCGTCGAGGCTCCCGGCAGCGACGAGGCGCCCGTCCGGGGAGATGGCGACGGACGTGACGCCCGCGTCCTCGTTCAGCGCGTCCGCCTCGCTGATCGTGAGCGTGCGGCAGCCCTGCGCGCCGATGCTCCAGATGCGCATCGTCTTGTCGCCGGAGCCGGAGACGATGTACCGCCCGTCGCGCGAGAAGTCGAGCGAGTAGATCTCCTGCTGGTGCCCGTCGAAGACGTGCTGGATCCGCCGGGTGTCGATGTCCCACACCTGATTACGATGCGCAAAGGAATGAATGAGCGGATGAATGGAATGGGGGCGTAAAAAGGCGGAATCATGATTGGGCATGGCCCGGGGCGGGCGTCAGACGACGGTGATCCACGTCGTTGATGGTTCCCGGAGATGATGTAGCACGAAAACTCGAACAAAAAAAAATAATTACGCACCCTGATCTTGCGATCTTCTGCTCCAGTCGCCAACAGCTTGCCATCTGGGCTGAACCTTACGCTCCGGATGTAGAGGTCGCCCAGCTGCGGGGCCGTGTCGTCCTCCACCACGCTGAGACCGACCGCGAAAAGAGGGTAAATGAGCTCTCTCTTTGCATGCATGCATAGGGGGTGTTAACGATCTCTGGACTCACCAGAGTTTCTTCCCCGTTTGGACGTCGAATATCTGTGCGGTGCGGTTGCACCCCGTCGCGACGAGCCGTCCATCAGCGGAGAACTGCACACAACACACGACCCTACATAAGTACGTATGTGGAGAGTTCGAAGAAGCCATACATAGCGGGAAAAAGGTTAATTAGCATCATTATCATTCGACGAGATGGTTCCGGGGCACGGGAGCTGTGATAGGGCGGGAGCAGAAGCCATGGACACTCACGAGCTGTGGTTGAAGGTGTGCAGCAGGTTGACGTCGAGCGCTTTCTTCACCTTGGGGTTGTACACCGCGCACCAGTCGCTGCCTTCCTTCTTGAATTCGGGGGGGACGGTGTGGATGCTGAGCTCGTCGACGTCCGGGCCTGGCGCGTTGGCGTTGGCGCTGGCGTTGGTGTTCATCGGCGGGAGCGCGTGCGACGCCGCCGAGGTCACTCGATGGATCCCGGGCGGGTGGCTATTGCTGAACGTCGCCTGCTGCTGCTGCTGCTGCTGCTGGGCCGCGAGCGGCTTGACCGAGGGACCCAGCCCAGGATGGTGGCCTACCGGTGACGGGTACGAATCTGCGTGATCATGACGAGGACAGACGGAATAGCGGGTGGAGCCTTTCAGGCGCACGTCGCGGCTAATGAAAAGAGATAGCACACGTACCCAGCGGTTCCCGTTCCCCTCGTGCCTTGTGTCGTTTTGGGTCGCGCCGATCCGCGAGTCGGTCCGCGTCGCGGTCAGCGTCGAGCGGGAGCAGCACCCCGCCCTCCCCAGTTGCAAGCTTCGGCCGCCCATCACGGTCACGGTCGAGGCTCGACAAGGCTGAGCTGCTCTCGCGGCCAACAGGCAGCCGATCTCGGTCTTTCGTCGTCGCTCCTCGCGTGTTGTAATTCCGCTGCTGGTGCTGCTGCTGGGCGTCTGCCATGGAGGTCGACGCCGAAGAGGGATGGAAGGCGCTTGGTGAGCCACCGGGGCCGCCGAGCGGCCTTGGACTGTGCCCGGGGATGCCTTGGGGAACACCCAGGGAGCGCACGGCCAGCACCTCCGCGCGGAGACGGGTAATCTCGTCCTCGTATTCGAGACGCACGCGGCTCTGCGAGCGCTCGAGCTCGAAGAGCGACCGGCGGACGTTGGCGAGCTCGTCGACCTGCGCCTCCACTGGTGTGGTGGTCACAACCAGCCGCACCAGGCGAAAGGATTAATTAGGCAAGTAGTGTACGGCGGCACGCGTGGCGACTCACGCTTCATCTCCAGCTCGTCGCGCTGGCTGCGGAGGGTGTTCAGCTCGGTCTGCAGGGACTCGTAGCCGCTTCGGATGGCGTCGAGGGAGTCGGTGAGGGAGAACGGGAGGCTTGAGGGCCCAGCACCCGATGGGGGGTTCACGCGGACGCCGCTGGGCTGCATGGGCCGGTGCTGGGTGGGCAGCGAAGGGCGTCAGCGGATTAAAAGGAATGAGATGGTCCAGGAGACGCACATTGTAGACCGGAGGATTCGCCGACATCCTATATCAACGGACTTTGAAACGGGGCCCTCGAAATGGCGGGGACGGTGAACGGCGCGCCAGGCGTGGTGTGGGGGAACGAAGGCAAGGGGGCGGACTCGAGGCGTGCAGCCGTGGTGACTGTGGAAGGGAAGGGAAAGGGGGCGCAAGAAAGGGTTCTGCTATTTCATTCGGGGCAAATATATACGGCGAGGAATGAAATCGCGGAAGGGATGTCACGACGAATTCGGACTGACGAGCCAGATGAGATCGCGGAGTCAAAAAGCGTGATGGCCCGTTGCGTGGCAGGATCCACCCCGTTGTCCTGGCCCACTGCGCCGGGTCCGATCTCGCTTGACGCGCTGCACCCACCCACGGCGCTTACCCTCCCCCCGCACGCACCGTGCACACGCCCGTCTCGCGCCCTCACACCCACCCGCCTTCTCCAGCGCTTTTGCTTTTCTGGCTCGTCTCTGCACGCACGGGATCTTAGCACTCATTACGCGACGGCGGCTCCCATTAGATAGCCGACAATTGACTTCCGTAGTTCCCGGCAACGTCAGCGATTCTCCTTACGAGGCGCAGCGCCCATCCTCGCCATTGGCACACCCTGTGGCGTCGCCAATGCACCTCCTCTTTCCTCCTCCTTCCTCTTTACGCACACGCGCACCCCCGGGAACGCCCCAAGCTCTGGCAGAACCCTGATATGATCCCGAACCCCCCCCCATGCACGGCCCACCGGCCTCTTAACAGTATTACCTTCTTGAACGCCAACTTCCGATGCCCGAGGATCGATGGCTTTGCATTGCATGCAGCAGCGCCTTCGCCCGTTTTGTTTTGAATACATACGTCGGCGCCGTGCACGCCGCCTCATCAGTCAGAGGCGCTGTGCACCGCTCTAAATTTCGCTCCATGGTGTCGGTGATTCTGTCGAAGTATGTGTTCCCTCTTCTGTCCTCTAGGAAGCCTCGGAACGGGATCTCTTGGCACCTTCCAAATCGTGCCTAGCTTTGTTAGGAGACTAGTCGTGCAGGGGAGGGCACACTCAGCCTCCACACTGCACTGGCACTGGCACAGGGAGCCGCAGACCTCCCCGCCAATCACCAATTTCAAGGTGGGTCCAGAGCTCGGACTTGCACTTGCCACTTGGAAACCCTAACCCAAAGTGGGGATCTACCATTACTGTAAGTATAATTTCATTTCGTGTCAATGCTGAAAATAGCCGTGCGTCTGAATCTCGCGGTTTCCCGACCTCGGTGTATTCCTTCGGGCTCGAGTCCACCTGCAAGCTACGTGCGTCAGAGCGCGCGAGCGTGTCTGTCTGTTCAGTGTTCCTTATACGCCCACACCGATTGATGTCGATTCGCCTCTGAATTGATCCTGATGAGCGTCCGCCAAGGATAATACTCCAACCGCACTTAAGCGAGCTATTTGTGGCAAGGCACGGCACACGGAACCATTTCGCCAGTGCGCGCAAGGCTGAATCAGTCCAAGAACCCGTGCTTGCAGGTGCTTGCTTGCTCAAGAGAGCCGATGAGTCCTTTGTTGTGATTCGTCTTAAGTCGTCAAAGGGATCATCCCAGTCAAGTGCCAGTGCAATCTTTCGGATAAAACTGACCAGTTCGCACTGAAAACCACCTCCCCATTCGTCCGTGCATGACGCGGTTGACTCGGAAGCGGAATATCACTCTGTAAATATTCCTGAGCGGCGATCGGCTTTGGCCCGTCTGACGTCGTTGCGAGCGAGCGAAATTAGAACAGGCCTGATATCGCAACATACACAGGCTACTAGTACTAGTGCACGGTACGTACAGACCGCGAGATGACTCAAATCCAGAGCAGCGAAGCTTTAGATCCCCGGTATCTGTACGAAGTCACTAATCGACTCTTGTCAATGGATAGCTGGAGCGCTCACTTTACGACCGGGCTACTAAATTTTGGAGAAAGGCGAAAGGAGACGAGAGGGGACCGTGAATCGTCGCCTCGGGCCTCGGACGCTCGGTCCGTCGCAGTTGTAGTCTCTGGAAAGGCTGATGTTTTGGATGGAGCATTGGACGGATAGGTTAGCTGAGTTGGGATGTATGGCCAGACGGTACCGTCCGATGCCCGTCCCGGAATGCAGCTCACTCGTACTTGATATCAACGAGAGCCCAAGAGCACTGGACTCGTGAGGTGTTTGTCTGATGCATCGCTCATCGATATCAGCGACCTGACCTGACCTAGTTCTGAGTCTTCAGATCTGATGAGGTTCACAAGGTCCTGAACTTAAGTATGTAGAGTATACGTTATACATTATCTCCATCTCCTCCTGTGAGTTCCATTTCGACAGAACGAGCATGATCATTCTCATCAGTCGGGTGGCCTGATATCATGAGACGTCTCTACAGCCTGAGAGTGTCCGGACGTTGACGAGAGGCCGACGCTCGGTCACATCACTGAAGTCAAGTCGCGGACCCAAAGGGACTACTACCTACCCGCGAAGATGGACCACTTACTCGGTCGGACAGGCTTAATTTTGACGACCTGATGATCGTCATCGTCGTCGGCTGCCCTGCGCAGTGCGCACCAGCTGCCAGCGTCCAATTGCAATTTGTAATTCGCAATTCGTGCCCGAGATTGGATAGGCTTGACTTTACCTACTCTATGTAGAGTATGCAGTCTATCCAATCTGGGTTGGGTCCTTCCTCCGCACGCGCGTAGAGTAGACTACTGATTCAGAGAGGTCCTGACAAGCGATATCCCCCCAGAGTCCAATACCATTTGACTTTTTTCGGTGGCCGGCGACCCACCAAAGGGGATGCTAGCAGCTAGTGGCGGAACTCGGAAATGCCTTCTTGAGCAAGCAATTGCAAAAGAACATCCATGATGGATGACGGATGGATGGATGGCTATCGAGTGGAGTGGAAATATCGTCGTCAAAAGGACTTAGTTACTGGATGGAGATGGGGCTGGTCAGTGGGCACCACACCTGGGCCTGAGGCCTGATGAGTTTGGCAGGCTGTAAGTAAGCGCTCCAGCTGTCCATTGACATGAGTTCGACTTCTTATAATTACAGACACCGGGGACCTTAAGCTTGTGCTGCTCTAGATTTGAGCGACCCCACGGTCTATGCGCAGCGCGCACTAGATACTAGTACGCTGTGCATGTTGCGGTATCAAGCAGGTAGTCGTGTCGGCATTCGGTTCCGGGGTCGGTCTGTCCCCGAGGTACGAAACTCGGAGAGCGGTGCGAGTCTTGCGAGAAGCGTGCGAGAGTGCGAGACAGCGAGTCGGGCGCCAAGTTGTTCCTTAAGGTCTGATCCTGGACCTTGTCCCTGGTCGCTTGGACGAGGGGCAGGCGGCCTTTGAAGCTCAGCGAACCTCCGCCGAGCTGCCTTTCCCGGTGAGCACTGAGGAGTCAGGACCTTGGGAAGCAGTGGGAGGCGGCTGCCGGAGGTAGGCATCAAGATATGTCAGTCAAAGGCAAGCTGAAGGTTGATAGGCGTATGCAGATGATTTGAGCCGGCCAGGAGCCCTGGATGGGCCAGCTAAGTATGGAATAGGCGAATATGTTAAGATAAGGAGTAGACTTTGCGTTAAGTATGTACCTCTCGGAAAGTATGTGGAGCCTGGATCCAAAGGGAGGGAGGAAAGAGCGTCAGTGACGGTACGGTCCTTCTAGAGTAAAGTTTCTAATGCCCAAGTTCCAAGTCCCTGCTTGCTCGCCGGAGACGGGAATAGGAATAATTACGCGAGCGCATTCAGCGTGGTGCACTAGAAGTCCTCAGCTACGTATCCGTATCTGAATTGTTGGCCCTCCAGCGCTCTTCAAGTTGCGCTGCGCTTATCTGCGTCACGACCGTGATGAGATGTCGACGAAGTCGAATCTACATATGAGACCATGAGCGCTGAGTTCGAAAGGGGCTTGACAGGAACGTCAGGGTAGGGATGATATGGTTGCGACAATGAAAGATGACGGATGAAGGGGATCAGAGACCGCACTTTTCGCGGACGCCTATGGGATTCCTATTTCTGGTCTTCTGGTTCTCTGGATGTTCCGTGGGTGGTTGTTCGATGGCATCAGGACAATGAATCATTTGAGCTGCATCAACGCAAACTTGAAAAATACACCCAAATGATCCAAATCCCGAGCCAATCGAATTGAATAAAGCAGTCACCGGAATCATGCCTGCTTCTCTTCTTGTTTTATGAGCTTTCGGGCATCCAGGATCCAAGGAATAGATATCAGATGCTCACCGTTTCTCATTCACCATATTCGTGGAATACAGACATCCAGCTTCCTCGTCCAATAGCCTCCAAGATCTTGTACCGATCGGATCATACCGACGGAGAAACCTTGTCCTATCCACACTGGCACTTGCTGGTACCATAACGTCAGGCCGTGTAATGTAACGTCATGTTACGAAAGCAACCCACCCGGTGGTATAGCTGTCTGTTCAAACGTTCACTCGCTACCTGCCGGACGGAAGGAACAAATGTACATACCCAGGGTCCTTTCACTTTCTGCTTTCCACATCGTTGACGCTTCACATATGTGCGCGTCCTTCCTGAGTTTCATCTCCCCTTGAGAGGGTAAGGCAGGGTGTTTGGACGTGGACTTATTCCGAGAGTTGACAAATTTTAACGGACGGTGAACTCGAACCTGGGGCCTGAGGCCTGAGACGTGAGACCTGAAGGATGATCAGTGACAAACGGGGAGCGGAAGGAGCACACCGTCGGGATATGCTGACATGAAAGGTGAAAGGGCACCTGAAAGAAATGTAAAGGCTAGATCATGAGTCGCTAGGGACTGTCATTCAGTCGTGCAGACCTGAACCCCGTGAAGATAGCCATCGAGGGCAGGCATCCTGAATCCTGATAGTTCATACGGCAGACCGACGGCTTGGAGAATCATGAAACCAGTGTTGCGGCTTCCCAGTGCCCAGTCGCCAACTAACATCATCCCGTGGTGCAGGTTCAGGTTTACAGTATTCCATGTTCACGCGAAGTAACGGCTGGTCGGTGACACTACTGAGAGATAAATCACGATGGATGTCCACCGTGACTGGATCCCCGAATCCCCATTGTGTCAACCGCCGGGCGATGGGAGACCTATTGACAAGACGCCGTTCGGACAGGACATGCATGATGCGATGCAGTAACATGCGACGTGATATCGCACTCTTGACGGGCCCGAAACCGATACCGAAACTATTGTTGGAAAGCGAATGAGGAGAGGAGACGTGCTGCACCTGCACCTCCGCTTTATGCAAATGCGTGGTCCTTCAAAAGACCGGGGTATCGCTGACGTTGATTGGTAGAATGTCTTCCCATAAGCGCATACCGAGCTTAAAGGCCTAAAGCTACAAATTCCTTGGGACACGGGAGAACGGGTTCTCAGAGACCGCATCCTGTTATGTCAGGACCCGACAAGGACCAGGAGGACCGGGAAGGAGGTTCGAGTTCGTATGTTTCGCAGGGTTCGACCAGGGCTTGGCTGCGGCATCGTTGGTCAACCTCCGTGATGGGGGAGGCGAGGTATGTAGGACGAGCTTTGGAGAGCTCGTAGACCTCCTGTTGCGGGTCCTCATCTGGAACGGGTTTGAAGAAGGGTACGTCGGCGTTATCTAGCAGGGCGAGGACACCCAACGTTTCTACACCCCGACGCGATCGGTAATTGGTTCTTGTGCAGGAACCACGGGAAAGGGCCGCTGCGCACTCCAGGGTAGTGATGGATGTGGGTCACAGTGAGAGCCGGGCTGACGTTGACATCTAGTTATCATTTTGTTCACAACAAACGTGAGATAGGGACCACGTACTAGCTGCTGCATAGGCATTTGTTCAGCTTTTTTGTGCACTTCGGGACTAGAGTAATAATGGGTGAAGCCGTCGACGAGTGTGGAGCAATTTTCGTGGTCGTTGGTGTAATGTACGAGTTTGGAGGTTGAATCCCTTCACTCGGTTGAGGAGAGCTGCTCGCAAACATGGATGCAGAACGATTTTTTCCTTCAAGGCATCATCTTGGCCGGACACGTATCATCTTGGAGCTCTCGTGTTCCTGCAAAAAAGATAAACTAAGCTGAAGACGTTAACTTTCGATACGACTTACCGTCTCTTCTGGCTCCCTGAACCCTTCGTTGCCTTGAGGACCTCATTTCCGCCGTGGCCGGTTATGGAGACAAAAATATTCGAGCACTCGTCACTCAGCAACCGTTTTGAACGTTGCACACACAACTCCACCTGAATTAATGTGAGTTAGAGAAGCCGGTAATCAGAAAGCGACACGCACTCGTCAGGACCGGTGTGAAGCTCCATTATGACAGGAACACCAAAGTCATGAAGGACAGCCGACGGCAGCCCAATTGCTCGTTTGAAGGGCTGCCAAAAATGCACGATGGTCCATTGCGCTTTAACAGATGCTGATGACATTTCCATCTGGGTAGAGAGAGAGAAAGAGCAGGAAGACGACAGGTAGGAGCATTGATGTCTCAACGGATTGTTGATACGTTGAATAGCTCCTGAGCACGATTTGCCACTGGGGCTGCACCTAAAACCTCTGGAGATGGTACGCACCATAGTCGACGTTCGAGGAAAAAGGCCGAGGCATCATCAATTAGGTGAACAATTATAAATACACGTACAGTCTGGAAGGATCTACTTCTTGGACAGAACCCATCCCACCCCGACGGCGAGGAGCGACACCGACGCCCATGATCGCAGGGTCTTCTGCTCCTTCAGCCACGATCTAATACTGCTCTGACTCTTCGCAGACCCGATAGGAGGCTTGAATGTAGCGCGGTGATCTTGTTCTGGCTCTGGCTCTTCCTCAGACGCTGCTAGAGGTTCGGCTGGAGGTAGAATTTCCACCTGTGCCACACCGCCGAAGAAATCGGTGATGCGCGTCTTGTCCAGCGGCCGCGAGAACAGATCGCTGCGGACGCCCGGGTGAGAGTTAATCTTCGTCACGTCGATAGAGTTGAACTAGTGTCGATACGTCAGTTTAGGAAGAGATCCCCGTGGGACGCCGACGCCATCCTCGCTCAGACTCACCAGTTCCTGCATTGATACCGTGCTCGTCTTGTTGATTTCCTCCATAAACTCCAGCACGTAGTGCGTGAACGCGTCAATAACCGCCACACCTATATCGTTATCGTTCGCGTGCTGTACCAAATGTCAGAAATTTTCAGGAGCGCCACGGCTGACGTACAGAGTATGAATTCTCGCCCAGCCCAGACGAGCCAGTCGCGAGGATGTTGGGAGAGTACAATTTCGAGAACATGGTGTTTGCCTGGCAGGTATCAATCATGAAGAAAATCTCGTTGTACCTAAGCTACTCTTAGCACAGGTTTGAAGCTTGAAGGGAAGAATGACCGACCGTTTCTTCTGATACATTTGCTCGAATGCATCTGCTATGTCAAATGCACTGATCTCTTCGTTGTCTTGGAACTTGAGGAATTCATTGCCACCGTGACCCGTCATGTAGACGAAGATGTTCGACCTCTCGTCGCTCAACAGTCGCTTGGAACGCGGCACAGAGGGGTCCATTCGACCTGCTGGGTGTTAGCCAAGTCGTACGTCGTAGACAAAAGGTGGCAAGTACCTGTCAGGACCCGAATGAAGTTCTCCACTGTCACCTCGTACCCTCGATAATCCACTTCAATGTTCTCTCCGTACAGATCAAGATGGCGACCAGGGTTGGCGTATACGCTTCCGGGGAACTTATTTCGCGAGTTACATGATGCGTCGTCCGCCAACATGAGGACGATGTTGGAATCTGGGATGCCCAGTCGTTTGACAGTACGGTACCTGCTCGTCATCATGAATCCGCTCCCAATCGAGTGGGTATTCGCTCACATCCCAAGAGCGTTTGCCATGTGCTTGAAGACTGTCAGGATAGTTCGAAGCTGGGCTTGGAAACACGTACTCTGTAGTTGAACCAATATCGAGAAGAGCATACTAAAACCGCCCAATTGTTCGTATGTGTTGACCCGCCTACCGCCCCATTGCGCTCGAAGAAGTCTTTTACGACTTCTTCGTTAGCATTTGTCGAGGATACGGTGAAAACCCAACCAAAAAGAAGTAGTAAGATGCGGTACGCAGTGAAGAACAACATTTCGGCGACGAGCGGAGTTCCAACGACACTCTTCCACAACCACAACATGCCAATGCACGGTGAGCTCAACAGGGTCTTTTTATGGCTTGAAAATGAACATATTACAGGACTTGTTGCCTACGATGATGATTCTCTGAGCGAATCTGAAGCTGGACCCTCGAATGGCGTCGGCCAAAATTCGAATGTGAGAGCTTGTTGGCCATCTTCTCCTGCGACGTTTCCCTTTTGCTGGCTTCCGTTTCCGCGTTGGATAGGATAAAGCCTCGAAATCAGGTCCCAGAAATTCTGTTGAAGGTAACTCTACTCGATTTCTTCGATTTTTATTGGTTAACCGCGCCAACAGGTCGCCGGATACCCAAATCCCAAATCATCATTAAGCGTCCGCACAACAGCCACAAAAATCATCACCCTCGTGCCCACCTTTCGGAATATATACCCCCAGAACCGCCCAAACTAGCAGACGAACCTTTACCGCAGGATGAAACGTCGTCAATGGACATGTCTGTCTCCCCAAGTCCACCAGAACAATCAGACAAACCCCTAGATGAATTGTCTCGCTACAGAGCTGCACTGGAGCCACCTCTCATTCTTGGCCTTGAAGACTGGGGAATTCCTCCAGAATGCTCAGCCCCTTGCGATCCTGCCTTACAGGTTCGTATTTCCCTTCCATTGGATAGTGCCTTCTTGACGCCGCCTTCAGGCAAAACTTGCAAAATTCGCAGCTCTCAAGCAAGACCCAGTGAACCCAAAGCACTTTAACGACTCTCTCATGTCTAATCGCTCTTTCCGGAACCCCCACCTCTATACAAAATTAGTTGAATTCGTGAACGTTGACGAACGTGCAACCAACTTCCCGCAGGATATCTGGCGTCCTAACGATGTGAAGCCTGATTGGTTTGCGGATCAAATTGGTATGTTCCTTTTCACGATTCGTATCGAATTACGTTCATGCCTTGCTACCCGCGCCCGTTGCATCTCTTCTCGCCCCTTACTGTGTTCTGTTCGCCTGGCTGCCGCACCTCATCGACGGCTTCTGGCTTGTCGGCTCTCAAACCTTCCTCGTTTCCTGGCGCTAACATCGCTTCCCTCCTGTGGGCTGCATCGCTTGGCTGCACGAATTCAAAGCTAACGCTCAGAAAGAGCGTTCCGAAAAGCAATCGGCATCACAAGCATCCGGAAAACGGACCCAGATTGATTTCGCTCGTCCAAGGGAAAAGGAGCCTGCGCCACAGAGGAAGAGCCGCTTCCAGCCGTACGGGTCTGGGGCTGGTGCTTCTGCAGCCAGAGACAAACCCAAAACGCGTTGGGGCTGAGTACTAGATGGCGGTAAAGTCGCTGCATGTATCTCTTTTCTTCCTTCGCAATATACATACCTACTGTTTCTTTTTTTTTTTTCGGAGAAGACCTTGAGCTCGTTGTCCATGGTATCATCACTGGTGTCCCACCTGGCTGATCACCTAATGATAACAGGGATGATTCAATCATAACTGGGAGTTCTCAAGCGCTGACAGCCCATGTTATCGCTTCTACAAGACCTATGGCCAATAACGCCATATTTGAGGGCTCCTAAAACACATAACGTCTTTACCGATTGGCGTAGCAATGGCTTGGATGTACTAAGTACGTATGCACCACTCTGGCCGAAACACGCACGTCATTAATATTTTATACACGATGGCCTTCGGCAACTGCCAAAGGATATCTCCTCAGACTGTCCATGATTCCTTCTCCTTCGAATGATACGGTCCCCCACATGTCAGGAATCCACAGTGCCATACTTGACATGGCAAGTAAGTCTTGCAGTCGGGCTTCAGCTTCAGTGTGTAGCAAAAAATCACAGCAACGTCCTGGTCTAGGTCGCAAAACCCCAGTCACCTAGAAGCCAGCGAGTCCTACAAGAGCATTATTCGCGAAGCAAGCTGCGCAAACTACGCGTGGAAGGAAAGGTGAAGGTTCAACGTTTAGTGAGCCGTTCCGCAGCAATGAAATTGCATATGCTTCTCTACTCGCTTCTACATCCCCGATCCTCTCCCTGTGCGTATCAGTGTCTGCGGGACCTCGGGCTTAGAGTTCAACGTCTGATTCGCATTCTCGTCTATGACAGTTTCTAATGTACTGTGGCGAACGATCTTGAGCGTTGTCTTCGGTGGCGGTGGTTTCATTCTTAGGACCGCGGCGAGAGCATGGCAAGTTTCTCAACCGTGCAATCTTGACTAACTTGATTCAGATTTATAGTCTTCAGGTTGTAGGGACCTCAGCAATTAATCCTTCCTTGCCCTCTAGTCCCACAGAGTATAAAAGTCTACTGCCACTGCTGTTCCCCACACTCTCAGACTATGCAGTCACCCCGCGTAGCCCTTCTATCCTTCCTGTACCTCATAGCCTTGGTTAGTAACTCAGTGCTCGCTCAGTCGAAACATGAAGAAAATCACTCGGCTATCTTGAAAGATCGAGGCTGTACGAAACTATTGCAGCGAAAGGAATGGTGTGTATCCCGGAGCTTTGCTGTCCAATTGTTGGGTCCTCATGCTGCTTTTCAAGGAGAGTGTTGAGTGACGGCGAAAAGGTAGCCTATACAAGCGCCGTTAAATGCTTGATGTCTCTTCCAGCGCAAAACCCTGCCTTGCCTGAGGCAAAAACGCGTTTTGACGAGTTCCAAGCTCTGCATCTGCATCTCGCAGACAACGTCCATCGTGTCGTAAGCCCTCTGCCATCGTCGACGGTTCAAATTTTTATACTTTTGATCCGTTCGATGTAGGGCCAGTTCCTACCCTGGCATAGACAGTATCTTCTCTCATATGAGCGTGCGTTACGAAACGAGTGCGGGTATCAAGGCGCGACCCCGTAAGCTTGTTTTAAGTTTTGTAATGGTCATTCCCTGCCTGACCCGGCTTCCATTAGGTACTGGGACTGGAGTTTAGATGCTTACAAGTAAGTACAGCAAGCACCTCCATGTCGTTTGGGCTTATGAATATCCTGCTTCTTCTAGCATTTCTGCCTCGCCAATCTGGGACCCAGTCACAGGCTTCGGCGGTAGCGGAGTTCCCGGGACCTACAGGCTCCCTAAAAATGTGAACTATACCGAAAACCTTATCTTCCCAGAATCGTTCGTTGGATGTGTCATGGACGGTCCATTCGCCAACTACACCGTCCGTTTAGGGCCCGGTCTCCTACGAACGAACCACTGCCTCACGCGTGCCGTCGACCAATCTTACACGGGTTACATCACCTACGAGGCAGTCGCGAAGACCCTCCGTTTGCCCACATTTGAGCAATTTCGACTCGAGCTTGAAGGAGGACAAGCGGCCCATAAGATGCACGACGGCGGACATTATATGGTCGGCGGAGAGATGAGTAACTTCTACTCTAGCCCTATCGGTGAGCCGGCGCTTCCAACTTACGTTCGTTTTCACGAAAGCTTATTCATACTTTGCAGATCCGCTTTTCTTCCTTCACCACGCCAACCTCGACCGTATCTGGTGGGACTGGCAGCAGATGCTTCCTGGGCGTCTTGCCGAGGTCTCTGGTTACTCGACTTATGAGCCACCGTACGTCAACATTACGCTCGACTTCGAGCTCTACGTTGGTAGTGTTGGGGACAGCGTTCCCATTCGCGAAGTCATGGACATTCATAAGGCACCAAATTGCTACACTTACGTTTAAAGAATCATTTCTCCCCTTTGCCAGTTTCTTTGCAATTCTTGTTCGAGCCAGTGAGATCTATTGAACGATAGGTTTAGTATACTGAAATTACGCCTATGTATCTCGTCTTGAAAAGAACTGAGTTGTTCGAGTAGTCGGCGTTCGGAAAACCTTCAGTGCCTTCAACTTCAAGGTATAACTTCATCTGTCTGAGAACTTCGTGTGTCTGCAGAGCCGCTGGTGGGTTGAAATTGGCTTCTCGGTGATTGCCGGACGCAATGATGAGTGGCGCATCCCATTTACAGAAATAATCGAAGTCTGTCCGGTTCTTTGTGCCATTTGGCGTTGGGACCTGTTCAGGCCTGGCCAGGTGCAGTAGTTAAAACATCACCGATATTTTGAGCCGAAATTCAAGAACATCGTTGAATACCAACTCCTCAGTTGATCACGCTCACGGTGATGCACTTTATGGCGTGTTCACGGCCTGCTCTCCATTGAGAACAACTACGAGGCCGTTCTAGCGTTTGTGAGGATACTTTTCCTAGAAGCGTAGGAACCATAACTCGAGGCGATCGCAACTAGCTCGTCGGCCCTCCCATCCCGTCGATTTGCTTATAAGGTACTGCAATTCCCAGGGTGATCAGACCATGCCGCTAGGCGCCTTGTGAGGCGTACAACAGATGGCACATGTTTGAGCTTTAGAAGGTGCTTATCGAGATAATCATCATGCGCAGTATTCACGCCGCGCTTGTTGTTTTGTGGACCCTTCGGGTCGCACGTTGACATTGGACGGGGACTACACTCCGTATCGATTCGCTTGGCACGTCGTGTGTTATGCCCCTCGAGGTTCGTAGCCGCCTAGAGGGCCAATGTCGGAGCTCGGCTTCGTCCGAGCGTAAAGACGCCACGTAATGCGGACTGATATATTTCCTTCTGACTCCCAGAAGATTGGTGATACGATATTGGGTTGGATTGAATCTAGCTTCCACGAAATCCTTTGTTAATTTCGCTTCTGTCTTCAGCAAATCCACAATTCTACCCTCACACGCAAGTTCCACAACGTCTCGCCAAGGTGGGGCCGACGTCATAGGGTATACATAGAGATCCGCTGGGAATATACGACATTGATAACAGTTCATCCTGACTTTCATGCAAAGGGACGAGGCCGCTGGCCTACGTCCGCTCGTATCTGCGACGTGTCGACGAGAGTGGTATGAGGTTATCGGGCTTGAAAAGCGTGGCGGTTATTGTCAACATGCCGGAACAGTTTGTGTGACACAGGCGGTAGGATCACTGTGGAATCGATGGGATAGGGCTTGTGGCGAGGGCGTATGGGGAGCTAGTAGGGGCCCTATGAATGAACGTCAAAAAGCTAGCCGTCATGTTTTCGACGTCTCCTACCTCGGCCAAATAGCCCTCCAACAGGGATAAAGTTCCCAACATCGTCCAAAAAGCCATCAATCGATGCAGACTTGATCCTTCAGCTTGTGATACAAGTCGTATACGCTTTGCCAATGCTCTGGAAGTCCAGTATCTCGTTAGCCCACCTGATCGACAAGGTGGAATTACTGCGAACTGCGATTACCGCATTTCTCTTTCTCCTCTGGCTCGCACACGGGTTGCACCTTTTCAATTTGCGCCTTTGTCGCCGGCTTCCAAGGTCTGTTTAATACACAAAATATAAGACATATTGCGAGGCATATATCATGTTTCGGGGACTTACTTAGGAAGCGGCCAATCAGAAAAATGGATGTAGAACGAACGCGACAGCTCAGCACGAGGATCCCATACCGCCTCTGGGCCATCCTCCGCGAGGTACTTCGAATGGTTGGAATTTCGGAATTCGCCTGTCAGCATCGCGTACCCGCGATGAGGGAGCACAAGGGCGGATGAGGCTGAGAGGGAGTTGACCAACTATGTACAGGTCAGCTGAGTCATGGAGATGCAACGAGATCGCTCACCTCCATGTCGAATCCCTGCTTGTCTATGTTGTCGACCCACTTCTTCACCCGAGAGAGGAGAGCGTCACTTGGAGTGATGACCATGATGTGGCTGGCCAGCTGGTCTTTATCCAGCCAGTACGCACGAGCTACAAATGTTCGTTGAGCTGTAGATAAATCTGGGTACTCGGCAGTGATAAGTACTCACGGAGGGCGATGTGGGCTTGAGGAGCGAGGAACAAGTGATCCATATTTCTAAGAGCGAGTCCATCAGAGTCGAGGTAGATGACTCGCGCGTAGTCGGTCAATCCGAAAACATGAAGTTTGGTAAGCGATTCGCTCCAGGTAGCTGAAGGCATGGATAGCGTGAGCTTCAAGCATGGAACGGAAACCATGTCAGAGTTGTTACTTACGGTCTCCTCGGTGCGTCCGCCACACCTCCATAGGGTGGAGGTTGACCCCGTATTTTTCGCGCGCCTTATCGAGCATCCGTCGAATAGCACCGGTCGATCCCTGAAGACGCAGTGGATGAGCGAGAGGTAGGAAGCAGGCAGGGAGGACATGCTTCTGGTTCTGTATCTTGCCACGATGAAGGGTAGATTAGTGCGATTTCTCCAGCGACATTTTCTTTGCGCAGTTGCTCAAAATTAATCAACTGGGGATAGACAACACCGTTGAATGGTCAAGGCCAAGAAGCAGTCGATTACATGACTCACCGTGTTGCAAAGGTACTCCTTCTGTGTGGCATAGAAAACATACGCAAAGCGAGGTGCAGAGGCGGAGTCGGATTGAAATACTGGCCAAAGGCTCTCCGCTTTCACACTCGAACCGAAGACCTTCTGGGCAATGCACTGCTTGGAGTTTTCATGGGCTTCCGGCGTTGGTCGGTCGTCCGGCTTTGGTATTGAGGAGTTTGAGTACTTCCAAGATCCCAACAGGAGAAGAAGTAAAAGAAAGGCGAATCCAGCGCCGACGAAGAGAGGTGCTCTGCCTGCCCGCCTTTGCCGAGCAACCCAGAAGCCGACCTTGTCTAGGAAACTCGGCTTGCCCTCGAGGAGCTCGTATTCGGTGTCGAGCGTGTCCATCGACTGCGTGGTAAGGTGACTGGAAGGGAAGGGTTTACATAGCCGCAGTCCATGTTTATGTATTTGAATCCTTCCGAGGGTTGCGGCATCGTATCCCCGGGATCATACAACGAATGTGAGGCGTTGACTCTGGGTTGTAAGGGTGAACAGCCGATAGGATCAGGCTGAATATATGTCGGAGAAAGGAATCTTGCCAGAAATTAACACTCCATATGTTGGGAAGGTTGGTCAGGCATGGGGAAAAAAGGCTGAAAAAACCCGTGAATCCTTTAAATTGAGCGTAGAAACTAGGGGCTCATTCAACCGTAGATGATCTCTCGAGGTGGATAATTCAGGATCGTGAGGTCGCCAACCTGGATTGTGTTGTCGTCGTAACTAATAAGGGGGTTTCAAGGAATCTGAGGTGCGGGAAAAGTTCACCGAGCCATCAGCGATCCGTTGTGGTCGCAGGTCGATCGCTCGAAGCGGTTACCTGTGTACCGGAAAGGCAAATTTTCCACGATCGTTCTTCAGCAGCACATCCGTTCAAGGCCAAGTCTGGCATTCTGAAGCCCTCTCTTTCATCCTCACCACCACCACGCTGCTGATGCCTATGCCTCAAGGACGTGTAACCGACGACCGCCAGCTCCTATTACACTGGGTCCTCTCCTCAAGGCGGGACTGCAATTTCGCGCTCTGCGTGTCACCCCGATTTACTTCGTCGCTGTTCGATAACTGCTGGGAACCTGCATCGAAATCATACCTGCAGTTTCAAATGAGGTCCTTCGCTCTTCTCGTCCAGTTACCCTGAGCTCATCGTGTCGAACAAGCGACCAATGACCTAAAGCACGCTCAGGACATGCAGTGTCTTGTCTCAGGTTTGCAGGCTTCCTAGAGGCCCTTCATCCTCTTTCCGGCACCCGAGACCTTACCAATGAAGGCTTTGGTCCTCGTACTAGCTACGCAGCGTACAACGTAAAATTAACCACTCGCGGTGAGTTTTTCTTCTGTCACGCTAAAAAAAGAGTCTTCCTGAGTTATCTGTCTATAGGGTGCGACTTCCAAAGACAAATAAATATGTTAAGCCTGCTGTGAGCACTATTGAGTCGGACGCACCAACCGACCTCTTGGAGCAGAACAAGGATCTAGGCTGATGAACGAAGAGAAGAACAAGAACCGACCCGCACAATGAGAAGTATCTGAGTTTCTTTCATGGCTCGAGGACGCAGTGGGAGAAGCGAGAGAATAAAATATATTATTAATGGCTTTTGTACATAGCGGATCTAGAGCTAAGCACGAAGCGCGCTTCGGTCCGCTTCTCGGTGATTGCCGAAGGGATGATGGGTGGCGCAATCCAATTACAGCAATAACCCAAGCTTGACCAGTCGACGCTAATTCTTCGTATGCCATCTGGCCTCGGGTCCCTGTCAGGCGTGATTCTACATAATAACCGTGAAAATATTTCTTGCCCAGAATTGTTGGAACCATACTTCGAGGTATTCGTCAGCTCTTCCAACTTCAGAAAATTGCCTATTAAGGTAACGCAATTCTCAAGGCGGTGAATGAGCCCATGCCCCTCCATGACGCCTCGTAAAGGATTTGGCCGATGGCACATGTTCTAACCAAAGAAGATTGTTATTTTGACTGATCATCTTAACCAGCGATCACTATGTGCTCTTTTTGTTGTGGATCCTTCGGCGCCTCGATACATGTCAACAATCAACGGAGACTACAGTCCTTCGTGGCGGCTGGCTTGGGATTTCATATGTGATGCCCCTCGTGGGTCGTTCTTGAATCTCTAAGGACCAATACCGAACCTTTGGTTTGTTATATCGGAGAAATCCCGTAGAGTGCACATTGACGGATCCGACTCGGAGAAGGTTCCCAGCAGGGTACCGGCAGGATCTAGCCGCTCTCGAGGGTGGTTGGTAAAATAATGTTTTGTATTCCTAAATTCATAATGAAAATGAAGAAGGTCTACACTACAGAGCCGTCATAGGGTGTCGACATCTTGGTTGTTTTTACACAAACAGCACCTCCCCACTTTCGCATACGTGGGCATTCCTGCTCGCCTTCACAAATGCTCCCTTATTGGTGGTATCTGGCCACCGAGGACGGAAGGATGTGGGTTTTGTTGTCACTTGGTGAAACGATTGAGTGACGACAGCCCTAGGCCTAAACTTGTAGCGATAGAGCTTTACGCGAACGGTGGGGTAGGAATGGATGGCGTACAAAAGAACGCGAACTCAACATTCGTTGCAGGGCAGTGTAATCTTCCCTTGGCCAAGTGCTGGCCCAGATGTGAACATATTCGCAACATCGTGCACAAGATGCAAACTCTGTCCTTCAGCTTGTGATATAGGTCGTAGACGCTTTGCCAGTGTTCTAAAACGATGAGAGCCTCCCGGTTAGTGAAGATGACTTGCGAGGCCTCATATATTTGACGCACTCCGATTGCCACACGTTTCCCTCTCCTCCGGATTACATGCGGGTTGTGTCTGTTCAATTTGGTACTTCGTCGCTGATATCCAAGGTCTATTACTCCTATAATCAGCATTTGATACATGACAACAAGCGTCGGCGACGTACTTGGGGGGTGGCCAATCAGAAAAATGGATGTAGAACGAACGCGACAGCTCCGCACGAGGATCCCACGACGCCTCTGGGCCATCCTCGGCGAGGTACTTGGAATGGTTGGAATTGCGGAACTCGCCTGTCAGCATCGCGTACCCGCGATGAGGGAGCACAAGGGCGGATGAGGCTGAGAGGGAGTTGACCAGCTATGGACGTGTCAGCTGAATTACGGAGACGTAACGAGGTCGCTCACCTCCATGTCGAATCCCTGCTTGTCTATGTTGTCGACCCACTTCTTCACCCGAGAGAGGAGGGCGTCACTTGGAGTGATGACCATGATGTGGCTGGCCAGCTGGTCTTTATCCAGCCAGTACGCACGAGCTGCAAATGTCCGTTGAGGGGTAGGTAAATCTGGGTGCTCGGCGGGGAAACTCACGGAGGGCGATGCGGGCTTGAGGTGCGAGGAACAAATGATCCATATTTCTAAGAGCGAGCCCATCAGAGTCGAGGTATATAATTCGCTCGTACTCTGTCAGTCCGAAGACATGAAGCTTGGTGAGAGATTCGCTCCAGGTGGCTAAAGTTATGGATAGCGTTAGTGAAAACGGAACTGAAGCGACTTCAGAATCATCACTGACGGTCCCCTCTGTGTGCCTTCCAGAGCTCCAGTGGGTGGAGGTTGACCCCATATTTCTTGTTCGCCTTGTCGAGCATCCTTCGAATGGCACCGGTCGATCCCTGAAGACATCCTCGATGAGCTTTAGGCGGGAGAAGGCAGGGAACGTGTACCTCTGGATCTGATTCTTGCCATGACGAGGGGTAGATTAATCCAATTTCTGCTGCGACCTTTTCCTGACGCAGCTGCTCGAAGTTGATCAACTGGAAATAGTCATCGTCGTTAGATATCTGTCACGTAGAGGAGGCCGATGATGTACACTAACCGTGTTGCAGAGGTATTCTTTTTGTGTGGCGTAGAAAACATACGCAAAACGGGGAGGAGAAACAGAGGTAGATTGAAATACTGGCCAAAGACTCTCCGCCTTCACATCCGGACCGAAAACTCCTTCAACAATGCACCCTTTGGTGTTCTGGGGGAACGTTATTGGTGAGGTAGAATACTTCCACAATACTAGGAGGATGAGAAGGAGACTTGCGAGTCCGGCTCCGATGAAGAAAGTGTTCTGCCAGCCCGCCTTTGTCGGGCGACCCAGAAGACGACCCTGTCTAGGAAATTCGGCTTGCCCTCGAGGAGCTCGTATTCGATGTCGAGCGAATTCATCAACATAAGGATGACTGGAAGGGTACACTTTGCCTGGCCGTTATGTATTTGAAACCCTCTGAAGGTTGCGGCATCCTTTCCCCGCGATCACAAAACGAACGCGACGGAGAAACCATACTTGTAGGTCCCTTGTAATTGTTGCTCACTGGGCGCTTGGCCATTCGATTGTCAGGATTCCTCTGCAGACTGGAGTGGCTTATTTAGGATTGCGAGATCGCCAACTGCTATGGCGTTGTCATCGTAGGACCGCCTCGGGAACCTGTTCCATGTAAGTAGATGCGTTCGGGGTTCGTTGTTGGCCGTAGATCGTCGGTTTATCCGAGAGGCGTATTTTTCCACGATCATCGATAACTAATCAGCGATGTATGGTTTTGGAATCCGAAAGGCCCGAAAATCGACAAGACGCGATTTTTCCTGGCCTCTTTCGCTTGCCAAATTGACAACACAAGTGGATTAAAAAAAGGTGGTCCTGCCTGAGCGGACACTGAATAGCAACGTTGACAAAAGACTGCAAATACCGTTGTGTGTGAGGTAAGCCAATTGACTCATCGGGCCCCTTGAGGAATTGATACCGCTGGAAGGCACAAGCAGGCACAAGCTTCGAGTCGGGTGTCCATGAGCGCACACAACTGAATAGGTCGCTCTGTGACTATAAGCGTATCGTTCGTTCCCACTCGGCAGTGACATTTAGCTTTGGTCAAGCAACTTTCTGATGAAGAAATATTCGCTCAGGAGGGGGCTGTCCAAGCGATTTTTGCTCAAATGGGATCTAAAGGAAAGCTTTGCGAGATCGAGGGGCCTATATACAAACGTCCATTGTCTACTCATGCCAGTGATAGCACTTGCCTCCTTATCATGATTTTCTGTGAGGTACAAAGTGTCTTTCGATCATAAACCTATGACAGCTTAGTTAGCAAACTTGGGCATCTAGGATCGTGCAGAAACCAACCTTTGTGCGACGTTTCTTAGCGATGAGTTGGGAATGCAGGAAGATGCGCTATTCTTAGACTTTGGGATGAGTTGCAGAGACAGGGGTTACATTCGATAATTTATTTGACGCGGAGGGACATATCTTCCGGAAATCCTGCTTTGACATGCACCTCACGATGACAGGCGAGAAGAACTGCACACAGGCATCAATTAGATCCGTGTAGCAGTGCCAGAGCGTCAGCCTAGGAATTATTTACAGGCCGACAGTTGATCAATGATCATAGGCGCCAAATGTGCTCGAATGGACCAGGTGGCAAATGTTCTCGAAAGATACGTTTGCGAAAGATATGTTGAAAATCTGTGCTTAAATAGAGACGCTACTGTATCGAGATACAAACCTTCCAAGCCAGTGTCCGTGGTGGGCATCGTTCAAATGTTTCGTGTGGGAGGTTCAGAGTTGAGGTCCCGGACCGGGATGCCGACCTTCTCACGTGGATGAAATATTACGTAATCGAAATGCAACCTGCCTTCGCCCTCCCCGGTTTCACTGAGGCTGTATGCCCACCAGACGGCTAACGTCCCTCTTCCGGGTCCGCAAGTACTGATCAGCCTCGCAGCTGAAGCTCCCAGAACTCGCCTTGCCACCGTCGTAGAACTGCATGCCACCGTCGTAGAACTGCAGACCCACTCTTTACACCAACGAAGTCTTGGAAACAATCGAGTTCACCTGCATCCCCTGGCATGCTCTCTCATCAACGTCGCGAATGTGCCCATAGGGGACAACAAGATCCAATTTTTTGGGATGAACAGCGCCGAGGTAATCTACGTGGACAATGGCCGGGTCTTCAGGCGGCTTCTAGCAATGCCCCTTCATTCCTATCGCTACTCTTGGCCCACTGTTCTCGATCCATGCCCATCCTGAGCTATGAATCGTGAATCTGATAAGAAAACTGTGGCGATAACTTCGGTCTACTGCAAGCTAGAGGATAGGTCGAGGATACCCAGAAGGTGGCGACAACGCTACGACGCTTACCGTATATCCGCTCATGCCGTGGCACCGCTTCTAGTTCAAAAATTCTCGGCTGATCATGACTGGCCCTTGGAGGTTGCTGAACTCTAGACGAGAGGAAAACTGGTGGTACCCTTGAAAAGATCAGTAAGTGCGCTTTTAACTGTGATTTTGAAATTCGACACATCCGCTATCCTGTAGGCTGCGATGACGTTCGAACGATATTGGACGTTGACGTTCCATCCCACATCGGTACACATTGGACTCTGGCGTTACTAGCCCTGATGAATGAAACCCGTCTAGTTGATGAGATGTACGCATTAAAACATTTTCGCTGTGCGAAGTTCTTTGGCTGACAACGGCAGTCCTTCTCTAGAATTAGCTTGTGAACATGGTAATTAAACCGGGGGCCAATACCCGCATAATACTTCACTCAGGTTACACCGCTCTCCAGGCCTTCCTGGCGGGCGATAGAAAGCGGATAGGCGCCCTGCCGGGTGAACAGGCAACGTAAGTTCTTCATATGAACTCATCATTAAACCTGCGAAGCACACTTGACATGACCAAATAAGTCGCCCACACTAACGCCCCGGACCCGGAGGCTCACACTGAGACTCCTGCTTTATCGGGGTCCGACCAGCCTTGCGAGCATATAATGAGCGAGCTCCATATCCCAAGCCAGCGACACCAGCGATTTCCCGACTTTGCTACGATGCGTGCCACAATTCGCATCCTCTTTCACCTGCTTACCTTGTTGAACATCGCGGCCGTCGTTCAATCAGCAACGGCTACCAGCCCAGACCCAGAGAAGTCTCCCTCCGGAAAACCGAAGTGCTCCACGCTTCTCCGTCGAAAGGAGTGGTAGGCAATCTTGAGTCAATTTACTACCTGCTGAGCTCATTGTTTTGATAGGAGGACTCTCAGCACCGCCGAGAAGAAGAACTACATTGACGCTGTCAAGTGTTTGCAGTCTCGTCCCGCTGTGAAGCCCGCCTTTCCGGAAGCTCAGAGTCGCTATGAGGAATTCCAAGCATACCATATGTTGACCGCAGATTTCATACACGCCGTGGTATGCCTTCTTTCTCTTGGCACAAGTTCTGTTGTCTCAAGGTTTTTGACACTCTTATAGGGACATTTCCTTCCGTGGCACAGGAGATACGTGCAGCTTTACGACCGTGCAATGCGCAAAGATTGCGGATATAAGGGTGCCACTCCGTGGGGCTATTTAAATTCTCTTGATATGCCATCAGCTAAATGGACTTGGATCAAAGGTATTGGGACTGGAGTCAGGACGCCGACGACGCAGCCGGGTAAGCAAATGCAGCTTTCCGTTCCTCCCATCCGAACTCCTCTGATCATCTGCATATTCCAGGCTGACCTCCGCGCCGGTTTGGGACCCCGTTACCGGGTTTGGCGGAAACGGTGTTCCAGGCACCTATACCCTCCCGACAGGCCCTGACGTGAACTTCACCGCGATGAGGATCTTTCCCGCCTCCTTCGTTGGATGCGTTCAAGACGGACCTTTCGCCAACCATACCCTCCGCCTTGGCCCCGGCACCCTGAAGACGACCCACTGCCTCGTCCGGGGCATAAATGCAGCCCAGGACGTCCGCCTCAACTCCAAGGCGGTCGCTTGGACGCTGAGCCACCAGACCTTCGAGGACTTCCGGATCCAGCTCGAAGGCCAGCCATTCTTGACAGAGTTCAGGTTGCATGACGGGGGGCACAACATGATAGGTGGGGACATGAGCAACTTCTACTCGAGTCCAGGAGGTAAGGGCTTGATGTCGTCTTCCCTTTCCGGACTGCTTCACTCATGTACTCAACTCCGCCACATGATCCCCAGAGCCGCTCTTCTACCTCCACCACGGCAACGTGGATCGCATTTGGTGGCAGTGGCAACAGATGCTGCCTTCGAGGCTCTATGAAGTCTCTGGACGCTCGACCACCACACCTCCATTCCGCAACATTACGCTCGACTTCATAATTGAGATGGGAGAGTCCCTCGGGCCGTCGGTGCCGATCCGAGATGTCATGGACATTCACAGTCCTCCGAATTGCTACACTTACGTGTAATCATGCGCTGTACATTCCTCCAATTCCTGTTCCTTTTTTTGTTCCCGTTCTATATCTAAATTATGCTTGTCGCAAGAGGTGCCAGGACACCTCACAAGCTGTACTTTCTAAAAAGAGAATATATTTTACCTAATCAGGCTGTTCTCCTAAACTTAGGAAGGGTTTGTCAAGCCGTCCACATTGCAACGCCGCGGCGCAAACTCATTGTGGTTGTACTGGGTAACTGAGCTTTTTTAGTGACTGCTGGTTGAAAATGTTGCCACAAGATCCATTCTCCACTAGGGTCTTGGAGCCTGTTGGCACTCGGCCTGTTAGGCGCACTAGCACTAGTACAATGTACAACAGGTGCGCTTGATCCCCTGACTTTTGGCACTAGCGAACTGGCCAAGACCAAGTTTCGGCGTGATCGGAATCAATCCCAGCTTGAACTCAAACGACCATGCGTCACAATACCCTGTCGAAGTCAGTGTACAAGACAACGTGCCCCTAACTCGCCCCCTAGTCAGTAGGGAATAGCGTCATGGCTGTTGGAAGTCGGACTGAGCGGTTTCATCCCTCAGACCCTCGCAGGTCTAAGACGAGAGCACGAATCGCTCTGAGATGACCAGTATAAAGACAACTGTTATTTTTTCTCATTCCCCAGGTGCTCAGAAGCTTTAGTCCCTCCCTCTTCTCCTTCTCGACGCGAATTTTCATTCTTATGATGCTGTCGCCCGTTTCATTCTCCTCGCTTCTTTGGCTCTTCGCTTTTCTCAATGCCTCAGCCCTGGCTCTACCATCCAGAAAGCCCTACGTGCCGAATTATTTTGCATCGCGGGCAGAGAACGGGAAATGCACCGAGCTGCTTGTCCGCAAGGAATGGTACGAAGCTTCGCTTACGCTCACGCGCGTCTATTCTTGTTGCTGATTCTATTCATAGGAGAACTTTGAACGACGCCGAGAAGAAGGATTACATTGGGGCCATCAAGTGCCTGATGTCGCGTCCTGCCCAACACCCCGTCTACCCCGAAGCAGTGACGCGCTTTGACGAGTTCCAAGCTTATCATATGTCTGTCGCGGACGTGGTGCATAACGTGGTAAGTCTGCATGAGAAGATTTGTAAGTCTCCATAACAGCCTCCAACGCGCTTTATTTAGGGTCAATTCCTCCCATGGCACCGTCTCTACCTGCGGTTATACGACCAGGCAATGAGAACCGAATGTGGATACAAAGGCCCGACTCCGTAAGTGTACTATATTTGCCCATTGCGCGAATTTAGCGTTAACCTCGGTATTCTATTTTTAGTTACTGGGATTGGTCTCTCGACTCTAAGGACGCGACGAGGTAAGTCTCTCAGGAGATATTGTCAGGCTATAAGCTTCTCATTGATATTTCAATTATAGCTTACACACCTCACCCGTCTTGGACCCAAATACAGTAGAAGTTCTCATACTGCATAACGTCGGTGACGACCAGAACCCATGCATTAATAGAATTATGCATTATGAGAAGGCATTTTGGCTGGGTCATGTAATTTGGTTCTCCGAAAATCCTATGCATTATTAGCGATTATGCATCACTAGCTTATGCATTATGAGAACTTGTACTGTACTGGTTTCGGTGGGAACGGGGTACCAGGAACATACACACTGCCTCCCAACATCAACATCACCTCCAACCGCATCTTCCCGGACTCCTTCGTGGGGTGCGTCAAGGACGGTCCCTTTGCGGATCATACAGTCCATCTAGGCCCTGGCCAGCTGCGAACCAACCACTGCCTCGTTCGTGGCCTAAACGAGTCGCAATACGCCAACCTCGACGCTCAAGCCGTTGCACGAACCCTGGCCCAGCCAACTTATGAGCCATTTTGGATCGAGCTTGAAGGACAGCCCCTTACTCCCAGCTTCAGGTTGCACGATGGCGGCCACGTTATGGTCGGTGGAGAGATGAGTAATTTCTACTCCAGTCCTGGAGGTGAGTGTATTTGTCAGGCATAATGACCCATCTCATTGTTGACTTCACCGTTAGACCCGATCTTCTACCTGCACCACGGTAACCTGGACCGTATCTGGTGGCAGTGGCAGCAACAATCCTCGGCGCATCTTTACGAGATATCTGGCCGCTCTACGCCCGATCCTCCCTTCCAAAATGTTACCCTTGATTTCATCCTCCCGCTCGGCGAGCTTGGGCCCTCTCTCCCCATTCGGGATGTCATGGATATTCACGCTTCGCCGAATTGCTACACCTACGCCTAAACGCCTCACGCCTTTATACCACCGCCGTTTCATGATACCTTTACGACTGGTTTCCTATTATGAGTATATTCGATGTTTCTTTTTTACGATCACCTTCACGACGTATTATTATCATTGCTACGACTTCACTTTACCCTGCAACTCTATGACTCAGTGTAATGACCTACAAGACGCTTATTTTATAATTATCTTCTCAATATCATCTGTGTTCAAGGAGTTGTGCAGATCCGCTTGAATACCCGTCTTCGCCTAATTCTGTGGGTCGTTGCTGCCGCTCAACAAAAGCTGGGCACTCGCTGAGCACCGATTCTCTTTCTGAATTACCTCGCCAAATGTTAAACACCCAGCCCAACTCGACAGAAACGGAGTTCTCCATCCTCGTCACCGTTGTTTCTCCGGCAGAGGATCTCTTTCTACGCAAGCCCGTTCCAGTTGCAGCGGCCAATGCTAACATTGCCAAATATGCAACCTTCCGCTCCCGGTCGCTGGATCCAGCTTCTAAGAGATCAGAAAGCGCCACAATCCATCGGTGGACATCGCTACTGTACCTTCCCCACACGCCAACGACGTCAACATTCAAGGACGATCGCATCGTCTCGTCTCCTACACCGCAATAGAGCTACTGATATTAACGTAGAAGTTTACGCCCTAAAATTTCCTGAACTTCTGAGGAATCTATTTCTCTTGGTACGGTTGATTCGATGGGGGTTTGACCCAGGCCGCCTGACCCATTACCGCCTCCCTTCAAACCTGCTAGACGCTAGGCACAGAGGCAATTATTACTTCGACTAGCAAAACATGAAGGCAGAAAACAAACAGCGGAGAGTAGATATTCTCCCTCCTATCCAACTATCGAGGGCCGCAACTAAATAAGGAAAGAAATTCCATTTTAAGCCTGGGAGCAAACCTGAGTGATTACGCTCTTTATTTGGTGCTGCTTGATTCTGACGACCACGACTATCACGCGTCTTCGCGGACACGAACACATCAACGGCGAATCATTAATCGTCGATGACACACTCCACCCAATTTCTATTTTCCGGTCTTGTCGCGAATCACCAATTGTAACGAAGGGCGTACCGACAGTGCAGAGGAGCCATTTCTATGGAGGAATCGCCACACCTGCCCAAGTTGGACTCCTAGATCTCATGTACTTTAGCAGATGGTGAAGGCACAGAGAACACGCGAATTGGCCAACCAACAAGACTGCCAACAAGGCTACTCACCCAAGGAATACAACGAGGGACAAGAACTCACAGTGGGCATTTTTTGATACTCAGAGCGACGGGCGGGCTGTAAGTATTACCAAGAGACCACGAGGAAATCATTCATTGAACTACACGGATACCACCAGTCGATGATAGGGTCTGCGGCTGCAACACAAGTTCGGCATCTTTTAGGGAGTTACGCCACCACATATGGGCCTTATACAAGCTTGCGGTGCGAATCGTCTCTCATAACTCGTCCTCTTATATATTTATCGACCAAACACCCAATCATCTCTCTAAACACCGTCTACTGGTATCAGTCCAAGCAAGTCGTTCCTTATCCTCTCCCAAACTATTACTAACCCCATTCGGTGTTCAGCTTCTGGTTGTTCGACAGCGACCGCTTCCAGGTGCCTCCTACCCCTCTCCGCCGCTAGCACAGGGCTCAACCTGAGCAGACCGGACACGAACGGCGTCCTCGCGTTCGCGGTTGAGCAACTTCAACAAGCCGAAGACGGCGGCCAACGTGCATGGATCGTTGCACACATGCCTCCCAGCAGCGGAGACGAGATACTCGACCAATCGAATTACTTCGCTCAGATCGTCCAGAGATGTAAAAATACGATTGCCGGACAGTTTTATGGTCATTCGCATATGGTGAGTGATAAGGGGCTTTTGATAGAGTTTGGCCCTTGGACGGAGGTTGATTTTGGGCGCTGTAGGACGAGTTTGCGATTGCGTATTCTGATTATTCGAGGCGGAGTGCGGATGCAGCATGTAGCATTGCGTGGATGGCACCATCGTTGACCCCGAGAGGTTACTCGCCCTCCCTTACGCCCATTCGATTCGATACTCAGATTGAGTTGTAGACGCGAATCCATCTTTCCGGGTATACGGTGTGGATCCTGATACGTACGAGGTCATGGACTGCCGCACGTTCGTCAGTGAGTCTATACCCAGTTCGGTCCGCTGGAACCCGCTACTCACAGTAACTCTACAAGTGATCTGGCTGATCCAGATTTCCAGACGTTCCGTAAGACCTGGAATAACGCATCTCTTGTTTCGCCTACTAATATAGCTTTAGCCGTCTGGAAGCAAGAATACAGCGCCAGAAACCTACGGACCAGCGATTGGCGGCTTGCGGGCAACCCAGTCGTTAAACCCTTCGCTCTGGCACAGAGTAACCGACGCATTCGTGTCGAACGATGCCCTCTTTCAGACGTTCAACGCGTTCAAGATGAACGGCGTCAACGTATCTCCGTGTACCGGTGCCTGAAAAACCAACACCATATCCAGCTTGCGTGCGTTACGTGCGGAGAATGGATGTGTGAGTACACCCTTCCTCCGCCGTGACTCTTCCATTCTGTCCCCGATCCACTCGACACTGACTGTTCCTTCCTTCACTTCTACAGCACCCAGTCTCGCCTGGGCTCAACTTCCGTCGGGACGAGGACGAGGACGAGGAGGTCTCGATTGCAGATCCCGAGTTACGTGCGAGTCACATAGACAATTACTGCGAAGGTGTCGGAATGCGCCGCATTTTCACGCAAATGGTAATCAAGGCGAAAGAGGTCTGTTCAATTCCTTCATGGGTTCCGCAGAGATCGGTGGTTGACTATTTGTTGGCATGCAGAGGCAGAAACAAATTGAGGCATTGTCGGTGTGAGATGGCTGAATTTGAATATACCAAGTGGGTGGAGGTAGATGTCGAAAAGCTAGCACTAGTTCGGCCTCGGCGATTGATGTCCAGGCAGGAGCGTAATTTATGCATACTGAATTGATACCTGCTTAGATTTCCGAGAAATGCACGCCCTGAGTCCTGCGATAGAAATCCACGTTGAAAGCAGACCCGAGGGCTACGTTGATCGATCGATCGATCAATATTCAATACCAAGGGTTCCCAAGCCCGGAGAGGTGCATACGGTATACCTACTGGTGCGCCACACTCATGCTCTTGTTTGATAAAGTACCCTACCATTGCGCCATCCTCCCTTCGGCGAATGTACATATTCAGAGATGTGGGCTACCGTGTATACGCCTGCCAGGGACCGTCTTCACTAGCCTTAACTTTAAGGATAGAAGCGATATGTGCCATACACTCTCCGATGCTCTCGGTGATCTGTTCCCGACTGACCTGACTCATTTAATTTTTTCAAAGTGAAACTGACTCAGATAGTACCTCCATGTGGTCCTCCTGTCCCTTCCTGTCCCAATACAGTTACTGGAGATGAAGACTGCAGAGTGTGGGTACACCCGGTAAGACGAACACCTACGCTGGGTTCCGAGCTTCAACCACAGGTGGAGGATCCTTATCAGAACTCCTCTATGTTTGCCTCCCGTGTCTCCACTTATCTATTCGCGTTCTAAGCCCTCCATGACGATTCGTCCAACAACCCTACAAATGGGGAAACTTGGGTTCCACGCGGGCCGCTCTGATCTTGAATCATTTGTCATCCACTATAATTTTGGACTAACCGACACTTTTGGGTGATACCGAACTCTGACTCCTCCCACAGCGCTAGCAATACAAAACGCGGTGCAGGGAGTTGAGGGTTGTTTCTAGATCGCAAAATTTCTCTTTGAAGGGATTATGCCCCGCTTCCAGCTCCCAATCGCGGTCGCGCTATCGGTCAGCGCTATCGGAAGTCTTGTTGCGCTTTACTTCACCCGAAACGTCGAGGGCAAGATCCAACTCCCTCTCCACGCCAACGAAGACGACGAGCATTTAGAACATGACCCCTTCGACGTGACGACGATTGAAGATGTAACAGACGGGTACCCAATTGACGGGGAGAGTTTTTGGGCGAGGGTGAGTGGCAGAAATGGCGCATTGAACTGAGGAATTGAATCTTCGACGGCGTAGATGCGTTGGAGGAAAATATTCGTCTCATCGTTGCTCGCTGTATGTCTTGTGATATGCGGTGTGTCACTGGGGTGGTCAGTTGCAGAAGACAACCGCTTCGACATCGCGGTATGCTCGTTACACGTCTTCTTCGCCCTCTACGCGTTCCTGCTCTCCGCGCGTTCTGTTGGTCAAACGGACGATGAACATTCACAATCTATCATCCATCTTACATGCCTGATGACCGTCGCGTTCCTATTACTGGGTTCTTCCGCACTTCTACCCGACTATGCTCCACCAGTAGCAGCCACCGTTCGCCAGTTTTCAACACTTTTGGCACTGTGGTACACGCTGGTTGCCCTGTACACCGTTGTCTGCGTCCTTTGTTTCACGACACCACTCGGCCCACCTCTGCACTACGACCCGGCCGATATCTACTCGGAGAAAGTTGTTCAATCAATCACGAACATGGACGAGGCAAACGTCTGCGGGCTAACTGGTGGGTCGTATCTCGATTGCAGGGTACGCGTAGCAACTAATCCTAATTTCAGGTGCATCCCCTTGGGACGTCCTCCTCTTCTCGTACACCACGAAGGTCGTTTGGTTAGGAAATGTCGCGGAGAGTCTTGATATAGGCGACCTGCCCATCGTCCCTGCGAACATGCGGGCAACGTACAACTACGCTTCCATGAAGCAAGCCATGCGCACAATGAAAATGCGCATATTCTCCTGGGCCCCTGCTCCCGGCACGGGATGGCAATTGGCGTACAGACTTTTGCGTTTGAATTACCTCGCATTTCTCGCGTTGCTTCTGCTTGCTTCGGTCGCGGCTTGCTTGTTCTACACGCCTGCTTTGTTTTTGAAGCAACTCGTAAGGTATCTCGAGATCGACCGCAATAGGGAACAGACCGGTTGGGGTTGGGTCTATGTCGTTGGTCTTTTCAGCGCTAATGCTATTTGCTTCCTGAGTGCGTTTCATGACTCTCCTTATTTTCTCTTCCTGAGTTTATCAAAACCGCAGTCACCGGCCAGCTGTGGTCCTTGTCTACAACGACCCTCCAAGTCCGCCTCAAAGTTCAACTCAACACTATCCTGTTCGCGAAGACCCTCATCCGCAAGGACGTCGCCTCGTCCGCGCCTCCTGCGCAATCTGCCGCAAAGGCCGGCGCCGAAAACGGAGCAGCACCAGTAGCAGCACCAGCTGAAGATAAGAAGGAAGACGATGAGAACGATTTCTCCAGCAAGGCCCAGATTATGACCTTGATGACTACTGATGTCGATCGAGTCAGCGACTTTGCGTGGCATGCGTTCTCTCTTGTCGGTATGTTTTCAGTTCTTCTCGTCTGGTTCAGCATGACAAACACTTATGCCGTGCACAGATGCACCCATCGAGATTGTTATCGGGACACTTTTCTTGTATAACCTACTTGGTGCATTTCTATCATAGACACCACACAAGTCGCACAGTCTTATACGCTTTCTTAGGTGTTTCCTGCTTCTTCGGTTTGGCTGTGACGTGCCTCTTCCTTCCTATGAACCACTACGCTGGCAAGGTTGTGGTTGGCGCTCAAGAAAATCTCATGAAAGCTCGCGACGAGCGAGTCGCACTCATGAACGAAGTACGTCTCTCAGTTGTTTGGCCCAGGCGATCTCTGACCAATTATATCAGATTCTCGGTGGTATTCGCATGCTCAAATTCATGGCCTGGGAGCGCAGCTTCGAAAAAAGAGTTCTTGTCGTCCGCGATAAGGAACTCAAGTACCAAAAGCTCAATTATACGATCGAGGCACGTTTGTCTTGCTTTCAGGCTGCTTCTCTTGGCTGATTTTTGGATGATAGACCCTTTGGAATGCTATCTGGTAAGAACCGGTGTTAGATTATCATAATATCCAGGACACTCATGGTATTTCCAGGAATGGCTCTCCGATCCTGGTTACACTCGTTTCTTTCTATCATTTTGCCATTATCAGAGGCCAATTGTTGACGCCTTCAATTGCCTTCACATCGATTCTGGGTAGGCTCCCCTGAGCGCTTTCATTGAACGCAAAACTCATTTTGTCAACAGTCTTCTCTGAGATGAAATTTGCCCTCAGTGCTCTGCCCGAGACCTTCATCAACCTCCTCCAGAGCTTTGTATCCTTACGCCGTATCGAGAAGTACCTCGGCGGTGCCGAGGTCAACCGCGTCGCGCCCCTCTCCGAGCAGTCCAAGACAGTCGCCTTCCAATCCTGCACCGTCACCTGGCCTCAAGACCGTTCCATCGGCTCCGTCAATGCCAGTCGGGCCTCTTCCGTTGCGCCGACGCCTAAGCACAAGTTCCTGCTCGTCGATCTCACGTTGAACTTCCCACAGAACGAGCTGTCGCTTATCTGTGGCAAGCTTGGGTCGGGAAAGACGTTACTCCTGTTGGCGCTGCTTGGCGAGGCTGACGTCCTCGCTGGTCAGGTGCTCTGCCCGAGATCGCCGCCAGACTCGCTGGCTTCGTTCTACGGGAAGAAAGTGAGGAAGGAGGAGTGGATCGTTGATGGCGTTTGCGCATTTGTACCGCAGGCTGCTTGGTTGAGAAATGCGTCGATTAAGGGTGTGTTTTCCTTTGTTTCCTCTGCACGCCCGATGAGATGTTCAATTTTCCTCCTAGACAATATTTTGTTCAATCTGCCATACGACGAGGAGCGCTATCAGAAGACCCTCGAGGTCTGTGCTCTGACTAGCGATCTGGACATCCTCGAAGATGGTGACGAATCAGAGATCGGAGAACGTGGTGTCAATCTTTCTGGTGGGCAAAAAGCCCGAGTTTCGTTGGCTCGTGCTGTCTACTCGAGAGCATCCATCCTCTTCCTCGATGACGTCCTTTCTGCTGGTTAGTACGAGCCTCCTCGCCCACTCGTCGTCACTGACCCGTCCCTTTTAGTCGATGCCCATACTGCTCATCACCTCTACCATGAGTGCCTCAAAGGCGAGCTCATGGAAGGTCGCACCGTTATCCTCGTCTCGCATCACGTACAGCTCTGCGCACCTGGAGCTAGCTATATCGTCGCCCTTGACAACGGTCGAGTCCAGTTCGAGGGTCCAAAAGACGAATTCTACTCTTCCGGCGCTATTAAGGCCCTCGTGCAATCAACGAGTACTGCCGCTCAGGAGGATGACAAAGAGGAGAAGGAGGCTCTCGAGGAGGCGGAGAAGCGAATCCTTGCCACTGAGGCAGAGTCGGGCTCTGAGGCGAGTTCGACTGTCGCCACCTCGACACCTGCCTCGGTCAAATTGGACAGGAAGCCAGCACGGAAACTGGTCGAGGAAGAAAAGAGAGCTGTTGGGCGGATCAGCCGCGATATTTGGGAGACCTATGTCTGGGCATGTGGGAATGGATGGTACTGGATGATCTTCATCTTCATCCTCATTGTCGCTTCTGCGAGCCCTGTCATAGAGAACGGCTGGCTAAGGTGACATCGGTCGAGTTCTGTTGATTTTTGTGCCGTTCTGACAATCTTTGTCAGGCACTGGTCCAATTCTGCTCTCAACGGCGGAGGAGACAGTCCAGGCTTCTATATCTCGGTATACGCGATCATCACCACTCTTGGCCTTGTCATTGGCACCGTACGGTGGTTCATCCTCTATAATGGCTCCATCCACGCTTCGGATGTCTTGTACAAGCGACTCTTGGAGGGAGTTCTGTTCGCCGACATCAGATTCCACGACACTGTTTCGCGCGGCCGCCTCCTCAACCGTTTCGGAAAGGACTTTGAAGGTTCGTCATCCGAAATTTCTGCGTGACTCTCCGACCTGATAGGGGTTTTCGGGACTGTAGGTATCGATAGCAGCTTATCAGACAACTTCGGTCGAAGTATCATGTATGGGTTGTCGGCATTCACAACTATCGCTACGGTTAGCGTTGTGGGCGGCCTTCCTTTCATGATCGCCGCCGGCATTTTAGGGGTCCTGTATTGGAATGGCGAGTGGCTCTCACTTCACTGGCTTTGCTGTTGATCATTTACGTCTTCCATCTGCAGTCGCTAGAGTGAGATCAAAGTCAGAGTGGGAAAAGCATTTGGCTGACATGCTTGATGTAGATATACGGACAGACGTCTAGGGATATGAGGCGGCTCGGTATGGTCTTATTTATTATCAGGCATGCAGTTTTGATAGATATGACATTTAGACTCGGTTACTAGATCGCCTCTATACTCGATTTATGGCGAGACGATTGCAGGGGTTACAATTATTCGTGCCTTTGGAGCCTCGTCGAAGTTCTTGAGAGATATGCTTCGATGTGTGGATACGGTCAGTCATCACAATTCCTCGCTGATTGCAATGCATTCTGATGCTATCATGCCTTTCAGAACTCAAACCCTTATTACTGGATGTGGGGCGTCAATCGCTGGCTTTCCGTTCGCTTTAACCTGCTCTCTGCTGGAATCGTCGGCGCCACCGGTGTCGCCTGCCTCGTTACGCCGAGTATTAGTGCTTCAACGGCCGGCTTCGCGCTCGCGTTTGCTTCCACCATAACTGGCGATCTTCTCTTCATGGTTCGCCGTTTCGTTGGCTTAGAGCAATCCATGGTGCGGGAATATTCTTCTCCAGTGGCGCCGGTACATTTAACTTTCCTGATGTAGGTTGCTCTGGAACGAGTGAAGGAGTATACGGAACTAAAGCGCGAGCCTCCTGAGTTCATTGAACCTCGTCCGGCGGCCAATTGGCCGTCTCAAGGAGACATTAAATGCGAGGACTTAGTTATCCGCTATGCTGTAAGTTGGATTGTGATTCCTGTAGTTACGGAGACTCACAACGCGCAGCCTGCATTGCCAGACGTCCTCCATCATCTCAACTTTGAAATAAAACCCGGTGAAAAGGTCAGACATTCACTAAGCAGTGAAACAAAGTTACCTGACAGGAGTAACACATATCAAGGTTGGTATTCTCGGACGAACAGGGTCAGGAAAGAGCACCTTGGCACTTTCTTTCTTCCGATTCGTCGAGGCAACTGGGGGCAGGATCCTCATCGACGACATCGACATTGCCAAAATCGGTCTGACCGACCTGCGCGGCCGGTTAACGATTATTCCCCGTACGTTTCGATTCTAATTGGTTCTTCCTGTGGACAAGTCTTATGTGTGTCCACAGAGGATCCTACAATCTTGAGCGGTACTCTTCGGTCGACGTTAGATGTCTTCAATGAGTATCAAGATATCGAAATTGTGGGTCCTAAAAAATTTCTTTCTCGGGTTATACCTTACACCACTTCAGTATGAAGCCCTGCGTCGTGTCCATCTTATCCCATCGGAAGATGCTCCCGAGGAGACAGCCGACACAGTCAATGCAAATGTCTTCCGCAACCTTGACTCGGTTGTTTCTGAGGGTGGAGAGAACTTCTCGACAGGGTAGGACTCTCGTTGTCAAGAATATCTGTTTTTTGACGCCGGTTTATTTGCGTAGAGAGAAGCAACTCTTGTGCATGGCGAGAGCTATCCTCAAACGCACAAAAATTCTCGTGATGGACGAGGTGCGTGACCCTCTAGTGCCCTATATAGCGACCGAGCTGACGACTAACCCTTTATTTTCTCTAGGCAACAGCGAGGTATGTCTCCAACATGCCAATCCGGGCGATCCGCATGTGGACCGTATTTATTTCAGTGTCGATTACGCAACCGACGAGCTGATCAGCAAGACAATTCGACAGTATGTGTTTCTGCGAGCAGAGGCTTGAAGCACCCGCTGACGTTTTTTTTTCGAACAGCGAATTCGCTTCAAGCACGATATTGACGATCGCCCATCGATTACGCACTGTGATAGACTACGACAAGGTGAGTGCAGCGTCGACCTGGACGTCGTGGCGGTACTAAGTTGTCTTCTAGGTGATGCTTCTCGAGCAAGGTCGGATAGTCGAATTTGACCGGTACGAGCCCTTCCGCGTGTAGCCAAGAGAGAACTTACGACTGAGATATTTTAGGCCCTCCGTCTTGCTAAACAACTCGGCGTCAAAATTCTACGCCCTGTGTAAAGCCACCGGGAAAGAAGAGTTTGTGACCTTGAAGAAAATGGCAGGAGTGTAATTCCAAGTATTTTCCTACCCTCCACACCTGCCCCATCTTTCAATTACATAGCTGTTATGACTAGAGTATTCAGTTTTCATTTTGCTTCCGTTTGGCCTTTTCACTTTTTGCCCAATCATCCTGAAGTTCACACGCCCTGGCCATAGCCTCCGGCCTATCAACCATGAGAACACGTTGCTCTGAGCCCTCATGAGATAACGCATCCCATCTTCCTGAAATCCTAAAAAATTCTGGCAGTGCTTTTGCCCCAAGGTCTTCATGGCGTACCTAACGTTCAACTCTTTTCTGGTTCTGCGCCCTCCTAAAATTACGTCTTCCAGTAGACCATACTCACATTAAAAAAACCCGGTTGGCAACACCCTTAGGTCAGTGGACTCGATGCTGGAGAAGTGGTTACCGTAGGGTAACTATGATGCCCACAATTCCTCCGAGCGGGGTACGTCCAGTGGCTTGGGCCCCGATTCGACCGAGGAACGCAGAATAAGAGCCGTCCCAAGAGCATGGGGCCTCTTGAGAACGAGTATAAATTCCTAGGCTGTTCTCTCATGGTGGTCTTCCTCAAATCTAGACGATTTTCATACATGTACGTCGCATTTGCCTCGTTATCCGAATGATGACGCTCATATTGGATCTTGACCTAGGCGGTAGACTTTATATCACGTTGAATCTTAATCTGCCATGGCTCCTCGATGGACTTCAGATGGTGAGTTGCTGGCAGTGGACAAAGCTTTTCGTTTTCTAACTCTAGGAGACGATGTATAGGTGCATATCTCGCAGATACGAACTCCACAGACGATGCAACGACGTCACATTCATTTGCCTCGACGTCGACTCTCCCCCGTCGCCATACCCCTAGGATGGTGAAACGCAGCTTAACGAAACGCCAGTCTAATAATCGCCCCAACTCCAATAACACAAACTCGAGAGACGATGATGATAGGGGTAGGGATAGGGATGGGGACAGGCAAAGGAATTCGTTCGGATGCTCGCAGTGCAACATACGGGACAACGACCCTCGCGTGCGGTATGTAGGGAATTGGATCCTCAACGGGACGCAAAGATCGACCACACATATCACATCAACAATTGGGTCCACTGTTACGTTACGGTTCAACGGTAGGTACTCCTGCAGAGACGTCTATTCCCTTCATCTCTAAACCCTCCTCGGCCGCTTAGGAACCGGAATTATTGTATTTGGCACCGTCCCCGCAAGTAATGAGACCGTCCTTCCTCCGTCTGCCGTATATCTCCTTGACGCCGACCCACCCTTCGCAACCTCGGCCCCTTTCGCTCCCGCGAGTGTACCGAACCAGCCTATGTTTGCCTCCGGCCAACTAGCAGCGGGTAGGGAGCACTCCCTCGTGATCAACGTCACCAGCGCCGAAACTCCCTATATCCTGCAACGATTCTTCGTTTTTCCGAGACCACCTGTGCAGAAGGACACGATCGGGCAGCTACCAAGCGGCTCCTCACGAGGTCAGAACCCGGCAGCGACAGCGACATCCCCGCCGACGCCATCGGCGACATCCCAAACGCTCAACAGCAATAGCCCTGATCCAGGTGCCCAACAGGCTGTCCGGGCTTTGGCTGCAGTTCTTGGGACTCTCGCTTTCTTGATTATCGCTTGCATCATTATCTTCCTCTTTCTTCGATTTCGACGGCGCAGGCAGTTGGAGGCACAACTTGCGGCGGACGAGAAATCGACGTACGGATCACAAGTTGGCTCGAGAAGATCTAGACGGCCAGGTAGGTTGCTCCACTTTTCGCCGAAGTGCTTGAAACTGACCGTTCTTTCGCCGCTGTAGAAACCGTCTACACCACATTCACCTCTACGGAATCGATATTACGGAACGACAGTGTGTGGTCTCCATCTCATCGTTCCACTCGCAGCCACTTCTCGCGAGGCGACGGCTACCGCAGCGAAGGTAGAAACACGATAGACTTTACCCCTCCTCCATTACCTCCGAAACCTGGCCGTGTCTCTTCTCCGAACACTGTGGGGTCAGGAACAACCTGATTTCCTCCTTCCGCTCCTTCATTTCTTGCTCTCCTCTCCTTTGCATTAGTCTACACACCATCTCTTCGCATTTCGAGCTTTGAACACCGTTGTATCGTCTACCGCACATTACCCTCCTTGTATCTATCACAATCTGGACTCTGGACGGACTCGTTCTATACACGCAGACTTTTTTAACCAGCATTTACGACCAAATTACCTATGTACACCTCGGTGCTGTCCCCTGTTGCTCGTACCCTGTCTAATATTTCCCAACTCGCAGAAGCGGCAGTCGCATAGGAAACGACGCGAAATGTATTTTTGTCTAATGTATCTATCTACCCATGTACATCGTCGACTGTTATTAAGATGGATGGCGGCATAAGTCTATCGTACAGGTCTATAACTTTATATTCTTTAAGAATTTATATAGGAAAGCGAGCGAGGATAAAGCAATGAAGGATGATATTAGAGCATAGATCAAAGGCGAGCAATGGGGGATAAAGACAATGATGACGATGACGTAGGAGGATAGATAGGCCAGGGATCATGTATTCATGGCTTCCACATCTTCTGGTTGATGAACGAGAGCAGCTCATCATCGCTCTTGTTGCGGAGATCAGGCGAGCGGTCAACGCCCTGAAGACGATAAGGTCAGTATCAAAATCTGAGACGATCGTGGCACTGAATACGAACGGATTTCTGGGCAGCACGGATAACCTCCTTGGCGATGAAAGCGCTGATTTCGCGAACTGAAACAAGAACAAGTCAGGACCACGGCGCAGCAGACGAACGGTCAGACAACATACTCCTGTTGACCTGGGGGTAAAGCAGGCCCATAGCACGCTCTTCGTCTGTCAACGAGTTCGCCAGGCCGAGGGACGATGCCTCGACCATCGTGTCGGTCACTTGAGACACGCGGGCGAGGATGGCAGCCAGGCCCAACCCAGGGAAGATGTACATGTTGTTCCCTTGGCCGGGGTAGAGCGTCTTGCCCTGGTACTCCTGCTCAGGGAACGGCGAGCCGGAAGCAAAGAGGACCTGGCCGCGCGTGTGCTCGACGGCGTCGGCGAAAGAGCACTCAGAGAGCTTGACAGGGTTGGAGAGCGGGAAGATGATGGGGCGGGGGTTGATCAGAGCCATAGCCTCGAGAACGTCGCTGGTAAAGGCATTCTAACAGCAGTTTACGTTATGTTAGGAAGATAAGCAGGTTACTTGGATAGCAAAGAAAGACTTACGGTGATGGTGGAGAGACCGAGGAGAGCAGTTGGCCTGACATAGTCAATGATATCCAGCAGGTGGGTCATGGGCGGGCCCTGATAGTCATTGCGGGAGAAGTCTGTACATCCAACGAAACTTAATGAACACGTTCTGGGGTCTATGAGCACGACAGAGCACGTACATTTCTTGTGTTCAGGCAAGCGGCCACGAGCATCATACACCAGACCCTGCGAGTCAACGAGCCAGATCGAGCGTCGGGCCTCTTCCTTGGTCAGGCCCTGCAAGGTGAAGAAGCTCATCAGCTGCGAGGCAACACCGACGCCTGCGGAGCCTGCACCGAAGAAGAGGATTCGGTGCGCTGTGAGAGGTTTGCCCGACGCGGCGGAGGCGAGCTTGGCGGCGTTCAGGAAGCCGCTGAGAACGACGGCGCCAGTGCCCTGGATATCGTCATTGAACACGGGGTACTGCTTGCGGTACCGTTCGAGGTACTTGAACGCATTGTCGGTCGAAAAGTCCTACACAAGCACGAAAAGGAAAAGGTATCGGAATGATTAGTAAGAGGAAGAGGATAGGTCCGATAAACAAAGACCCAGGTCGAACCCAGGTAAAAATAATGGGGCGCAGGTCTGGTCTCACCTCGAATTGGATCATGAGCTTGGGGAAGGTGGCGGTCATTTCTTGCATGAACTCGTCCATGAAGGCCTCCATCTCGGGGTCGGAGACGCGCTTTTGGCGGAGGCCAAGGTAGAGGGGGTCATCCAGGTACCTCTGGGTGTTCGTGCCCAGGTCAAGGCAGATAGGAATGGTGGACTCCGGTCGGATGCTGCAGTTATGGTGAGTTTCGCTCGTGTGATGACGAGCACATCGCGACGTACCCAGCCCCAGCAACGTAGAGCGAAAGCTTTCCGATAGAAATGCCCATCCCATTCACACCAAGGTCCCCCAAACCGAGAATACGCGAGCCTGGTCCGACGTCAGCGGTGGCGTCATGGAGGAGGCTATTCTAGAACTCACCGTCAGTGACGACGCTGATACGCGCCTCGTCGATTCTTGGCCAGTTCTGCAAGACTAGAGTGTCTCGTCAGAGGATGCACGATGTGTCAAGCAGCTCGAGAACGCACCATCCCTAATTTTCCCCTTGTCCTTGATAGAAACATACTGCACCGCGTGTCAGTCTGGAGGGAAAGGACGATGACTAGCGAGAGATACAGACGAGACCCTCGGGGCGTCTGAAGATGTGGGAGAAGTTCACACAGGCGTCACCGACGGTGGGCGTGTAGATGAGAGGAGTAATCTCGGCCATGTGCTCGAGACAGAGCTTGTAGAACATAGCAGGGTCCTCATTCTTGAGGTAGGAGAGGTAGATGTATTTTTCGATGCCCTTGTCCTTGGAACGGAGTTGGAGGAGGCAGCGCTCAGTATGCACGTCACGGTCGAAGGCTGCAGGCACAAGGCCGTGCTTGGGGGCTGCTGGGGCTAGAAAACGCGTCAAATGTGCTGGCAACACTGAAGCGAGTAAACAAACTTACGCTGGGGAGCAACCTTGAGCTTTTGGACACCATTGGACCAGTAGGGAGTGAGGACGATGGTCATGGTGAATAAGAGGCGTTAATGTCGTAAGGTTAAGTCTAGGGTGTGTATAAGGGCAGAGTTTTGGGGATCAAGGAGAACCGTACTTTTGAACAGTTGCTGGCATGAGTTTTATATTTGGACCCCTTGCCTCGCCGCCGGCCTCTGTCGGTGTTCCGTCTACAAATGGTCGGATTCAACCGCATGTTGCCTTAGTCCCTGAGCCGGCATCCTTGTTTCATGTGCGATTTGGTATGTGCTGCATCGCTTTCTGTCGTCTTTGACGGCCGATATCTTCGCCCAGTGACCCATGGAGCTCCCAGGCTGGACGAGGGGGTGGGTGAGACCCTGCGAGAAAGCCGATAACGCAGAACCATCGAGAAAGACATGGAGGTAAGGAGCTAAAGGCCTTGCTCGCCATCGCCGGTGGCTCCGTGGGGTCTGGAATGTCGGCGCCAAGGTGCTCTGTGGCTACTTTCTTCGACAAAAATTCGACGAATCAGAGGATGGCGAAACGCGCTCCTGCTGATTGGCGTGGCCTGATTGGGGCTTTTGTTACCATGGGTAGGGATTCCAGCAAAATATGCGGATTTTGGGTGGATTCGTAACATTTGTCTGCGATCTTCTGTCGGGATGTGCGCTGAAATTTTCCTGATGGTCGCGGCCGGCGCAGCGGCGCAGATTGTTCGCCTCCTTTTCTCGTCGTCGTTGCTGGCATCCGTCTCAATCGTTTCTCCGCTCAAGATTAATGGCGTCAAGGGGCTCGAACGCTACAAATTAATCATTTACCTCGACTTTCACTTACCTTTGAAGACCTCGAGATCTCTCTTGACCTATGCGAAACCCTGCACAAACTTACCCCGGATTTGTATCCCCCTCTCGTCAACGAGGCACCGGAGCTTTCATCATAACTCTGGGGCACTGGGGTAAACGGGGCCCGTGGCGACCTCACCTCCTTCCAACTCGCATGTACCTGAGTCTGGCGACCTAATATTTTCACCGCAACCCATCAATCGCACCAGACGCGTCTGCTTCTTTCAAAATACTCTTGAACTCGTACCATCAACGGCGTACCAGGTGTCGACCTCAGGTGGTGATCTCCAGGACACGCTTTCCCGCATTTGTTTGCTCGTGGGCAGCTCAGCTGGAGAAAGAGACGAAGAAAAAGTCGCCTATGACCCCACTTCCCCTATTTCCGTGGGCGTCGCGTCTATTCTAAGCACCTGTGTGGGCTAGCCGTCCGAAGAAAACATCACATGCTGCACCCAGATCGGCAGGACGTGCCCACCACCGAATATCTGTTCCCTCGTTCCACCTCTTGCTTGACGTCGGATCTTTCCGTTCGCTCTCAAGTCAAAGACGAGGGAAATGCCTGGCAGTTGTACGACGCACAAGGAGCTTTCCGTGGCAAACCGCCTCGGGGACGAGCCTTCGGACGTCTCGTTCGTTCCGACCCACACTGTCGCAATACTCTCCTCGAATCACAAGATCGTTTCGGCAAAGCACAGCACGTCCCGTGTCAATAACATTGGAAAGCCGTGGATTTTCAGCCTGCGAGACAGTGCTTCCTGATTAACTGCCTCCCAAAATCGACACGACCTGTCGACTTCCAAGTTTCCGGTGACTATTTGATGCCGGACAACAGGATTTCCCTCCCACCTCTAGCGCATTCCCATGTTCATATCTTTGTCCTTCTTCATTGCGTCCTCTTTCGAAAGGCCCCACAACCATAACGTCTCTCGACGTCGAAGAACGAGGCTGCACAGGATGCCTTCTAGTGGCCCCTTCTGGCAAGGGATCATCTAGACACTGGCCTCGACGTTATCTGATAACTCATGATTTCGAACGGCAGTCCTATTCCTTCCTTCGGCCCGTACAAGCCTCCAGCCTCCAGCCACCAGGCCTCCCGCTCGGTTTTCTCCAGATCTCGAGGGAACTCGCCGACCATCTTAATACTGCCTTTGCCCGTTCGTCCGTCTGTCACCGGAGATTGCCATGGATCGTGCATTGGCTCCCTTGTGGCCCCATATCTTGCTATTGACGGCACTGGGAGCGCAATAAGCAGAGTTCGAAGGGGGAGCATTACGCGACGGCGAATGTCGGAGGCATGGGCTCCCTGCACCGGGAACACGGCCTGTCCACGAAGACCGCTGCTCAATGCTCTTCCAGGTCATCTCTTCTCATGCGCGCCACAAGCCTAAAATGGTCTTACTATTTCGGATATCAGACCTCTAACGTGACCGCGTACTGCGCAGCCTGGAACGACGACGAATCTACCACGAATGCCATCCTTCGCTGCCCTCGCCGAAAGCTGTGCATCGTTGCCCGGTGCGGCGCGGGCCGGGAATCCCGCATCCGTTGTGTCTAGTTCCTTCTCGAGCCATCACATGCAGAAAATCGACACCATCGCCCCAGGAAGGGATCGAATAATCACCCCGATTTTTATGGACGTCCGTCCGTATTTGCGACCCTCTTCCAGCGGCTCTCGGAAAGCTTCGCGGGCTACCGTCGGACCGAAAATACTTTTCAACTGATTAAGACGGTCAGGACGAGGTGCTCGAAACCCGCTCGCCTCTCGCCTCTCCGGCAAAATCTCATCTCGGAACATTTGGCTGGGGTACACCCTAGTTTTCTCCCTACTTGTTCCATGTCTCGGGTCAACCAGGTAGGACTCTGTCCGGGGCCGTTAAGATAGAACCCTAGGGATCTTCAATGGCGGAATGTTGGTCTGTTGAATATACTATGGGGTGCGGCCTAATATCGCACCCAACTGGCACACCTCGGGAGTTCGTGCCGAAGTTCCGACCTTTCTGGATTTTGATGTGCTTCGAAATGAACGGACTTGATGGACTTGATGAACGCGAGTCGTAGTCAACGACTTGGCTACGTAGATGAGCTCGATGGTGTACTCTATAGTTCGGAGGGGTGAACTCCTTTGCCTTTGTCCGCTTTAATTTCCGAAGTTCGAGAATCTCCTCATAGATGGTTGTCGAGCCTGTTCACGGACTTCGAGGTTAAACGTGTAAGACGCTCACAAATCCATCGTAGACTTGTCATAGTCGGACGCCGCATACAGGACCGAGGACTGTCGCCTTGAAGGGAAGTGCAAGCTCGGCCGCCTTTTATTTTCTCCCATAATTTTTTTCCTGGGCGATCATCAGCAGTTTTAGGGTCTGGGTTGTCACATTGTGTTTTTGTGAGCAATTTGGTCTAAAGTAAGGAGGGCCTCCACGCGATAAATCTTCACGAGAGATGCCAGCACACTGAGAGATTGCGGGTAAGATATACAGAGGGCCTTCGCCTGGGTATGAGAACTTTTGTTTTTAACCAGTGAGAAACCTCTCAGGTGCACGGATGATTTCGGGAATCCTTTCGACTACTATCGACGTGTAGAAGTAGTGTTTAAGAAGCTGAGCAAATACTCCCTTCACAGACAGCGTAAGTGAACGGCACAAACGTCAAATGCCGTAGCCTCCATTAATTTTCTCCTCCGCCACGGATCCCTCCCCCGGTCCTTCTATGAGAAGAAGGACGGGGACTTCCAAAATTACGATATAGCTAGCGGTCAAGTGTAAGTACAAGGGTTAGACGTCTGAGAATGGTACTCACACCTGGGTCAGGTTTCGAACCAGAGATATCCTCGAAGGCCGCCAAGTAGGTACAAGCCTGGTTGTACCTCACCCTTGTTTATCTCCGCTCTTAAAGCAATCTTTTCTCATTCTAATAGACTTCCTCACCGCGCTGAAAGCAGGCGATGTCACCCAAGCGAAGTCCAGAACCAGGACTTCCGCGCTTCCCTAGGGCCGGACGGTTTCGCACCAGCTTGCATAACTCGTTCTTTGTCCGAAAATGGAGAGTTCAATGACGAATCGCTCAAATTTAGACATTCTCCGCCGCCGATGTGTTCCTACGCCCACCATGATTCATGGACAAGGCGCAGGATCCACCACCCTCTCGCTCGTGGCTTCTCTCTTGGCGCAGCCACGCACGTCGTGCCAGGGGATTTCACCTGACTATCGTGGGTCCAACTCTTGTGCAACGTGATGTCTCTCTGCCATTAAAATCTCTATTTAGCTCAGTCTAACAAGCTTCAAATTTCATCATAGCCTTGTGCTCAAAGTCGACGTTCTAAAAATAACTCGCTGTTCCGGCCCAGCCATTCCTGGACCCTCACTACCAACAACAGTCATGTAGTCGGCCCTGACTGGGGGAAACAGAATCGACTAAAAATTTATGAAGACTCGGAAGGCCGCCCTATTTCCATGCTGGGACACTGTAGGCGCCCAGGATGGTGGGCGCGCGTGGCACCGCATTGTCGGGTATTCCATATACGCGACTTGATAAATGGGGAAAATACCCATAAAAGCGCATGGCGTTTAACCTCGGAACGAAGTTCCGGAGTAGCCTTCGTGCCATTTCTTATCCTTTGCAGTAATTTCGACGCGGTACGCTGTCTGTGGTATTCAGCATATCATCATACGACAACCAGAGAAACGCGAACACCTCATGGAACACCTGTGGTTCGTCGTTTGCTCATATTGACGCACGCTGATTCGTAAGTATGGCATTCGTATCGTGTCCGCGACGTATCTGGTTGACACATGCGTGTTTTCGGAACGGTCTCCATGTCTTTCCCACTTACCTGGTAAATGTCAAAGTACTCATAAGTCATCAATCACTCAAGCAGAGCATATATGTGGTGGATGTCGTGTTCTAGTGCAATTTTTGCAGAGAGAATTCCGTGGACAGAACCTGATATCAACTCCACGGGGTCAGCATGGATTCTTGCAAGCAGCATGGAAAGATTCGCAAAATCATACCCATTGATCCACTCCTGAGCTCTAACGCCCCAAGAGGTGTTTGCTGGACCGTTATTTATTCATCCCTACTCCCACAAGCAGCCCCAATCGACTAGAAATGGTAGGATTCCAGATCATCCAGGGACTCAAGCCGGTTCGTTATTAGGGCAGGTGTGCTATTTACCAGACTAATTCAGTGCCGATCTGGATCATAAATAATGGCCAAGTGAACAAGCCATAGGCACAGGGCTGAAGATGGTACTCGAGATGCTACACCTGCAGGCTGCATAACCCCCTTAGTCGAGTAAATTCCAACGTGCAGGCGTACAAGGAAGTTCGGATCGGTCTTCCGAGCAGCTGGGGTTATCTTATCAACTCTACAACCCCGTTCAGGCCAGGCTAAGCAAAGACGAGTCTTCATTCATCGACGTCTCATGATAACTTTATGGCGCCGCGCGATCGCGAAGCGAACTGGTGCTGCGAGGCCGGAACCCTAGCTACCGAGTACTTCCATACTGTTAGTCATTGAGCCGTTGGCTTCTCGTCTCTCCCAATTGCTCGTCCTCAACGGCGAGATCGGAAGGGTATAACGCCCGTCCGATATGTGCCCTAGGTTCAGTGTGGTACTTGATGTCGATACAGATATCGTGGATTGGCGATTGTGGTAGGTAAGAAGTATGTAATACGGTCAAATACTGGGGCTTTGGATTGCTGAAGTAGGTCGGACAAGAAGTCTAGGGTCCTCAGGTGCATTGCGGTGCGACGCTCAGGAAGTGAGATGAAACGGTCCTCAGGTTCTGGAAAGGTGTAGTGAACGAGCTGGGTGATCACCGTGTCCTCAATTAATGGCATCCGCCGCGGACCGTCACAGTCCTGTTCGTGTGCAGATCGCGTTGTTGATTGGCTATTCCTCATCAGTTCAATTATTTCAATTCATTCTTTACTGAGCTGGATCCTCTCACCCCTCAGCTTCTCCAACGTCCGACCCAGGGCGGAGATGAATAAACACTGGCAGGGTCCTTCCATAGTCGCTCGCCTCTGTTTTTGGCAAGCAAAGTACGTACTGAGCTGGCTCTCGGAGTTGGGCTGGATACCCCAGCCTCGGCCCATGATCATGAGCGGGAGAGCCAGGGGACGGTCTCTTAATCAAAGGAGCTATCTGATAACTTGGTCGGGATCCGTGCTATCCATTTTACTTCTGGCTTCTGTCATGAGGCTCACGGGTCGCATGCCTGCCAAGCTCAGGTGGCTAGACGTCCTCGACGACGCCTTCCAGACGCCTTCGCTTGTATCCATAGCGCTACTAGATTCATTAACTAAGGGTGACACCGTAGACGTCTACGAACCAGCTAAACGGTGGACGGAAGAACGTCCCGGACTCCGAGTCAGATGACTTCCCAGTACGCACCCCCAAAAGGAAGGTAGAGTTCGACTCTGGCGACCCAAGTCGCCCACACTCTGCACACCACGGAACGCGAGTCACCGCTGATAAAAGAAGGGCAAATAGCAGTGAACTGGGACTGAAATACACTTCTTGGCGAACCAACAGAACAGTAACGCCCGCGGAGTGGTGCGCTTTAGCCCCTTGGAGATCTCGTGTAACATTAGATTCCGCCAACTGTGCACCGGGCTGGCACCCACTGAGTCCAAATTGGACTCTCTTGGTTCAAATCTTTTGATAGATACAACGCCACGGACGGTCCAAGCGACCCACCCAACTTCCGAGATACGACGCAGTTCGCTTGCAAATTTGCGGCGTTCGAGACGTTAACAACTTTCTGGACGGCACTAGCAGTATCTTATTTTAAATCATTTTCTTATCTAATGGTCGGCCGCAGCTACTTGCGACGCAGATTGATAAATGCTCCATCCTCACCCACAACCGGCACTAAATGGCATATATGACAACCCGACAGCGCTCCCGCCTACATACCTCCGCATTGCTCCCGATGACGGCGCCTACTTGTAACCACGAGTCAGCCACGCGTCACGCGGGAATCAGCGCAAGCGCCATTGTTTATCGACGTTCGCGGTAGTGATGGCGCTCGGAAGCGGCGCCCGAGGGCTATTAAGTATTAAGTATGAATTACGGACTGATTGATATACATAACACATAATTAACGGTGTTCTATTTGACACTGGCATTCAATGTCGACTTGTCAGCGGCGTCGGCGTCCGCGCGGTCTAGGTGGGTCCAGGTCGCGCTTCCGCATAAAGGGCTATCCTGAACGGCGAACGAGATAGAATTCAGATGTGTCCAGCATATTAATCTTACACGACAACAAGTGTCCCTCATTTCCTCACTTTCTCCGCAGACTAGGCAACCGACCGATGAGGTACGTACGGAATTGCCAAATAAGTGCGATTTAATCAAGTCAAAGCCCCCAATGTATCAACACTGAGGGAGATCAGCGGTCGTATGCTGTAATCCTTCCAATCGAGCTGAGATCAGTGTGGCGCACTTGACATACTCGTCTTACCTCCGTGACCTACCTCGTCACTCCTCTTTGATCTCAGCAATCACTAGTGAAGCCTTTAAGCGAGCCTCCCAAGAAAAAAGAATAGTGATGTACAAGGGCATATTTACAGTCACGTTCGTCATGCATGCCTTCTTTCGCGTTTCCCAGAGGGACCCTTCACATTCCCATGGACCGACCTCTTCCTTCCTTCAGACTCCCTGAGCGTCCTCTTCCTTCCTTCCCCCGTTTCCTCCCGTAATTCAATCCGCATTCCTTCTCCCTTCTTCTTGCGCAAAGCCACTGAACGCCACCACGCGCAGGGCCCACAACAGGCACACCGTCCACGTCTGGGCCCACCCAATCCGAACGCTAATCCCTGTGTGACGCCCACCCACACCGCCCATTCACTACCGCCGCCGCCTTCCGTGTCTTCCCGCACCGCCGATCAGCGTCCCATCCAGCCCTGGAGGGGGTACAATAATGAGCAAATGCCATTAATGAGAGTGAGGTAAAATGACGAGAGTAAGGGAAGACGGAAGAGAACGGAGTGACGAGAGCGTAAATGAAACAACTTAAGGTAACATAACGAACGAACGAGACCACCAACGGGTCGGTGAGAAGTCAGAACAGAACACGGGAAAGAATTCGAAATGCAAGGGAAAGAAAGAAAGAAAAGGAAAAGGTTCCAAATTTAAAATAGAACAACAAGGGCGGTTGGTTGGGTGATTTCATGATCGACGGCAACGCAGCCTGAGCCCGCAGTCCGCACCCCGCATCATCAACGGATAGTGGATAGCGCTAGGTGAGCGGAACCAACAGAAGGGCGGAGCGGAAACGGACGGAAAGGGAAACACGAACAGAAAGAGAAAGGCGCAGATCAGAAAGCCCTTCGTCCACCCTGCTCATCCAGGGGGGAGGTACGCGAGTGCCAGGGTCGCCCACCGCCTCATCGGGCCCGCGCCCACGTCCCACGTCCACGTCCATGGCTCATGCCCATCCCAAGCAAGCAAGCTTCCAGGTTCCTCCATCTTGGACTCGGACTCGGATAGGGCGCCTACCGCCCCCCACGCTCCCACCTCCCACCTGAGAGGGTCACATTCGCGATCGCGTCAGGAGGCCTGCAACCCGCGAGATGTGATTGCGCAGTTGCTTGCTTGGATGGGCCGGGGCCTCTCGGCCACTTATCACCTCGCTTGCTGGATAAGGACTAGAGAAAGCTGGAGAAGCCCATCCGCCTTGCAAGAGAGGTGCCAGAAAAGGGATGTGCGAGCCAGGGGGACGAGTGTGGGGTAGGCAACGGCGCTTGCATTTGTCGTAAATCCCGACTGGCTGGTGGGGCGGAATCATCCCGAGAAAGGGACGTTCTGGCAGAATCGGCGGAGATGGGGTAACGGAAGAAAGAAGGAAAGAAAGAAGGAATTCGAAAGATGATAGGCAGACCATGGGGGACGCACGTTCGATGCGGCGTCTACCTATCACAAGCAAGCCCAGAAACACAGGGAAGGAAAGAAGAGAGGGGGACTCGCCTCGTCGAACAGACAACGGAAACTGAAAGAGGACAATGGACCAACAACCCAAAACGGAAGCGTGCGGGCGTGCGGGCGGAGGGCACACGCCCGGGTCCAGTCAGCCGCGTTGCTTTGTCCAAGTCCATCACTGGCACTGCCTTCGTCCATTTCCATCGCTCGATGCTCGTATCTCTCTATCTCCATCGACGGCGAGAGGTTCTTCCATTCCAGTGGCGGTGAAAGTGGCAGGATCGAGACCGCCAACTCAATCAAAAGTCAAGCCCGTTCATAATCAAAAAAGGCCCACGCATAATGAAAACCAAGTACACAACACTCGGGACGGAAACATAAAAATAAGAACCCTTCCCAAAGAATAACCACTCACCCCATCAACAACCAACACCTCGCCGCACACGTACTGGCTCGCCCTGCTCGCCAAGAAAACAACAGGTCCCGCAAAGTCCTCCGGGCGGCCCCAGCGTCCGGCGGGGATGCGCTCCGAGATCTGGCGGAGGCGGGTGGGGTCTTTGAGGAGGTTCTCGTTCCTGTAAAATGCGGTTTAGCCTCCACCTCAGGAAAGGGCGGGTTTTTTTAAAAAAAAATGGGGGAGGAGAAGGTGGAGAGGGTGGAGAATGTGGAGAGGAAGGATAGGGATAGGGGACGTACATGTCCGTCTCGACGTACCCCGGCGCGATAGCGTTCACGCCCACGCCGTGCGCGCTCCATTCGTTCGCGAGCGCCTTGGTGAGCTGCCCGACGCCGCCCTTGGCTGCTGCGTACGCGGGCACGGTGAGGCCGCCCTATGTAGGATGTACCCATGAGTATGGATTCGAGTAAGAGTATGGATTTGAATAAGAGCCCGATGGAGGAGACGATGAAGAAGTGGGTTAGGGCTAAGTGTTCGCGAACTAACGTAACATAACATAACGTACCTGGAAAGTCAACAACGAAGCGACGTTGATTATCCGCCCGCGCCGGCGTGGCACCATGTGTCGGCCTGCAGCTTGGCAGAGGAGGAACACGGACTTGAGGTTCGTCGCGAGGACCTGGGGGGTGTTGGGTTGGGTTGGGAGGGGGGGGGGTTTCGTTAGCATGCGTAGTTTCTGGTTGGATGTGGACGGAGAAGAGTGCGAAAGAAAAGAGAAAGAACAGCGCCCGCGCCCGCGACCGGGTGAGAAGAAAAGGATAGAAGGAGGGGGTACGATCGACAAGGACAAGAAGACCGACGTCTATTCGACTCGACTCGACTCGAGGCGAGGCGAGGGATCGAGCAAGGGCCCGGAGGAAAGGTATGTAATGTAACGTTGTCGAACGTGAATGGGAACGCTGGGGCTACACTCCACTCGTCGACTCGACTGCGGCGAGCGAAGACGAGTTTCAGTTTCGTAAAACCAAGGAAATGGAATGTGGCGACGGATCGAAACGAGGGATAACGACACGGGGAATAACGACACGACACGATCCCAAGTTCAAAGTTCAAAGTTCAAAGGCAAACTGCGCATGCCAGACTGTGCACCCGGACCACAGTGCCTGTCGTAAATCCACCAGTAGCTCGACACCTTACGTGGTGGACCCACGCACGTCCCAAAGCCAATCAACGATGTCAAGAGAAGAAAGAGAAGAAAAAGTCCCATAGCACAACCACCGACGTCATCTATGATGCTCTCCCTCCTCCATGTACGCACATAAACGTACAACATCAACATACACGCCAGACAGGCTTTCTCACCCGGATTCCGGACGTGCGAACCCGACGACCGCCAACGAAAGAATAAGCGATCGGTGATAGGTGATACCAGGCCATACAAGTGTGGATGGGAAAGGAAATGGGTGCGGAAACGGATGAGGAAATGGATGCGGAAATGGGTGATAGGGATTTAGGCGCTGCAGGTGGATATAGTCCCGGAGAAGACGTCCGGGGGAAAGAGGAAAGCAAGTGCCTGCCAGCGGGTTGCTACTCTAGCGGGTTGCTAGCACGGTGACGGTAGCAAGAAGGATAGAGGACACAAGACACAAGCGGAGGACGTTGGACACCCCGGCGGATAGCGAACGTTTTAACAGTAACAGACAGGCAGGAGGACGGGCGGCGTTTCCTGTCTGTCTGTACATCTGTGTCTGTGTCATCCGGAAATGAAGACGAAAGGAACACGGAGGAAATTAACGAACTTGAAGAACAATGAAAAGGCCCGGATAATGAACTTAAAATGAACTCCGAGCCCCGAGCTCCGTGAAGTGCTCCCTGAAGGCGCTGGTACCAGTTGGAAACCATGGAAATAAATTTGGCGCCCGTCTAGCCACACGGCCTTCTCCACCCCGCACGGATGGTCGGGAATTGCCGAAAGCGAAACTGCACGCCCAGAAGCGCTGACGGAAGGTGTAGATCCCGTTGGAAAGAAGGAAAAAGAAAAGCGGGATTAAACGACTAGAAAGCCATTGACAGGAAGGATGGGAGGCGGGTGCACCCAGCCGCGTACAGTACAAGCGAGGATTCTTGTACGGCCGGCCTTCCGCGTAGAAAGGAGAACAAGCACACCGACTCAGAGCTCGGGAGAATAGGATGAGGGAGAAGAATAGTTCGGAAAGGAAAGGAAGATAGAGAGAAGCAGAAACCAGAAAGATGAATTGAAACTGAACTAGAATGGCGTCTTTTGAAAAAGCAACATAGAATGGAATAATAGCCTTTGAGACTTTGTCGGTGGGAGATCCCGCGCCGTCTACACGGATACGCAGATAAGCGGGTATCTTTGGAGCCAGGTGAAGGTTGTTTGTCGGGCGTGGGCGTGGGTGTGGTGTGTGGTGGAGTGGTGGGGATAGGGCGTGGTGAATAAAGAGAAAAGGGTGGAGTGGGGACACCGGGAGAAAGCGAAGGAAGCAGTGATGTGATGTGATGTGTGGCGCACGCAGGTAACGGAACGAAGAAGCATGCACAGAAGAAAATCCACGAAAAAAAATCCCAAAAAAAAACACCAATACTCACATCATCCCAATCCCCCTCCCCAAAATCCAACGCCGCCTTCCGCCTCTGTATCCCCGCGCAATTCACCAACACGTGGATCTCCCCGCCCATCGCTGCGAGTGCCTTGTCAAAGACGGTCTTGACGGCGGACATGTCGGAGAGGTCGGCGTGGATGGTCGTTAGGTGGGTTTGGGGGAGGAGGGCGAGGATTTTTTCTTGGGTGGTGGGAGGGGAGGTGGGGGAGGTGGAAGGGGAAGGAGGACGCTGGACGAGGCAGAGAGAGGCGCCGGCTTGGGCGAGGGCGAGGGCGCATGCGGCGCCTATTCCTGTATATGATATATTAGATTAGATTAGATAAAGAGAGATCGTGTGTGTGTTAGTAGGGACGTTGTTGAGTTAGAGAGGAGGAGGAGAGGAGAAGAGGAGAGGAGAGGAGGAGAGGAGAGAGGGTAGGTAGCGTACCGCGACTCGCGCCTGTGATGAGGACGTTCTGCCCCTTGAGCGAGAAGAGGTCGGGGGCTGGGATGGCGGGGGTTGGGTCCATAGCCGTAGCCATAGTCACTAGTCAATATTCAATATTCAATGATGATGTTGTGTTGTTGATGCACCAGCCTCAAGGAGCAGGAGGAGCAGGAGATCGATTCGCTCGCTCACTCGCTCGTGTGCTTGCTTATCAGCATCACTCGCCGGACCGCAGCGGCAGCGGCAACATTAGGATAGCCTGGATAGGGGCGCGGATCTCGGTGCGACCTTCCGAGGTTTGCATTCTGCCGGAAGCCGGGAGGACTCGGGGAAGGAAGGAAGGAAGGAGGTGGGGCGAGGAGAGGAGAGCCAGGAAGAGCCCCACGAAGCAAGCGGACTCGAACGAACTCCCACTCGGATTGGGACGTACATCGGATTGGGACGCACATACACATACGGCACGGGTACGGTAAACGCCATCGAGCCAGCACTTTCCTCCTGACCCAATCCGTCCCACAGCCCAATCTCGATCGCCCCTCCTGATATATCCAACTGGATGGAGATCTGAGATAGGCGGCAAGGTCCCTGGGCAAATGCCGGGATCTGGGGTCGTGCGGGGCATCGGTCCGGTCCGGGAGGGGGAAAAGGGAAAGGGAGAACAGGAGGGAAGGGAGCGCGTTATAAGCCGGAGTCGGAATGCAGAGAGACCCTGTCCTCCTCCCAAGTTTTCAGCGAACGGGCTTTTTTTCGAGTGCAGAACAGACGGAACTCGCCTTCGTTCTTTCTTGCGCACTGCACACCGCCACTCACCACCACCACCCGCCCACGCATCCACCTACGAAAATGTCACCCATCGCGCTCCCCACCAGCACCGCCGCGGTCCTCTACGGCCCCTCCGACATCCGCATCGAAGACCGCACCCTCTGGGCCCCGCCACCCGGCCACGTCCAGCTCGCCATCACCACCACCGGCCTCTGCGGCTCCGACCTGCACTACTACGCCCACGGGCGCAACGGCGACTTCGCCGTGCGCGCCCCGCTCGTCCTCGGCCACGAGGCCTCCGGCGTCGTCACCGGCGTGGGCACCGGCGTCGTCGGGGTCAAAGTAGGACAGAGGGTCGCGGTGGAGGCGGGCATCGCGTGTAGGAGCTGTGCGATGTGTGAGAGGGGACGGTATAATTTGTGTAAGGGGATGAGGTTCTGCTCGAGCGCGGCACGGTTCCCGCATGTGGATGGGACGCTGCAGACGAGGATGAACCATCCGGCGCATGTTGTGCATCCGTGCGTGGCCCCCCCTTCCCTATCTCTTGGTCTCGTGTTCCTAACCCCACTCCTTCCTTCCACCCACCCCCAATTGTATACAGCCTCCCCGACACCGTCTCCTTCGAGCTCGCAGCCCTCGCCGAGCCGCTCTCCGTGCTCATCCACGCCTCCCGGCGATGCCAGCTCCAGCCCAAGCAAAACGTGCTCGTATTCGGCGTCGGCGCCATCGGCCTGCTCGCGTGCGCGCTCTCGAAGCACATCGGCGCGTCGCGCGTCGTTGCGGTGGACATTAACAGGCAGCGGCTGGACTGGGCGAGGGCGAACGGGTTTGCGGACGACGTTTTCTGTTTACCTTCTCCGACCGCGGGTTCCTCGCAATCACCGTCATCGCAGTCCTCCAGTTCGCAGCCCACCCGTTCCCCGTCTTCTTCTTCCCCTCCTTCCCCTTCTCCCTCTTCCACATCCGCCCACCTCCTCTCCGCCTTCTCCACCCCTGACGGCTTCGCCACCATCTTCGAATGCACCGGCGCGCCCTCCTCCATCCAGTGCTCGATCTACCTCGCCTCCCCGGGCGGGAAAGTCGTGCTGATCGGGATGGGCGCGAAGGGGGGCGTGCCGCTCGACGTGGGGAGCGCGCAGAAGCGGGAGGTGGATGTGCTGGGGAGCTTTCGGTATGCGGGGACGTATCCGGAGGCTATCCGGCTGTTAAGCGGCACCAGCAGTACCAGCACCAGCACCAGCACCAGCAGCAGTAGCAGTACCGGCACCAGCAGCAGTAGCAGTGGAGGTGGTGGGGAGAGTTTCGGCCAGATGGTACAAAAACTAGTAACCCACCGGTTCAAGCTACGAGACGCAGCACGGGCATTTGAGTTGTTGAGGAAAGGCGTGGATGAAAAGGGCGGGTTGGTGTTGAAGGTGATGGTTGGGAGCGGGGTTGCTTGTTAGGTTTCGGGAATGGGTGGAGTTGTTGAGCGTTAGCGTTCGCGGTTAGGGGGTAGATCTTTGGGGGGGGAAGGGGAAAAGGAAGGGGAGGGAAGGGGAAAGGGGTACAGCGATATTGGGTTTTTGGAAGGACAGGTTTTTCTTGTGTGTGTGTTTTATTCCCTTCTCGCTTTTCCTACACGACTTTTCGTTCGCCTCCTCTCCCTCGCGCCTCTCCCAACTCGCACGCACCAAGTCTCCACTTCGTCTTCTACATGCCTCTCCCGACTCACCCGGCCGACTCACCCGACCCACATACACCCCAACTCTGGCCATCGACCGACCGGCTCTTTTCCTTCCACGCCCCGCATACACATCTTTAGCATCTCACCCTCACCCCCGGGTTGGGGGTTGTACCATACTTGATATACTTACCTACAGATACGATACGATACACACGCAGACATTGACTTTGGACTATGAAATCAGATCTTTTTTTCTTTTTCTTTTCCGACTCACTGCCTCTTTCGTGTCCTCGCTCTTGCACCTCGCGATGTAAGTTTATAGTAGAGTATAGATGTCGGCCCGATGGACGCGTGCGAGTTATTAGATAATCAGACTTTTTGGGTTTGTCCTGAGTTCGTCCCTTCGTCGACACCCACCGACGAGCACACCCCTCTATCATCTATGGCCAGCCCTTCGGATCCCGTTCGACCACCGAATAAGAAACGCAGGCTGAAGACGCAGATGCGTCCGGCGGGCCCTGGTGCCCTCAACAAGAAGAAGAAGCGGCGTGTCAGGTTTGTGTAGGTCTACGGATAGGATCTCGCCTTCATGTCGATTCGAGTCCGAGTTTTCGTTTTTCTCAGTGGTGAAGAATTCGAAGCCGAAGCCGAAGCCGAAGACAAGCGGACGAGATCGAGCAAATTAAATACGGACAAGACGCTAGGTCGCGAGTGAGTTGGTGTTGGTGTCATGTCGTGCCCTTGTCGTTTGCTGAACCGTGTTTGGACTTTGGGCAGGCTGAGGAAGAGGGCCGTCGTCGTGAGCGCTGCTGCGAGCACAGCAGCAGCAGCAGTCTCTGGACCCTCTCAGCCCCATCTCTCTTTACCGTCGGCGCCCGCCAACCCGTCGACTCCCGGCCAGCGCTATGGAGAGCGGGTGGTCTTCTGTTCCCCGTACCGCAGCATCGTTCAACGATATCGCTTGTCCGACTCTCCGGAGCCAGCCCCATCGCCTTCGCCTCCTCCCGTCCAGCAATATGAAGAGCAGTCGGTCACAGCAGCAGCAGCAGGATCAGCAGCAGGGCCCTCTCAGCTCCCTCTCTCTGTGCCATTGGCACCCGCCCGCCCGCCGAGTCCCGGCCAGCGCTATGGAGAGCGTGTGGTCTTCTGTTCCCCGTACCGCAGCATCATTCAACGATACCGCCTATCTGACTCTCCGGAGCCAGCACCGTCGCCTTTGCCCTCTCCGGAGCCAGCCCCATCGCCTTCGCCCCTCCCGTCGAGCAATATGAAGAGCGGTCGGTCACAGCAGCAGCAGCAGAATCAGCATCAGCGGCGGGACCCTCTCAGCTCCCTCTCTCTGTGCCATTGGCACCCGCCCGCCCGCCGAGTCCCGGCCAGTGCTATGGAGAGCGTGTGGTCTTCTGTTCCCCGTACCGCAGCATCGTTCAACGATACCGCCTGTCCGACTCTCCGGAGCCAGCACCGTCGCCCCCGCTCGCCCCAACTCCTTCTGAGCCCGAACCTGAATCCGAGCTTTCCGACTCAGAGTGCGCGTAGTACGTGTGTCCGCGCTGCTTTTCCGCGCGAATTCTTGGCGGCGCACGCTGTGCGCTTTCTACTTCCGAGTCTGATGTACTTACGATTTAGCGCGCGTCTCGTACTTAGGCCGGCATCTCCATCTGCACGCTTTCAAGTTTTTGCGGTTCCTGGTCATGAGCCTTGAGGTGACTTGAATAAATAAATAAGTGTGTCAATGATAACGGTACCGGTTGAGACTGGACGGGTTTGGGGCGCTGCACTGCACTTCTGAGTATGTGCCGGTGTGTAAGTATGAGGTGTGGCGTTAGCGTTCTCCGGGACCAACGGACCAGACGTGTGAAAGGTTCCCACTCTAAGTTCTGGTTATTCAACTAGGCGCGGAGTCATTCTGAGCATCTCCCCGCCGTGAGCCGTCTCAGAGTAGATATTTGGTACACGAACGACCCTACGAACGAACGAACGAACGAAATGGTATTGGACTACTTATGTTCTAGTGAAGATGCTTTTCCGATTTCCTAGAGCGCTCGCTCCGATTTGTCTAAGAATTCAACTAGAGTAGGTTTGAATGGGTTTCAAGTTCAATCAAGAGGAACTTAAAGCATGATGCTACACGGTCAGATTGAACGCTTTTGGGCGTGCACTGCTCGTAAGCACTACATACATGTAGTGCAAGAAGTAAGAGTTGTGGCGCACTGCGGTACTCACGGACGTGGATACCACGACCACCTGGTGCTGAAGGCCGAAGCCTGAAGCTGGAGAGGTTATTTAAATAAAGTATGTTCCGATTTCTCATTCCTAGTTTCGTACAAGCTCAAGTTCCGAATTCCGGCCTGCCTCTTTCGTCCTCAACCCGAGCCTCATTGAGGGTGCGAAGCTTGTAACTTAGCTCGTAGCGTGTAGAGTAGCTTTAGAGGTTGACGTTATAACATAGGCTTCGGTCGACCGTGAAGGGCGTCAGAGCTTGAGCTTGAGCTCTATATCGTTCGACTCCGAGCCGAAAGCCGCAACACGAGCCTCGTACTAACAACAACCCTCGTAACTCATAACTCCATACCTTCCATAACTCGCAAAAACGACAAGTCAGCCGTGTGAACCATTTACCCGCCCCGCTCCGGCCCGCTCGTTCATCCGGCAACATGGCCCACAGGCGGTTAATGATTGCCTCCGAGGTGAGTTCCCCGCAGGTCGTAGGCTTCCCCACACCGCGATCGTCGATGTTCGATGGGCACCGCGTTACCCGTAAGTGAGTGAGGTAAGTACGTGATTATTAATCAGCCCGCGCGTTCCCCGCTCTTCGTGTGCCCACTGATGGCCGATTTTGGACGACCCGTGCATCTGGAAGGGACATAAGTAAAGTAAGTAAAGCAGACGTCCGGGCGTCCGATTAATATTCCGATCCCGAGGTGCCTTTCGGGCTGGAAAGCGCTCGGATTTGGACCCGGAGCTCTACGCGGTGAGCAGTGCGAGCGAAGAGGTAAGTATGGTGGGGGGCACTGGTAGTGCTCAGGGTTGGACTAGCGCTGGCGCTCGTCCAGGTCCATCGATAAGATGCATGTCGATACTACTATTTAGCCGACCACGGCACCCTGCTTCCTCGGGAGTAGGATCGCGAGCAATACAATTTTAGTTTGGGAGGATTGTGACTGTTTCGTACCAACGATTCACGAACATATGCAATGCATAACGCAATCGTCTCTTCTCTTCCACGGGGAGGGCCCTCACTGGGTATCTACTGCGAGGCTGTCCTTCGACGTCCTTCGATGCTCTGACGGCGTCCTGGACTTGCGGTTTTCGTACGTACGAACATTTAAATTTAGCGCACGGAGACGTGGGGGTGTAGGGGCCTATAAGTAAAGTATGTTATGTAGATAACGGTATAAGTATATGTCGTAAGTCCGTCCCTCTGGATCTCATGGGAGTATTCGTGTGCGACTGACAATTTCTGTCTGTCCAAGTATCTCCTGTCCAATCTCCTATGCAGATGCTTGCCAATGAGTAATATTCTGAACGTATGCCGTATTTGCTGTCGTCCCGTTCCCACCGGACTCTTTTAACGCTGGACGGCGCAGTCAGCGTTCGGCGGTGAAGCTCGAAGCTCAAACCTTTTGTCGTAACCGAAACCCCAGTAGCGTTGGCGGGACGTCCACGGTAGACTTCGTCGTTTGCTATCCGATGTTTGTGCGCTGTTTGCCCTCCGCCGGTTGCCCGGCCCGCATCTGCACTTTGCAATACTTACGCCGCCTAGAGTTCCCAGACGGTCAGTGCGTGCATCCTAGAGCAGGACCTGCGTCGCTAGATACATAGTAGTTGATGCTAAGCATTGTTGATCTGCACCGGCATGTTCTGTCCTTTAAACAAGTTGAGATATACAGGTCCTCCAATTCTACGGAAAAATACTGATCTCCAGCATCGCACGAGTTCATCAAACATAGCCACTCTTGCACATATAATTAGAGCGGAAGGTGGGGGTGGAATCGCAAAATAAAAGTGGGGTGGGGAAGGATGTTACCCCAGCACACGCGAGCGGTGATATGCGTACCGTGGGGCGCTCGTGTGCATAGGATGAATAAGCAGTATCCCAAATCATGGCAAAAGGTGGCTCTGAGGACCGAGTATAACGTGGTTTGAAGTTGTGTAGCTCCACCAAGGGGTGGTCCGCGACTCTGAATTTCAAGGCGAGGTTCAAATGATATTTGGAAATTGAGGCCCCCCGAGTGTGGGCGCCTAAATGATGGCAGAGGTCAAGGTGTTTCAAATGAATGAGAAAGGGCACTTCCTAGAGACGGATTATATGGGGATGTGACACAACGAGAGACCGGAACTAGGGCTTTGAGACGTGGATAATTAACTGAATTTTATGTTTTTCTCGAAGTCCAGCACCAGGTCTTTGGAGCTCGTGGTCTTGCCGAACCAGGTTACGGGAGGGAAACTACTCGATCGCCCCCATCTACTAGCGAAGTGAGTGTCTCTTATAGCTCCCTGTAAAAGAATAAAGAGAAAGCAAATATCTTTATAAGCCGGAATATAAAAACTAGACATAGAGGACGAGGAGATGCTGACGCCTACGTGGGAGGGGAGGACGTAGAAAGTGTGGGTAGGTGAGCACCTGTGGAGTTATCGAGATCTCAAGACGAGATTTTGCCTCTGCACTCGTAAAATTGCTCACTGCCGACCAATTATAATATTTCTTTCTTTCACAATTTTTGTGTCCTTGATCTGACATTGAGCCGTCGTCTATATTTGCTGTGTGATCACTTTTGAGACACATAGGCGCCGAATAAGCGCTGCTGACGAGAGCACCTAGTTTGGTAAATAGACTGTGTATTGACTCGAAACAAATTTTGACATGGAGGCTACATTGAAGAGAACCTCAGAAATTAAATGGTGTGGAGAGAAATGAACTTAGACAAAAGTAGGGGTTCACTCTTTGTCGAGTTGTTGAGGGAGATGAGGGTAAGCCCCCATACGACGGCGCGTTTCCTTTTCCACTCGCTCTCGGCAACGCCTCGGCACGGGCGCCCCTCGAGCCATCTCCTGCCTTACCTACTGCTTCCGCCTGCAGACACCCCCTATTTGGTTTCTTATCTTTACCTACACCTGACGCGACGTGCCCTGTCACCTCAGTCGTTCACTTCGCGCACGTCTGAGGTGAGCCCGCCGCTTTACTTTGTTTACTATAACCTCCAGCTAACTCCCTTCCATAGCTAACTACGTTCACTTTGTGCACGTCTGAACTAACTAGTGAACCTTAATCGATGATAAATAATCACTCACAAAGACCGACTGAGGACATGATGTAAAGCTTAAGTGCAGCTGTGATTGAAATGGCTACTGTGGACTTGGAAAGATAACGTCTTGTCGGACATCAATACCATTTGTGGGTATAAAAATATCTGCCAATAAATACCTGAAGTCTAAGAATCCCCTTTTGTAATGCTCAATTTTAAACCCTCAAAGAGAGGCAAATGTGGTTCCAGTTTGGCATGTGTTCATCCTTTTCAAACTTAAGCTAAAAAAGAGGGGAAACATCTCATACTTGAACGAGAATGCTCTAAATGTCTGAATTTGGGCTCTTTATACGAGCAGGTTCTATCTGGAAAAGGTTTGATGCAATGCAGGAGGTAGGGATGCCCCAGGCAATGGCGAATAGGGGCGTGGGCATGGTGGAAGCTGCTGGCAAACAAATGATGGCGAGGATCAAAGTGCAAAATCTACCGTGGACGTCCCGCCAACCTTACCCCAGTTCTGAATCCCTGATCATGGCTCGCTGACACTTTTTTCTTTCTTTCCTATCCTGAGGGTGGTCTCAAGGTTGACTAGTTTCTGGTGTTTCGTATTTATCTAAAGGACAACGTGCGCACTCAAGCTCCCAGGCAGCAGGTTATGTCGTTTGTACCGAATGCCGAAATTCCTGAGAGCGCCCACGGTCAAAATTTGCGTGCGTGCGACGGACGATAATAATTACTTCCTGCCCGAACTTCTGTGTAGATATCGATGCTGACGAGTGAGGAATTTATTTTTGAGATGCATCAAGGATGCATTGCATACTGTATCGTCTTGCCATTCCCATCGGACTCTTTCACTCGCGGTTCGATGTTGACCGGTGACCGGTGAAGCTCGAAGCTGAAACTGTCTTGGGCTCGGACATGCAGGTCCAGGGCTCGAGAAGAGAACGTATATATACATAATACGCACGTCAGCCACTTGCATACATTTATTTTATGGAAGATCTCTGAATCTTCTATCAAGTTTTACACTGAGATCCTAGTGGGATGGCAATTTCGTTGTTCCTCAGGCCTCAGGGTTTACGATAAGGATGTCGTAATCCCCCTGCGTCCTCGTCGACGTCCCTGACACTCTCTTTCGTCCCTGAAAGGCCTGAACGTTGAACCCCTTCATGCTCTCTTTCTTCTAGACCCGGGACAATGTTTGTTTCCGGCGTTTGGTAAAGCACAATACAACGTGCGCACGCACAGAGGGTTCGAATTCTGTCCAAGTCGTTTTATCTCTCATCGCCGTCGTTCTCATTGGGTCCTTCTCGACTTCCACTAGACTTCGAAGTTGGTACCCTAGCACGGACTCAAGGAGGTATGGAAGTAAGTATGTATTGCTCCCTTGGAGTATTCGAGTTTCCTCCAAGTCAATGCTCTTGCTCTCCCACTCCACCCCTCTCCATACTCGATTCCTCGATCATCGATTTGAAATTCCAGTCCCCAGCCTTACGGACATCCTCGAGGACTCTCACACACAACTATCATCCGTCGATCCCATCCAATACGGACCCGGACCGTCCTCATAATATACGCCGCGCCTCGACCTCGCCCTACCCAACTCAGCCATCCCCCTTCCATTCCGGAGTGCTCATTCTGGCTTCTTCCTTCCTGCTTTGCGGAAGAACAATGCATGTTGTACGATACTACGAACGTTCGAGGGCCGTGGCCACGGTGCTTGTAGCACGGTCCTGGGACGCGGCTGGAGGACGACCTCGAGGCTTTCACGATGCACTTCAACTGCAGAACACAGGAACTAGCTGCAGGAAGGCACGGAGCTCGAATGAGACCGGCTAATAATTTATAATTCGACCACGCGTTCGAAATCTGGAAGTGGGGGGTGGAGGTGGAAAGGGAAGGGACGTTGCTTATCTTCGAACTCGTGTCGGCTGAAAGGATAACTTGACCAGGGACCGCGAGCATGAGGTAGTGTGCGGTATGGGCGCCTCGCGGTGAGCTTTCAGTTTTTGGAATCGAAGTCTTCATAGTACGTTCAACTTTCAAAGCTTCATTCATTGCCCGCAGACGAAATGCTTCAATGCTCCGCCCTCCATGGATTCTTCTCCAGCGCCTTGCATCGTTCTGGACCTCTTGCACCTCGTCTTCGAACTGATCACCGTAAGCCCCTATTTGACCCCCAGGTTCTGATGCCTGGCGTCTGTACGCGTGCATCGCCTCCCAGCTTGAAGGAAATAGACTCCATAGAGTTTGACAGGTGCCAGATCTCGTCAGTGCGAGGCCCGTCGTCGGTGATCACGTCGATTGCGACTTGAATTGACGATCCCTGGGCCCATCGTGATGCAGGAGCTGAGGGTGCCAATCGAATTGAATTGAGAGTCGGGAACTCGGACGTGCACAAAAATATCGTCCCCTCCGACTGTCTGTAGGTCTCAAGACATCGAAATGGACGTTTATAGGAGAGAGTGGAAGAGTGGAAGAGTAAAGATAACAGCCCGAGATCCGCCTGATCAATCAGCTCCCGGGTTTATAATTACAGAAACATGTAAAGATACGCCCTTGCAAGTTGCAACGCGTACTACATGCGTCTTCCCCGTGTACCGCGTACGCGTTCCTCAATTGCTCGAATTGTGATCAGGGTACCGGTCACATATCGGCGTTTTAGGAGGTCATGAATCCCGTAAAGCGAGTCACGAAAAACATGAATTGGGTGGTCGCGTGGCCTCCACAATTCTCTTTGCTTTCAAATTGATATGTACGCAGTCGATCTTAGTAAGAGGTCATTCGGTCACTCGGCGTGTCCGCGACCGCCCGCAGCGTCGATGAAGTCAATTCGCCGGAGAGGGTCCCTACACCGCAATCAAGGCGGCCGGTGGGTCAGTCATGAGCTTCAGAGTTTGGCAGGACTTTACGATTGGTCGAATGTATAGGCCAAAGCTCGTCCACGACACGTATCGCCACGTCCTCGAGGCGACGGACAATTCCTCCGACTCAATTAGATCCACAATGAATTCAGCCTGAATTCGCGCACCAGGACATCGTGATTCCTGATTCCTGGAGATTACTCCTGAGTCCTCCCGCGAGAGTGGCAAATCAGCGGATCCGATGGCGAAGAGGACCTCTTTTAGTCGCGCGTTGGGTGGCCGATCGACGCGCCAAGTGCGCTTTCAGGTTGCGTGATGCGTCCTCGTGGAGTCTGTATACTCGAGTATACGTCGATGTGTAAGCAAAGTAACTCACGGTAATCAATTATTCGGAAAACTCCTATGTACTCGTGAATACTTGAGTCGCGATTCGTCGGATGGATTGGTGGGTCACCAGTTGGTCCGTTCGCCGGTTGGAAGCAATTTCTGCTTACCTTGAAGTGTCTTGTTTTACATATTTGACAGCTTCTAGAGTACGAAAGTCGGGAGAAGACAATAAGCACTGCTTTTCGACCCAATTGCTTATTTTCATGGATGCGAGCGTCCCTGCGGTATCGGCTCGCCTTCCGAGGTTCGGGGGTGACTCTCAGATGCTGACATACTCACCAACTTGCCGTTCTTGGGGACAGTGTGAGGTTCAGCAACAACCAAGCAAGTGGTATTTGGAGGTCCTTCCAATGCCGTACGAGAGGTATGTACATTCTCCAGGTTGAATCCTTGCGACATATTTCTCTAAACATCTTTCCAGATGCCTTTCTTTTACCCAGTGAGGCAAACCCTTGCCCACAATGAGGCTCACACTATCAATTTTCGGTCCGAAAAACGTTAGTCCTGGACCTACCCTTCACCTCTAATCGTCTATTTCTCGGGAGGTCGGTGCGACGATAGGAACGCCCTCAGTGTACGGCATTTCGAAAGCCAGGATCATACGGGCCGCCGAGAAGCACCCACAAGGACACCGTTCACGAGCTGTCGCGTCCGCGCTTCTTGCGAAGGTGGATACGCACCCCAAATAGTTCTTCCTCGCGTTAATGCGGAAGGTCGGCGCGTTGACTCTGTTCGCACGGATAATCGGCGGTGCATATATGTACATAGGCGCCGGCAAGCGTGATGGCACAAGTAATGCACCCTCAAATCCAAATCTCCCATTTCTTCACGCTCAAAAATCAAAAATATGCAATTTCAGGGCAGAGCATTGAAGAGATATCCCCAACTCGACCCTGGCCCGGCCATCCAAACCTTTTTTGACAGTTTCTCCACTCTGCCTTGGCACCTTACCGCCGGCCCGGCCGATCCGCTCGTTTAGATTTTTAATCTATCACAGGCAAATTGTGCATAGAAAACTGTCGGAAACCTCCAGGGTTTCCTGTCTTCGATGGGTTCGATAGAAAGGACGTCAAGGGTCCGTGTGTATAGATGCTCAGGTAATAGCATGGTGCGACAGCGGCGCAGTCTGCACTTTATGGAAGGGAAGACAGAGCATGAAAAAATGCAATTGTTACTCTTCTTCCGAAGTCTTCCAGGTGGATGTCGGGTCCGGTGAGAGGGCGAGTTACAAGCAGGGTCGTGGAATGACAGTGGGCGAAAAATGAGGTAATATGGTATGCAAAGTGTATTATAGTATACACTCGATGCACGTCTAGATCTCCTCTCTCTCCATTTCTACACTATTGTAGTTACCTTACAATTGGAGTTCCCCTCCGCGTCCACATCATGCCCCTCCTTCCATTCCGAGAAACACGCGCCTCTCCGTGCGAAGCAATCGAGAGTCTATTTCGCTCCAGGAACAGCATATGGACGCTCTGGACATAAATGGAAATGTGTAGTCAGCTACGCGCGCCGATGGGTCCGGTGCCCGAGCGTCCATATGGTGCGAGATCTCGCGAGTGCGTCATGGGTGGAGAATTTGGCCCGACTTTCCGAGTTGCATTTTGCTTCATCATTCCGATGCAAAGAAGGAATGAATTCTGTGGGGTACTGTTGTGCTGTGTTTCGGTTTCGATCCCTGTGCTGTCGAGGTTCAGGAAGGTGAACCCACAGAGACAGCTCTCTTGGGCTAATCCTAGGAAATCTCGTATCTCCTTCGGGACTTCTCATACATGCCAAGGCGGCTCCCGGCGCCTAGATACCAGGGTTAACGCCACAAGTTTATCTCTATCGTCATATCCTGCACCAAGAGCCGAGTGGGAGCGCTCGTCCTAGCTTACCTCGTATTGTATTTCCATTGAAACTTCTTGGACAAGTATTCCAGAACAGCCCTTTCTACACTTGAGGTAGAACGACGGCTTATGTAGGTTCTCTATTGGTCTTGAAGCTTTCACTTAGCTCCGCGGGGATGAACGACCCTTTCATCCACTCCAGCCACTCTTCATGAGAACATGATCTCAACTCGACAGTCTACATACGCAATGGCACAGCGATCCAACCAAAAGCATTTGCTACTCCAGTGGCGCGACTTTCAATTAAATGGCCGCCACTTGGTTCCCGAATACCTGGAGCAGACTTTACTCTATGAGGAAAATGCCGCCCTCCTTTACCAATGCGATCGCACGGAGCCCGAGTTACGGGGCGAGCGTCAGGTCTGTGTGCACCCACTTGCTGAAACGGTAGTTTTCCAGGATTTAACAGGGTCCAATACGTTACAATTGGCATCGGTCACTCTGGAGCGCCGAGGTCCCAAATGTCAACTCTCAAAATCCGGAGGTGTCAAACTTCCCACTTCCCTGAGAATATAACACCATTTTTGGCTTGATAGCACTCTGTGCGACCCTGTGTGGATGTTTGACGACCGTATAATATATACCCATAGTACCTCTAGCCTCTACGTCTACTTTTTCCAAATATAATTTTAAAGTTCAGGGAATTCCAAACGGTCCTTCATGTATCCATTCTTGAAGTGTACCGCCGACAGGAGCGGTTCTTGAGATAGCAGACCAAGGTTCAATGTTGAAGGTTTGGTGAGTATCACCTCATATGTCTCGTTATCTTTTGGCTTTGTTTTACAAAGATTTGAGCACAGCTAGGCTTCATGAGAAAAGATACGAAAAGACCGCAACGACATACTTCACGCTCTCAATTGTAGATTTGTTTTCTTGCGGTTCTCGGACTGAACGTAACTCGAGCGAGAGGAATGCCTAAATGTCTGATTTAAGGTTGCGGCGGGAGCATCGCCTTGTAACAACATGCCGTTTAGTGCTCGAACTTCCCTCTCATTGTGCACAACCTTTGCTCCGGGTCTTATTTTGCCGCTTAGCGCCTGGTGGAAAGAGTTCTCGTCGTTTCAGCAGATTTCACTGAAGGGAGCGCGTAATTGAGGTGCCAACCCGCAAGAGCTGATCTACCCAGCGTAATGAGCCCCAGACTTGTCCAGTAAGGGGTCGCCCTGAAGCTCGTTCGACGGCGGAGAACGGGTACAGGCATATATGAGTGAAACTTTTGTAATGAAGAAATGCTATGCATAGACAACATCGGCAAAGTTGAGATGAAATTGCACATAAAAACGTGATGGTTATCACCCACTGATAGCCCTCAAAATAGAGTGAATTGTAAGACAGCAACATCGATGAGTTCCAGAGCACCTTGTGACCAGTGGGTTTACCTTACGACGACGGTATTGGTCAGTATCTCCGACAGCAGGGCAGTGCCTTCTATACCCCTCGCAGCATCGTTCTGCTTCGAAATGTCACGGATGTACCCACTCGGGCTCGAGATCTGGGTTGGTGACGGCGTGACTGGATGTAGCAGTGACAGTGTGGCGCACGATCAGATCTAAAATTGGAAGGTGCTTCATTCAACCTTTGAACATGAGCAGCGGAGGCGTCTTGATTTGCACCTTTATTGAGCAGATAAAATAAGGTAATCGCTTTCTCGAGATATACAAGCATCGTGACCGATAACGGTGGGAATTCTTGTGGAAACTCGTGTTCTAGTGCAAAAGTTTTTTGCGAAAGTGTCTCCATGTCAGGATTTTGAGAAGCTTAACGGCGCTTGATGTGCACTTGGTCATGTGGCTACGTTAGACAATTAGTCTTTCGAGCAAGGCTAAGGCCACTTGGAGCCGAGAACATGGAACCCTTATCGCAAGGGGAAATCGTGGTGAATTGTGACTTTTAACTGTCGATAACGTACTTATTTACGTACTTATTTACGTCCACATAGGTGATACGAATTGATTGTTATACCCAAGCCTTCTCCTCCGGAGAGCATAGAAGTGTTTAAGGCAACGTATACGACTTGTGGCGTGTAAGCAAATGTGGTCGTCGAGAATCTCCACCCCAAGGCAGGAGGACGGGGGTAACCGAATCGTTGCCGAGATGCAACCCTGCAGCGAAACTTCAAGAATCCTGGACCCGGTACTATACCCCGTGCACACATATTTCTCAAGAAATATTTATTCAATGATTTGCCCTCGAATCAATGTACATCGCGTGGACATTGCACTTGCAGTGCTAATAATCACTAACATGAAAGTGCGAGACATATTGTTACCTATGCCTGGAACCAACTTGGTGCTACATGCTAAGTTGGGGTCAAAGCTCCGTCAGTCCCTGACAAAGAAAGGTGCACAAAAGCGAGACACGGAACCCACGGTCGAGGAGCCTTGAGTATCACCTGCATGTGAGTGCAAAAATTAGCTTTTGGGGTGACTAGATGTTTTTAGAACATCAAAGCTTAACTTCACCCTGTGTGGCGTATTCCAGCCTCGGGAATCTGCAGTAAATAAGACGCATGGGATACCGTCCCATCTCGCCCGATCCCGGGATCTCGGACAATGCCATACTTCACTCGCAGATGGGGCAGAATAACCCACTCTGCTGGCTAGGGTGCGTGATTGAGGGTGAAGCGGGGAACCGTTCCGAACTGGAAATAATCGAGTTGAGTCGTCGTTATCAACGATCTCTACTAGCTCTAGCTCCCGCGATGCTATGTGATGGCGAGATCCTGTCAACGGTACAATGTGAACAACTGTGAACAACTTGCGGACCAACTAGTAGATAGGGCTCAATGTCCCCAAAAAAATGATCTAGAATAGTAACTCAGTGGCCAGCTTCCGAACGCTCCCTAGCCCACGGATAGATGATCCACGCTAGTCTAGGGGACAACAATGTACCGAGAACAAGCACCTTGATGGGCAAACCGAGTGCAGCCCGATTCTCACTATGAAACTGAGCTCTAAGACAATACGTAAATAGAAAAGAGATGCGTCGAATCGTGAATGGGCGTCATGGTCTTGTCGACGACGTCTTATAGAAAAATGTCGTGGATTGAACTTGAAAGGTGCCTTCGCACCCACGCCGTTTACGGACCGCGCAGGGGTCGCCCAGGCAGGAAAATGAGTTTTGCTAGGTATAGGATATATGCACCGAGAAGGTGGGGTTTCCCAGAATTGAAACAGCATTGTCCAATAGAAATAACGTTAGATTCATCCCCGCATCGATCCCACAAGCTTCCCGTGTCCTAATCATAGCAGTCTTCGCGTAACTTCTTCCCAAATTGCGACAGGATTGTTCGCACTGATAGCAAACGGGAAACGGTTCCGTCAGTCGATAAGCCAGGATAGCGAAAAGAAGCTAACACCACTTACAGAGTGGAGGTAACGGGTAAGTTAAGGTCGGCTGGGAAGTACTGCCACTCTACACAGGGTAAAATGCACATCAGTACAGGGGGGTAGGAAGGCGAACCAATCCAATAATAGGCCTTGCTCCTCGAAGGATGGCCGAGAGTACGAGCTCATGACTTGTACGTACCGGCAGGTTCATTTGGCTCATCGACGCCGTAAGCCAGCCTCCAAGTGATACCCATTACTCCATTGACGACCCTGTCAAAACGAATTGCAATTCAGTCTATCGACGTCTCTAACGAGATGGCGCAAAGGGATTCGACCGCAGAAGGGAGACACGGTCTCGACAAGCTCGGTTGCACCCGGACATGTTTGCATCCCCTCAATGCGGTGAGAAAGAAGTCGAAAACATGCCCATGAAAGTCATACAAAGGACGAGGAAGACAGAAATTCAGACACGCACAGGTCAGGTGGGGCAAGCGTGCTGTTCTTCAAACCGGTGGTCTGGACAAAATCACAAATGAAATCTCGGTCATCTACGAAAATTCATGAAAAGGCGAGGAGACGGACTTTAATTTCGGTATCGATTGTGACGAAATTCGTCGATTGACCTCCCACTACACCGCAATATATCTGTTGAACGTCGCTCTTCCCGCCAACAACGACGGTTTTCGTGCCTTCGTACTTGGACATGGAGATCTGTTTCAAAGCGAAGGTCGGCATCAACCGATCAGAGTTGGAAAGAAATGGACACGGACGCTGAACAGAGAGCACGAGCTTCCGCATCTGATAATCCCCATGTGATGCAAGCCGTCAATAAAAGTAGACGCCGTCGAACAGAGGAAGACTGGACTTTACCTTCCGTTCGAGATGATAACGACTTTCGTAGGGTCGAAGAGTGCTTCGCTCGGCGGGTCGCCGGGAAAGCCTTCAGGTTGACATTCATTTCCAAGCCTTTCCGTGAATATCAGTATGTCAGCAACAGGATAATGTGAGCAGAAAGGAAATTACCTCGGGCTGAACGCGTCCTCGCGGCCGTTAATCGTCAGGGGTACAATGGGCTCCAGCCAGTCCGCATCCGCGGTAAAGGGCGTGTTACTCGCATCTCTCCAGTTGAGCGGGTTGTAAAGAAGCGAAACTCCTGGATCCGCATTCTTCGAGATGATCTCGTCGACAATGGTCCGAGCTAGTGGGCCAGCTCGGGCTTTCGTGTCCAATCCGGCTTGGGGGACTGTGGAAGATTTGGGACCCGCAATCTACGAAGCAATACTTAAGAAAAAGAGATGGAAGACAGAGGTCTGGACCCACGATACGGTGGAGCCACTTTGGTTGGTCGTTGTAAGCAATGAGACATAACTAGATCAGAGAATTACATACATGAGCCGCGCAGATAAACCCTCCTCCATTATTGGTCTGACGAAGTGCAATGAGCCCAACTGACGGTGCGACGACGAGGAGTGGTGCTCACCACATCGACGATAAGTTGTGTAGCCCCCAATGCCTTCAACGACTGCAGACCCTCCAATAGCTTCCGCAAGAAGGTGAAGTATTGAGTATCAGAGAAGCTGCCAAGCGCCAGAACACCCGTCTTCCCATCCTTCGCTAGATAGAATTGGGCCGAGTTGTAACTTCCATTGACCGCGACCAGCTCAGGCTGCAGGGTGGGAGGAAGGGTGACGTCGAGCCAAGGCGCAGCATCAAGTAGGACGTTCAGAGGGTGTGCGCGCTCGGTATCAAGCGGGAGGGGTGGCTGCTGCAGGAGTTTAGCCACGGGCGCGTCTGCTGGCAGGCTCTGGGTGTACACGTCGACTCCGTTAGTACCGGCGACAGCGACACAGTTGTTAGCACGCCACGACGCGGCGTCCGTGAACGCCCTCGCAGTGGTACCTATCCTCGAACGGTAAGGCAGCTATTGGGAGGCGCTGAGTTTTGGGTTGCGCCAAGAAAGATATCTCATGCCCACAATGATGGTCTCTGGAAGGGTCTGATTGACGCGCTGGATAGTCAGGACCGCGACGTCGTCCAATGGCAGGGATTGTTGAGCGAAGTTTCCCATAATGTAACTCCACTCTCCCGCAGTCCGCCTGTAGCTTGAGAAGAACCTCCAAGCAACGCGATAAACTAGAAGCTAAGAGTGAGATACAAATTCTTGCTTACGAGTTCTGACGCGTCGCATAGGACTGATAGCTGCCAGTAATGAGGGCATTCGCATGCACTGCGTCGAAAGGGGGGCGACCGTTAATTAGCAGGATCTTGGCACCAGAAAGCTACGAAATTGAAATGAGAAGCAGACCAAGATTAAAGAAGTTGAAGAAACACGAACCGATTTCAGATTGCCCTTAAGTTTTCCGGGAAGAGCATTCTGCCAGAAGTCGATCTGGTCTGGGAATTCTGCCGAGGCGACATCGAAGGCCTCGTACGCGATATGAACGTTCTGAACGCCCCTCGCATCGGTTATCAAGCTCAATGGGGTCGGGAGGTAATTGACGAAAAGGGCTGGGCCAGGATGTAAAGACGAGGTAATGAAGGGGTGCGGTTTAACACGTACAATCCTGGAGCCAGGAAGCACGTTAATGACAGTCCATCTCCAGAGCTACAGACTACCCACGTAGCAATTGTTTACCCAGGCGATATGTCCGTCGTTCAAACGTTTCAGAGTTCGCGAAAAGTCGATATGCAGCTCGTAATCCGAGGCATACTTCTGGTTCTTGATTCTCTGAAGAGAACCAAGCAGGTCTTCGTGAACTTCTGAGGCGAAAGGCTCTGGAGCTTTAATCTGGTAGTTGGTCGAGGTGTGGAAGGCGGCCATTTTGGAGATCACGTCTATGATCTAGACATTGGCTTGTGTCACAAACGGATAGTAAACGTTCTTGGGGGACCACGTACGTTGGCTTTCTCCTCCTCAACAACTTTGAAAGAGCGATAGCAAGCTCTCACTTCTCTGGGCGACACCCACTTCTTCCCACCAATGACGGCACAGGCATCCGGAGCGCGGGGGGCGACATTGGCGGAAGCAACCACGATTGAGGCGGCAACAAACCACAGAAGAGTATGTGGAGGGCTCATTGCTGAGAACGGGGGTGTGCTCAATCAACATACTTAACTATTCTTTATACAACGCGATAAGCCTTCCGTGTCATCACAGCAGTGCATATGCGACATCGAGAACCATGTGCGCACCTTCGCAGTCAGGGAAGAGAAGGGGCTCATGAAGCTCTTATAAACGGGCGGCATCCTGGCTAACAATCAGCGCATCGCGAGGAGCAGACGATAGAGCGGGGTTAGACACATGGCTCCCGCTCTTTCGTGCTACAGAAACCACGCCAAGGCACGAAGGAGCCAATAATGAGCAATATAATCAAACCGAACAGCCGCCGGTCTGACAGAGAATCTCAGAAGAACCTGGTGCGTCAAGTCAGATGTTCATGTCGTGATGGTTGGAAGAAAGGTGCGAATCGGTCTTGGCATTCCAGACCTGATCAAGAAGGCGGCGGGCGGGAAGGCGGGGAAGCCTGAAGGCACCATAGCCTTATATATGTAGGAGTCATGAACTTGAAGGAGCGTTAGCCAGAGTCAAAACGTCAGAGTATAAAATGTTCTGTGCTGTTGCAACTTGCCTGGCACTATTAGGGAACCAGAAAAAAGGCCAACATTAGACGCTTCGTTGTTCGCCAAAGTCTCAACAAATTACTTCTGCAGCGGTCGCCACCGATGAAGGAGGCTAATTCCTGTCATTTCGTGTGGTCTGATGAAGGGAGAGAAGCAGGAGGGGAGGGAGGGGAGTCCGAATAGCTGTACATATATTTCGAATTAGAGTCCATTTCTCCGTACCCTCCCTCTTGATTTACCACTCACAGACTTTATTAGCACTTGTAAAGCTAACAAGGATAACCATCGGGAGGCAGACTTTGCACTATTCGACGATGTACACCATTGGTTGTACTAGTCGGAGGCTTGGCAATATTGTGGCGAAAGGCTTGGAGAATTATTTAAGGACTGCGTGAGAATTAATTACGTGATGCCGAGTCTCTGCCGATATTCAAACCGCCCATGCCAGTTTTGTTTCTAACGAAGCTTGCATTCAACCGTATTGTCCAAAAGGTCAGTATACCTTGTGAACCAAAGACGACGGTCAAACTGTACTCATACTATGCCTCTGACTTTTAACTTATCCTGGAGACCTCTCCCCAGGCGCAAGCTTTTGCACAAAGTGACTTAGAGCCCGGTATTTTTGAGGGTCAATCTCCGAGTCCAAATCGTGCATCGAACCGTCTTTGGCAAGAAACTTTAGGCTCTCTCACTTCTCTTCGACATTCAGCTGTTGATCAGAAACGATGCCTGGAATCCACTCCCCAGACTTGAAGTATGTGTCCGCACCAATGGTCAATCAATCTGATCTCCCTTTCCGAATTCTGGTGCGCCGTTATGGCGCGACAACGACGTATACCCAGATGTACATCCCCGAAAAGCTTTTGAATGATCAATCGTACCTGGAATATTCCCTCCGCGATCTTTCTTTGTGCCAAAGTGCCGACACGAACCGGCCTCTGGTCACCCAACTCTTTGGGAACGATCCAGAACTCGTCGTTCAAGCTGGTCGGAAATTGCAGGGATACTGCGATGCCATAGGCAAGTAGAAAAATTCTCAAGACCTTCAATTAAACATAGCTCTCACCCTCTTTGTAAGCCAATAGATCTCAATCTAGGCTGCCCCCAGGAGGCCGCCCGAGATGGCCACTACGGCGCATACTTGCTTGGCCAGAAAGATTGGCCACTGGTGGAAAGCATAGGTACTTCTTCCAGAATTATTGGGATTTCCTCGCTATTTATGATGACTCAAGTATCGTCAATGTCAAACTCCTTCACCGTGCCAGTCTCTGCCAAAATCCGGCTGTGCCAACCCGCTCACCAAACCCTGACGTTCTCTCAACGCCTTGAGGCCGCGGGGGCATCCTGGATCACTCTCCATGCTCGGACAGTCTCCACCCGCCGACGTCGGCAAGGAGCCGCAGACCTTAGCCAAGTTAAGCGCCTCAAGGAGCACCTCGAGATCCCCGTCATAAGTAACGGCAACGTCCGTGTCTTTAGCGATCTGGAGGACAACCTTGCCTACACCGGTGCGGATGGAATTATGGTGGGTGAAACGCTACTTGGAAATCCTTGGTGTGTACCTATTTTTGTGCTGTTGAACTTGAGCTCGCATCCGGGAGCAAGCAAACCGCGGAACTAATGGAAATATTAACGTTCAGTCTTTTCGCGGGATCGGTCCCTGACCCGGTCGACATCTCCTTGGAATATCTCAGTATCTGTAAGGAATATCCCGGGACGTCTCTGTCAACAATACAAACACACATACGCCACTTCGTCGAATTCCAATGGTGAGTAGGCTACACCTTCTTGGGCTTTGCAACCCGATGGATCGTGGTTATGCAGACCCAAAATCCAACGTGCTATCCACCGTCGCGTCCGATCCGAGTTTGCCAGCACGTCACCCTGCTCTGAACTTTAATTATGCTCTGCTTACTCCTTTGCTCGCCCACATTCTCACCGAATGTTCTTTCTCTAGTTCCAGGAGACCTTGGTATCCTAAATTCCGCGCCGCCGTAGCTGCGACCTCGTCTGTGGACGTGCTGGAGAAGCTCCTTAAAGGCAAAGTGGAGAGATGGCGCGGTAGGCCTCCGAGAGGCCCGCATGATGATGAGATGGACGGTTCTGAGGCGCCGAATTTAACTGACGAAGAACGCGTCGATAAAAAGAAGGACGAGGACGAGGGTTTGGATCTTATCTTCTGACCCTTCTCCTCATGTACGCTCCTTGTTTTCATTCAGTGGCATCAGGGGTTCCTTTGACTTTTGAACTCAGACAGGCCGGTGTGGGTGCTAACGGTCGCTATTCTCCTTCAAGTCATTCCTATTTGATGTCTTTCGCCACTGTTGCAAACGCGTATGGAGTACCTGTTCTCAGGCAGTTCAAAATCTTCCATCCCTGTCCTTCCTGCCATGCCACCGATGCGCGAACGCGCGGACGAATCCCTAGATCTATCCTGGAGGTCCCTCAGGCTCAATCGATGTATAGAAGCCCAAACTCTAAAAATTTCTTCCTCCAGGGAAAGGCCTTCATGAGCACCTGCACTATACACGTACAAGACAGGAAGTTACCAGACGACAGACCCACCGTCTTGACTTATGACAGCGGTTGATAACCGGTCGCAGCAGAAGCTCAGCTATCATCCCAATTCGACTTAAAAACTAGCCAATGTTTCATCGATTAAGTATAACGAATACATGCTCGTACCAAATTGCAAAGCAGAGTTCAATCTAATGTGGAGAGGCGTACACGATGAGTGGAATCTGGATACATACTAGATAAATGTATGAGTAGGAATGCATAAACGGTGAGGAAAGTGTCAAGTTCCATCCTTAGCCGGGGTGGTTGATTTCATTGACCGGCATTGCACGGCGTCATCGTTATCAACTACATCATCAACACTTCCACCCGTTTCAATTTGCCTGCCTTGCCTCTCTATCATAGAGCGAGAACACAAAGAATCGTCAGTCACACGACATCCCAGGAGGCACCAAGTCCTCCAAAGAACAGCAAGAAAAACACACACCTTCAGCAGCAACAACCGACAGTCGTCCATCATCACATCCGTCACCTCGAACTTGTCCTCGCTGATGATCTCCATGTACGGCAGCTCGCTGGTGATGTCCTCCCTGAACACGCCCTTGCCGGACGTTTTCGAGGGGCCGTGCACGAGCCGTGGTACTCGCCAGCGAGCACGGCCCTTGCCCTTGCCCTTGCCTGCCGCCTCATCCTCTGGTGGGATGGGTAGAGACTCAGGTGTTTCGGAGAATAAGTACGGGTTGAAGTCCCGTATGCGGAGATATCGCCGTGGAACCGCATCTTCGTCCTCCTCGCTTGAATCCGTGTCACCGTTCGGAAATGCTTGTGGCTGGGGTTGAGGTGCGGGTTGCAGCTGCAGCTGCGGCTGAGCCTGCTGGACGATAGACTGAAGATTTGTGTTCGATGTCGAACTCGAGCTGGACCCATTCTGCGCAGGCACGGCATTAATGGAGATCGACGAAGCTCCATCCATCTGCACCTGTACCTGCACCCCATTGACAGCAGTGGGTTGCTGTCCAGTGGTGTTAGCCACATTAATCTGCACAACACCGGGTACATTTGTATTCGCAGCCCCGACAGCCTGCGGGTGGAATAGGAACATCGGCGCATGTGGAACGGTCGTTTCAGAGATCTCGCCGTCCGCGCCGAGGCGGAGGCGGACGCTCTCCACGGTCCTGAGCCCGTAAATGGCGTGCTGCCAGTCGGTGCTCAGGCACTCCTCGAACCAGCGAGTGTTCTTCGGGCCCCAGACCTCCCATGGGATCGGCAGCACGGATGAGCTGGGTGATGAACGTGCGGCGTTATCAGAACGCCGGTTTGGCGTTGATGGCGATGTGGTTGTAGAAGCCGAGACTGTCGAGGTAGTTGCAGGAACGAATGTCACTGTCGGCGCCGATGTCGATAGAGCAGAGTGTCCAATAGGATGCGGATGAAGCGTGGAGAGGCTGTTGGTCGTAGAAGGGACTGGAAAATGCGAGTCAAAAGACGGGAATGGCGGGTACGTATATGCAGATGTAGACGCAGCAGTACCACTTATGGATCTCGATGAGGAGCCGGGTCCGAGTAGTTGAATGTCCAGCAATGGATGTGTTGCAGATGATATGCTCGAGTCTGAGGTGTATGAATCGGCTCCAACATGATTTGGGTGTCGCGCCGAGGAGTATTTAGGGGGTCTCGTGTGTGGTGGTTGCTGGCTCTTCGGGAACCATTCCGGAGGGGGGTTGAGGAGGGTCTTGAGGTTGATAAAGAACACGAAAGAGTGCACAACGGGGTTGTCGTCAATGTTGGGATTGAAGATGTAGAGGCAGCACGCGTGGACACGCTCGTCCGGTCGAGGATAGTAGATCTGTTTACCGATGCCTGATGGATCATCTTGCGCATCGTCGAACGAGCGCGGGACGTAGCCTGGTGCCGGGTTACTGCTCATGGAGATATACCAGTACACGTAGCCTTCGGAGAGTGGAGGAAATGCGTAAGATGCGCGAAGGACGGGGATCGTCGGTCGATGGAGGGGTTCAACGAAAGAATAAACTTCAAAGCGTCCAGTCGGTCGAACGAGGAGGAATGACTCGTGTGTGAGGAAGGTGAAATCGTCGATACCGGACGGCCGAGACATGGAGGACTTGATGCAATTGTGAGTTGCGGCCGTCGACACGCGAAATGAGAAAACGCACCGAATATTGCGCCCCATGCTCCCAATTCCAGATCTCCAAATGTGCTCCACTGCTGTCCAGTACCTCCTTTATGAGCAGTGCAACGAGATTCCCGGAAACTTGGACTCTGACTGCAGCCACTATGTCTGAAGGCTGTGGCTGAGACGTCGGCTGCGACAGGCAGGGTAATACCGACACAGGCGCCTTCGGATGGGGTCGATTGGTCTTCAAGGAGCGAAGATGAAGCTCGTAGACGGATTTAGAGCTACGTCATGTCAAATCAAGTCATCAACAGCGACGAAACACTTACTCGGGAGGAGCCAATGCCACAAGGACCAAGAGATCCTGCGAGGGATCCATGGTGAAGTCGATGATAGTCACGTCGCCCATCGCATGTGTCCACATCTGCAATTCTCGAGGGGGCTCGCCGAAAAACATGCCATCGGTCGACGGCAGTTCCAGGAACGATATGGACGCCGTTGCACGACTGTCATCCTCCCTCCCATTTCCATACAGGCCACCCACAAACTCGTACACCGAGCCGGTTGGTGGCAGCTTTAATGTGTGTCTTTTCTTCCAATCCATGTATTTCCAGGCCCTTTCTCTGTCACGGAGCAATTTTAATCGTGTGGCGAAGGCGGGTGAGGCGGAAGGCGAAAGGAGCGAAACCATACGATGCCTCGCGAGCTCGACCGTGTACTGGATGCGAGAGGATTCTAATGCAGCTTTTCGAATCCCTTTTGAGACCTGAATGTCATGAGTTGATTTGTGGCCACACGGAGATGAGGGGTGGACTCACCAGGGTGCACGCAAGGACATCATGCATCTCCAGGTGTCCCAGAATCAAACAGAGCAGCTCAACAGGAAGTCGTTGGAGACATCCATGCGTAAAGAAATGCCGGGGCATGTTTTGCAGCGTTGTTGTGTCGATTAGAGAAAAGGAAGTGCTCTGGAGAATACAACAGCTTTAGACCAGAACGGTGGTGAGAACATTTCCACTGACCTGATTAGCACGTTTGCTTGGATTCTGCAGTTTAGTGGACCCGGCAGCGTCTACTGGGCCATTGAAGTGAAAACAAGGTCGTGGTCGCTATTAAAGATGTCGAACGCGAGATTCTTGCCTACATTCGGGCGGCACGTGATCACTGACGGTGTGGACGGCGACGGTCAACGCACTGCGCAGACTCAAGGGCTCACCGCAGGCTCAACGTTACGCTATTGCCAACGAGCTCGTCGGTCCTCGTTTGCGGCTGCATCTGCCATGGCTACACATAGGCTGTCGGGCTCCTTTTCAGAAAACGGCAGGCTGAAGGAAACACGATCATCACTGGACAGCGAACGCGGCAGCCTTGACCATCCAAACGGCGTCGACGGCGTCGCGTCTACAAACGGCGATGTGGAAGACTCAGGCGACCCAGTCGAAAGACTCCAACGTGAACTCGAGCGGACGAAAGACGAGAAGGAGAAGCTAGCAACACAATATCGGAACCTCCTCAACAAGCTTACGCAAATGCGCACCTCATTGGGCAATAAACTACAGCAGGATGCCGTACGTCTCTTAATTATGCTTTGAGGATGTCGTCTCAACATGTCTGATAGGAAGAGCTCGACCGGAGGGAACAACTTGTGCAGCAGCTGACAGCCGAGAAGGAGGACCTGGCTGCGACTGTCGAGACTCTGAAGTCTGAGCTCATTGCATCTCACGAAGAAGCGGAACGAGCTTCAAATAAACTCGACGCCTTGCGGAATCGTGTCCTGCAAGAGAGTGCCCACGAAAGTTTACAGCGAGAAAACGAGCTTCGCGAGACACAGTTGGAGCTGGAGCGTTGTCGGATGGAACGCGACGAATGGGAGCGATCAGCTCTGCAAGAGCAGACAGTTTCAGAAGACCTACGGACGACGTTAGAAGTTCTCCGAAGAGACTTGGAACTGGAGTCTGCGGCTAGGAAGAGGGAAGGTGGAGAGCTGGAACGAGAGCGGGAGAAGACCGCGAATCTGGAGTCCGTGCTGCAAGATTTCCAAGCAGGTATGTTCAATAGTTTCTATATTTCGTGTCTAATTTTTGTTGCAGCAAAGGACCACGAATTACGACAAGCCGTGAAAGACTACGAATCCCAGCTCTTTCAAGCTACGCAGTCGCTGGCGGAGTACAAATCCCGTGCCCTCACCGCTGAGGTTCGTCTGGAGACGTATATCCCAAGGCTGCGCCTCAATGTCCCATTTAGCTGCAATTAGAAGAGTCACACACCAATATCTCGCGTACGAAAGAGCTCGAGAAGGAAGTGAAGGAAAAGAAGGTCCTCATAGACAAGCTACGACACGAAAGTACGTCCTTTTTTCTTGATCAGGCTGCTCTCAACTCCATATTCTTCTTAGCTGTCATCATCAACGAGCACCTCGTGGAGGCCCTCCGGCGTCTTCGACGAAACTCGACCGAGACAAACGTCGACCGGCGGCTGGTGACGAACGTGTTGATCTCGTTCCTTACGACTCCAAGAGCAGACAGCAAGCGTTTCGAGATGCTCTCTCTCCTTGCGTCAATCCTGTCGTGGAACGACCAGGAGCGAGAAAAGGCTGGTCTGCAGCGCGTGGGTTCCGCCGAGGCGGCAAATTCTGGATTCTGGAGTCGGACATCGAGCACGTCGTCGCCTTCGAAAGCAACTGAACTGGAGAGGTCGGACGAGACAGAGGTTCGTGTTGGATTTACTCTTTCGTGTCATGTTTCGTTTTGCTTGACGTGTTTTGCTGATATAATTCATGTCCCTAGTCATTCTCTCGCCTTTGGGTCGAGTTCCTCCTCACAGAAGCTAACGCCGGTGAATCACCCTCGCAAGCAACCTCGCCTCCTGCTCTGCCACGGAATAGTACCACATCGGCACCCATTAGCTCACCACCGCTGTCGGCATCCCATTCAAATTCTGTTGCTCCGTTCAAGGGTACGAGAAGGCTGGCCTCGTTAGGTTCAGCAGGTACGGCAAGCTCGCCAAGTCTCCTCAGCAATCCGCCCCCATCGAAGAAGGGAAAGGAGAAAGAGAAGAATCCCGGAAGTTCATAGTGTTGAGCACTTCCCTTGAGAGCTGTTGTCGATTTTTCGTGCCAGCAGGTTATCCCTTTGGTACTTTGTTTTTGTTCAAACTAATTGTTTGTTCGTAACTCACTCATTTTTCCGGTGTTCCGCGCAGGACGTTTCTCATACTTTAGCATTTCCTGTTTTCTCACATTTCTCTCGTGTTCGTCCAGGAAGACAGATGTGTACAATATATTTCTACTCTGGTCATTTATTTTGTCGTGCTTATTCTGCAACTAGAGCATCCTCTTATCATAGGTTTGATCTCGCAAGATGCTAATCTACTGTTAATAGCGTGAAGGACAAGGAAAGGCAGCTCTAACCTTCAATCCAATTCATCGACATCGCCGAGTGCCTACCTCTCCATCGCCCGCTGCTTCTTCAGGATATTACCTCCTATCGCGACAGCTCTCTGCCCTCCCTTCCAAAGGCTACCCAGTTTCACTCACTCGTTGAGCCCTTACATCTCCATGCTCCTGTTCTAGACAACCCTTGGCGAATTTCTCTGTTAAGTCCCTGTCACATTCTCTTTGCAGGCCAGTGTCCAGTGTGTGCGATGCTTCGAATTCCAGTCAAGTGTCTAATAACTGTCTTCCGGTTTCTGAATTAGGTAAGTCCTTCTACCATGCTTCCGTCTCTGAATCCTTCTGATACTTTGGGATTCAAGTTTCAACGCAGGCAGCGATCCAACTAGTTCCAGAATTCCATGACCATAATTTCTGATAACACTCCAGTCGCAGAAAAGATAGCTGGAGCATGCACTTTTCGAAGAAACCCACGATGTAGCATGTAAGCACTAGATTTGATTCTGGAATATAATTGAACACTTTCCCGGCCACAGTGTACCAGGGGAAGGACAGTTAGCGGAGTATGCACTGTGCACTCGAGCAGCGCTGTCTTGTTTCTTGCCGTCCTCTGCTTTGTGCGCTAATCTACCCCAGCAGCCTTCTTATAGCGGAGCTTACCTAGATGTATCTCTGCGCGGATCGATCTCAATCGTGTACAACCCCCGATACAGCCCACACCATGACTTTTCTCAAGATCCTTCGCGACGTTGACCGAACGCCACTGGCGATGGTTCTCCCATTCACTTACGAAATTCCGCCTTCATGAAGACCAGTTCCAAACCAAATTGCGATTGAAGAACTAAATGCAACGCTTCTGGCTCTTATCCTCTCAAACTTCGTATGGCACAAGCGGTATTTTTATCCCAAATTGGACTTGGCAGAAGTTCCTTTGCATCTCGCTCCCCATGAATGCGCTCGCTCTCATGGTCAAATGATCTTATCTGCTCTTCCCGCATGGTTCGTTTACATATAACTAGACCAATCTTTTGACATTCGTTCGCAGTGCTTCTGAGTGCTCGGGAGTACCTCGCTTCCTGCCTGCTTTATCCCATGGACGGTCAAGTATCAGCCACGACTCGCAAACCGAGCTTGTCGGGCTCTCTCGACGAGAAGCTGGACGAGAAGGGGCACATCGACGTCGCCCCGGAGCTGCCTCATATCGATGAGAAGGGGCTCTATGACACCAAGGTCCATCCCGCCAGCCTGCATGGCTCAGATATCGGCGAGGTGTTTGCTGAAGGACCACGCCTAATTGACCTCGGTGCTGATGGAAAGGAACGGCCGATAGGTACTGACTGTTGCCCTCATTCTCTGCCTGCATTCCTCATATTATCGCTCCACAGAAACGGATGCCGACTACTCAACCCGTCTGATTTCCTTGGACGACGACCCTACTTTGCCTATCTGGACCTTCCGTATGTGGTTCCTATCCCTGGGGTTGTCATGCTTTGGAGCAGTGTTGGGGCAGATCTTCGTAAGTGCGACAAGGTTGTATGCATATTGTAACTCCTACTCACTAATTCATACCAGTACTTTCGCCCGCAAACAGTATTCGTATTCATAGCCGTCGCTGGCGGCGATTGACTAACTTGCTTTCGATAGGTCTCAGTTAGCCAGCTATTCCTCCAGGTATTTATGCTCCTATTCTACAAGTAGCTGCGTTCACACCGAACTCAGATTATATCGTATATCATGGGGAAGGTAGGCTCCTCAGTTGACTTTTGTATTCAATGGCTCATGACAATCCCTCGAGTCAGGCATTAGAAGAGATCATTCCCGGTCCACGCGGGAACGCAAGGGTCAGAACGCCTGACACTTTGTTCTGGAGGTATGAGCCAGCAACTCGCTCTCCTTTTCTATTAAGCCAATCATAATCTCTCCGCTAGGTTTATGAATCCGGGACCTTTCAGTACGTCCTCTCCAATGCCCGCTCTTCGACCGATAGAACCTGACGAAGCATACAAGATATCAAGGAGCATGTCGCAATTACGATAATGGCCTCGACCGCCTCAGACTCTGCGTTGGCGATAAGCATTTTCGCAGCCCAGGATCTGTATTACAATGTCAGGCCTAATGCTGCTGTCGGAGTCTTCACGTGGGTGTCGTCTAATTCCTTTATCCACCTCGCACCCGTTGATTCGCCGGATAGATTGATAGGCTCCCAACTCCTTGGGTATGGAACTGCCGGTGAGAGAGTTGCACTTACAACCCGCATTGGTCAATCTGACGCAGGTATTCATTCTTAGGAATTATGAGGAGCTTCCTCGTATACCCTACATTCGCGGTGTACCCTCAGCTCATGCCTACCGTGCAACTCTTCGACGCTCTCCATCGCGGCAAAGAAGCCATCATGCAGAAGAAGCGGCTCAAGTTTTTCTGGATGCTGTTCGTCGGCATCTTCGTATGGGAGTGGTTTCCGGTACGTTATATATCCAACTCCCGGATTAAAGATGTGGACTGCGGGGCTAAATTTAGATACCCAACAGGAATACATCGCCCCGTCCGTCTTCTCCGTTTGGCCCTCGCCGCTAATTTCGGACCGCTGATTATTGATGCGCTTTGGGCAGGACGCTAACAGGCATTAGCATCTTTTGTCTGGCAAACCAGGACAGCGCTTGGTTTACTCGCATTTTCGGTGAGGGTATTTCTGGAACGCTGTCGACAGCACAAGCTCATCCGATCCCGGACGTGGTGTGAAGGCGGCGCTGCCGGTAACGAAGGTTTAGGCGCCTTCGCGCTGTGCCTCGATTGGGCATACGTCGGAGCCGGAGGGGGGTCAATTGGCTCGCTGTTTACGCCGTTGTCCACTTTGATGTCTCTCTACGCTGGTTGTGCTGTGTGCATGTCAGTGCTCTAAACTCTGATTGTGTTCCTTCCTGTTGATCGGACCGTTACAGGATCGCCTTCTGCGCCTGCTACGCCATGAATGTGTGGCATGCCCAGAACTTCCCCTTCCTGACACAGCTCCTCTATTCTCAGAATGGTGCGCCGTTCCTCATTTACCCGCAGTCTCTCCACCGGCCTTCTGACCTTCATATATGAAGGTACTGAATATGATCAACTCTCCATTTTGAACCCGGACTTCACTTTAAACGAGGAGAAACTGGCAGTGCAGGTAACATAGCGTCGAAGTATCAGTCACGTCAAATTTGAAGTCATAATTGTCAGGGCCTTCCCTGGTATGCGGCCTCCCAGCTCCTGTTCAAAATTAGCCGGACGATGTATATCGGAGGTGGGGCTCTCACAAACAGGAATTCCCTTTTCTCATTCAGTATATCATTCATCAGCTGCGGTCACCCATTTCTTCGTTTGGCACTTCCGCACTGTCTACAAGATAGTCAGGAACTATCGAGTGTGTTTATAATTTTGTGAAGCTGTTCAAGCGGCATCTCACTTTATCTCTAGACAAACGACTGCGACGATGCGCATTACCGTAAGATGAAGGTATGAAATTAGGTCATAAATGCATTCTTGCGCCTGACTTCTTTGCCTTAGGTCTACAAAGAGTTGTCGAACTGGTGGTATCTCGCCATCCTCGTCGCCACGATGGCAATGGCAATTGCCACTAGCTACGCTGCCAACTCCGGTCTGCCCTGGTGGGGCCTTATCGTCGCCGTATTTTTCGCTTGGATGTTTGTACCAGTCATAGGAACTGTGAGTACAGGTCCTGGAGCTTAGAACTTGCATTAAATGACCGCCGAAAGCTCTACGCCACCGTCGGCTATGCGCCAAGTATCGAGATCATGGTTCAGGTTCGAGAGCCTTGTTTGATTGTCTCCCATCGTCAGTACTCATTCCTTTATGAATATAGATGCTCGGTGGTGCTCTTATTCCAGGGAGACCCGTAGCGAACATGTATTTCACCATGTACGGATATAACCCCGTCGTGCAAGCTCTCAGCCTTCTGCGGGATCTTAAATTGGTAGGGATGGCTCGATCATGACGGCTAATGGAGCGCCTAAGGTTGAATCACAGGGCCAATACACCAAATTACCTCCTAGAACGACTTTCGTGGTTCAAACCGTCGGAACGATCATCGTGAGCTGATTGTATATTTACTTGACTCGCACAATGCGAACGTAATTGCTCTGTAATAGGGCGGTTTACTCAACTTCGTCGTCATGAAGGTATGGCTTTTCGACTCCTATTTCGTCGAGCTCTTATGAACAGATTTCTGTTGCTGCTAGACGGTGATCAGTGCACAACGGACAATCCTACGAAGCGTACAAGGGACGAATGTCTGGTCTGGCCAACAGGTGCTCGCACACGCCTTTCATACCTCGAGAATGTGGGTGCTTAACAAAAAACCAGGTCCAATCGTACAACAGCGCAGCGATTGCATGGGGCGCACTTGGAAAGCCTCTATATGCGACAGGGACACGATATGGGGTTCGTTTATCGCACCTGGCTGGTATCCATTGATTTATCCGGCCTTGCAGTTTGTTCCTTACATGCTCATTGCGGGTTTGGGCTTTCCAATTCCATTCTGGATCTTACATCGCAAATACCCGAAAGTCGGGTTCAACCTTGTGTTCACCCCCATTCTCGTCGGTGCGCTTTTCATATAGCTCGCTTCTTGAAGTGGGGCGCTTACTTGAATTTTTCCCTCTCGTAGCCGAACTGGGCTATCTGAGTGTCGGCATCAATTCGAGCGTTTTCACGGCCTTCCTCCTGGCGATTTTCTCGCAGTATTATCTCAGGAAGTGAGTATGCCTCGGCCATTCTTCTTTTCTCTTCTCCTGAATGCCTTCCCTCTTGCCAGGTATCGTGCCACGTGGTTCCGTAAATACAAGTGCGTTGATGAGCATTTGGTCCAAGTTCAGAGTCTAATCACGGCTGGTTTTGATTAGCTTCTTGTTAAGTGCAGCACTCGACGGTGGCACCTCGGTAATATATTTACGAAGCTCCAAATTGCATCTCTATCTGATAATATTTGACACAGGTCATGGTATTCGTTTACACCTTCGCCGTCGGAGGTGGAAGCGGTCGAGTGGTTCCTTTTCCAACCTGGGCTCTGGTAAGTTGTCTTACCTGACTATCTACCCAAGCGTACTTATAGGCACCACTTTTCCCCAGAATCCAAGAGGGAACCCTGATTATTGTAAGAGGCTGACATAGACTGGCTTCAGTATGGTCTACTCTTTATGCGACGACGACGACCAGGAGAAACACACTAATATAGGCTCTCGAGAATCGAATGAAATATTCATGAAAAAGCTATGATCGTACTGAGGAAAAGGTCATCTGCAATGTCGTAACGCGGTATCGTAGAAGAAACTAAAGAAGATTGTCGTAAAAAGCATCAAGAGGACAGAAATCGTAACCATAAAACAATCATAAAGGTATCGTAATCATGACTATAAAGACAAGGTGAAATGGACCGAAGAGAAAGTGGGGTATAGCGCGGACGTTCTTCAAACGTAGGTATAGCAATTCGGCGCGCTGTGGATGTTCATGACGTCGCGGATGGGAATGGAGGGGCCAAGGTTGTCCATCTGGAGGATGAAGTCGAGAGTGACATTCTTGAAAGGAGGTGTCGTCGTCGAGCGTCCAGATATCTCGTCCAGCCGCGAAGGGAGCATTTGCTGCCACTGCCACCAAATACGGTCTAGGTTGGCATGATGGAGGTAGAAAAGAGGTTCTGAAGAGACGCGGTGTGAAAAAGCAGGCTGTTCAACTCGAACGATTTACGCACCTCCGGGACTAGAGTAAAAGTTGCTCATATCGCCACCAATCATGTCGTGCCCACCATCATGTTGCCTGTGGTCAGTGGTGATAGGTTCGCCCTCCAGCTCTATACGGAATTGTTCGAAGGTGGGTTGGCTTTGTGTGCGGGCAACAGCCTTGGAGTTGAGGAACAGCTTGGTAGTCTCGTTGAGACCACGGACGAGACAGTGAGTTGTACGTAACTGGCCAGGCCCGAGGTGCAAGATGTGGTTAGCGAACGGACCATCCTGGACACACCCAATGAAGGACTCCGGGAAGATGCGGTTGGTAGTGAAGTTTGCGCCGGCGGGTAAGGAGTACGTGCCTGGTACGCCGCTGCCACCAAATCCCGTCTTAGGGTCCCAGACGGGAGAAGTGTGAAGGCTAGAGTAGAGCATGATGAGCTTCTCGTCAGCATCTCGAAATGCGCAGATTTACCCAGCCCCGTCGTCCGAATCTTGTGCCCAATCCCAGTAACTTTGGGTTTAAGCGTTAGTATAATGATGGTAATAAGAAGGGATACGTAAACTCACGGTGCAGCTCCCTTATAGCCACATTCGGTTTGCAAAGCCAGTTCGTACCTTCGCAAGTAGTGGCGGTGCCAAGGGAGGAATTGTCCCTAACACAATGAGATGAGGGCGATGGTGATCTTATTCGATCGAGTAATCACGCACCACTGCGTGGACTTTGTCCGCGATATACATGTGGTAGGCCTGGAATTCGTCGAAGCGAGATTGAGCCTCAGGGAAAACGGGCTTCTGAGCGGGGCGTTCCATTAGGCACTTGACGGCATCGATGTAATTCTTCTTCTCGATATTGGTCAACGTCCTCCTATCAAGTGAGATGAGTTACGATGGCACGGAAATTGAATAATGGGACACTTGCCATTCCTTTCGTTGAAGCAGCTCCTTGCATTGCCCATGCCCTGAATCCGGAAGAACAAGACTAGTTGAAATTTCCTGATTCCGCGTTGAAATAACAGCGGCGTCCACAAGAGTAAGGAAACAGAGCAAGGAAAAGAGAGCTGAAATGGGGAACAACATCTTGGAAAGAGGTTTCGAGGCCAAGAACTCTAAGATCTGCGTTTGGGCAAGTTTTCGGACCCAAACCCTGGCCAAAAAAGGCCAGATTTGCTCCGAAACACTATTCGTTCAACGTTAACCTCGAGTCCGCTTTCAACGGTGGATTTCTGCTCCAGGATTCAGGCACAGCGGACATCTAAGCAGGTATCAATTCAGTATGCATAAATTACACTCCTCCGGGATATCATCACCGAACGAGCTAGCGCTAGCTTTTCAATGTCTACCCCACCCACTTGGTATATTCAACCCCAGCCATCTCACACCGACACTGCCTCGATTTGTCTCTGCCTCTGAGCCAATAAATAGTCAATCGCCGATCTCTGAGGAATGA
>MPNV01001575.1:463893-487598 GCA_013376435.1 Cyclocybe cylindracea | reverse complement strand
AGAAAAGGGATGGAACAAGCCACGCCGAGAAGAACAAAGGGGAAAGAAGCTACCGTGTCCGAGCCTGACAAAACGACGATGGGGAGGCGACAGTTATATACCTTTCTTCATCACGACCGTCGAGAACTGGCACGGGTGGTGCGATCAGATCAAACTGCTTCATTTCCGGCGTCCCTAGCCTGAAACGACAGAGCCGGCGGCCTGAGCTCAGAAGAAGGTTAGAGAAGACTCATTCCACCCCACGACGTAAGTGAGTAGCTTGTGATAGTCTTGTTGGTGCCAATTCGTGTTCTGGTCCTTCACCATCTGCTAGGTACGTGAGAAGGATCAGCTGGCAGGTGTGGCGATTCCTCTATAGAAATAAGCTCCTCTAACACTGTCGGAGCCTTGTTAATGGTATTTGGACAAGCTGAAAATAGAAATTGGGTGAATGTGTCATCGTGATTCGCATCGTTGTGTTCGTGGCAGACCAATTTTCTTCCTTCGCCATCCCAAGGATTCTTTTGCGAGCAGGACCAAACCATAACCGAATGGTAGTCACGTGATAAAAGAGCCAAATTGAGGGACGGTTTTCGAGCCAAGAACTCTAGATTGCGTTTGGGCAAGTTTTCGGACCCAAACCCTGCCAAAAAAGGCCAGATTTGCTCCGAAACACTATTCGTTCAACGTTAACCTCGATCCGCTTTCAAACGTGGATTTCTGCTCCAGGATTCAGGCACACGGACATCTAAGCAGGTATAATTCAGTATGCATAAATACACTCCTCCCGGGATATCATCCCGAAGAGTAGCGCTAGCTTTTCAATGTCTACCCCACCCACTTGGTATATTCAAACCAGCCATCTCACACCGACATGCCTCGATTTGTCTCTGCCTCTGACGCAATAATAATCAATCGCGATCTCTGGGAACCTGAAGGAATTGAACAGACGAAGGAATTGAACAGACCTCTTTCGCCTTGATTACCATTTGCGTGAAAATGTGGCGCATTCCGACGCCTTCGCAGTGATTGTCGATGTGACTCGCCCGTAACTCGAGATCCGCGATCGAGACCTCCTCGTCCTCGTCTTCGCCCCCGTCCCGACGGAAGTTGAGCCCAGGCGAGACTGGGTGCTGTGGAAGTGAAGGAGGGAACGGTCAGTGTCGAGTGACTCGGAGACAGCATGGAAGAGTCACGGCGGAGGAAGGCCGGACTCACACATCCATTCTCCGCGCGTAACGCGCGCAGGTTGCATATGGTGTTGGTTTTGCAGGCACCGGTACACGGAGATACATTGACGCCGCGCGTCTTGAACGCGTTGAACGTCTGAAACAGGGCATCGTTCGACACGAATGCATCGGTTACTCTGTGCCAGAACGAGGGGTCTAGTGACTGCGTTGCCGGCCAGCCGCCAATCGCTGGTCCGTAGGTTTCTCTGGCGCTGTATTCTTGCTTCCAGACGGCTGAGGCTATATTAGTGGGCGGAACAAGAGATGAGTTATTCTAGGTCTTACGGAACGTCTGGAAGTCTGGATCAGCTAGATCGCCTGTAGAGCAGCTGTGAGTAAGAGGTTTTAGCTGACCGAGCTGGGTATGGACTCACTGACGAACGTGCGAGAGTCCATGACCTCGTACGTATCAGGATCCACATCGTATACCCGGAAAGATGGATTCGCGTCTACAACTTTATCTGAGTATCAAATCGTACGGGCGTGAGGGGAGGCGAGTCACCTCTCGGGGTCAACGATGGTGCCATCCACGCAATGCTGCTTGCTGTATCCGCACTCCGCCTCGAATAATCAGAATACGCAATCGCAAACTCGTCCTACAGTCCCAAAATCAAACCCCATCCAAAGACCAAACTCTATCAAATGCCGGTGATCACTCACCACGTGCGAATGACCATAAAACTGCCCCGCAATCGTATTTTTATATCTCTGGACGATCTGATCGAAGTAATTCGACTGGTCGAGTATCGCATCTCCGCTGCTGGGAGGCATGTGCGCGACGATCCATACGCGTTGGCCGCCGTCTTCGGCTTGTTGAAGTTGCTCAACCGCGAACGCGAGGACGCCGTTCGGGTCCGGTCTGCTCAGGTTAAGCCTTCTGCTAGCAGCGGAGAGGGGTAGGAGGCACTTACTGGAAGCGGTCGCTGTCGAACAACCAGAAGCTGAATATCGAATGGGGTTAGTAATAGTTTGGGAGAAGGCAACGAACGGCTAACTTGGATTGATACCAGTAGACGGTGTTTAGAGAGATGATTCTGCGTGTTTTGGTCGATAAATATCCGAGAGGACGAGTTATGATAGACGATTCGCACCGTAAGCTCGTATAAGGCACCATAGTGGCGTAACTCCCTGAAAGATGCCGGACTTGTGTTGCAGCCGCAGAGCCTATCATCGACTGGTGGTATCCGTGTCGTTCAATGAGTAGTTTGCTCGCGTTCTCTGGGTGACACTCACAGCCCATCCATCGCTCTGAGTATCAAATACCCACTGTGAGTTCTTGCCCCTCGTTGTATTCCTTGGGAAGCTGTTGACCGGGGCTGCCTCGCTGAAGCATGAACAAGATCAGCGTCGCGGGAGTGTTGGAAGTTCTTCGAAGCCGAACGTACTGGTTGCCGATTGTAGGAAATACCGGAGAGTTCAGTAACGTTGCCATTTCGTTATTGAATTGTTGAAGGTCGGACGTCACTTCGCTGTAGGAGGTCGTCAGAAAAATGCTGATGAAGAGGTTAGGATTAACCGCACTCCTGTGTCAAACTCCATATGTCGGCTGAAAAAAAAAAAGGAAATCACGTCCATTACTCCTTGATACCGCACCACCACAGAAGGAATTCAGCATCTTTGCTTACCTTCAATGACATCCCCAGTGAAAATCGAGAACTTCGTGTTCTGATTGTGAACGGCAAGAAGCATCGACTGAGCCAGGGAGGTAGTCGTATCGCATCGACGACTCCCCATGGGTCCTGCAGGAACGGTGACCGGGCCAGTCTTGTCCGTATAGTTCCTGCAACAGATTGGTTTTGTGCAGTCGGCGTCTGATCCAGGCTATCGCAAATGACTTCTATAAGCGTGTATCATCATTCACCAAGACAATTTCACGTACTGTGTAAGACCGGTCAATATGTACATCACTAAAGTGAACCACTTGGAACGGAGTTTGTCCCGTCGAAGTCCAGACCTTGGGGTTACTAGGGGCGGGTCTGGGGATCGGTACAGTGTACCTGTTCACAGGTGGTGGTTGGCACAGCCCGAGGAGCGTGCTGCACAGCTTCGTGGAGGTCTGTCCAAGCGCTGATATTGAGCGGAGATTGTGGGCGAGGATCGGACCCTGCTGTCTCAGGACGCCTTCGCAGACATCGTCGTCCTGGACCTGGAGGTGCGCGTATACACGGTAAGATTGGCTTTAAACACGAACTTTGTGGTGCACACGCACCTGAAGAAGCTTGCACACCCCTACGAAAGTCTCCGAAAACACTTTATCACCGAAAAGCGCGAGTCCTTGCAGAACCACCAAAAGCGAATGGCAGCTGGCGCATGTTAGGGTTTGCGCGATCGCCTTGATAATGTCGTCGATGAGGCTCGCCTGGGCGACTGCTAGGAATAGCGATAAGACAACCGCGATACGCCTGAAGAACAGCATCGTCGCCTCTGAGAACGCCAGAAAGCGTTGACGAGGAACATACGATTCTGCATTGCTCTTGGTTAAATACTCTCCACAGAAACCATGCAACCTATCCCACGTTCGACAGCGACGCGCTAGAACACTGCATCTCTCGGGCTTGCGTGGACAATTTGCCTCTGCAACCCTCACGTCATCATCTAAAGGCAGGGCGGACCTCGAGGCAACGGGTGGGCAGGTGATTCCCTTGGCAGCTTCTTCTGGCTGTCCCGGTGGGCGATGCTTGTACTAAAAACAGCTCTCAAAGCGAATGGACAAGACGACCTCATGTGGTGGCAAGAACGTTTCATGCTTCCATGCGAGCTGAAGAGAAAGAGATCAGCTTTTCTGTGATCTGAACTGTCAAGGGGGAAGGGAACCAAGCGCTGTACACGTACCGCCGTACTGTCTACGGCTTCCATTGTGGCCTCAATGGCCATGTGCGTGCGGAGTCGTCGAAGACCGAGGTTAAAACAGAGGTGAAATGAACTGTCAATGCGTAGTTAGGAATGCGAAGTCCACTAGGTTAACCGAATGACACTGGAAGCAGCTTGTAGTGTCTGAGCCTCGGTTAAACCTCGAATTCGAGATGGTTCTGGGCGTGGGACACCGGGGCTTGAAAAAGCGGCTGCCTCTCGGCCGCCGAGTACGTGCTCACCTGAAGTCAGAAAGTAATACGAGGAGGTAAGCCCCAGAGGATCCCGACGTGAAGGTGCCACCCAGCACATATGTTGCTCGAATGCGATATTTCCAGGACCGCGAGTTGGCGAAATTGAAGTTCTTTCTCCTACCTACAACGCGATCCTGATTATTCTTGCTTCGCGAGTGGAGTATCTCGAGTCTATTGCAGAAAGAGACAGTTGTGCCTATTTCGGCGTCACGATCGGGCGATGACGTCGACGGAATCCAACAAATTGCCCATATTTAGCATCTGTGGCGCTGCGACTCCAGCGCGCAGCATATCTTCAAAATCAATATTTTGCATGTACATTCGCTGGCCGCGGATTGTGCTTTACGCGAAGCTAGTACTTTCAGTGACAAAAGTGGATGCTAAAGCGCTCGATCACATCGAAATCTTTTGCTGTCGCAGAGATAGATGTCAGCGGAAAACCTCCAGATACTAGGACAGGGATCACTCACGGTTTCAGTCATCATCTGCATGAAAATGTGGGACAGGCCAATGCCCTCGCAATGATTGTCGAAGTGACTATGCCCCGAAGTTGAGTTATCATTGTCCCTGCGCTCGAAGTTGAACCCAGGCTTTGCCGGATGCTGACACCTCGACATATTAGAATCAAACAAGTCAACCCATAAAGATAATATCCATCTACTCACACATCCGTTCTCCGCGCGCATAGCACGCATGTTACATATCGTCTCCTTCTTGCAATCCCCTTCGCAGGGAGTTATCTTCCCACCTGGCGTCTTAAATTTGTGGTATTTCTGGAACAGCCTATCGTCCTTCTCAAATACTTGGGTCACTTTGTGCCAAAAGGCAGGGCTCAGCGGTTGATGGGATGGCCAACCGCCGATTGCAGGGCCGTATGTCGAACGAGCGCTATACTCCTGCTTCCAAACCGCTATGACGAAAAAAAAAACACATGAATCATTTCCGGAGATGGAGGTGGGTCGATGGAAGATTACTTACGGAACATTTGGAAGTCGGGATCGGACATGTCGCCTGTCGGAACGGGGTTAATAGCTGCGGAAGGCGATGACCGATGACTTACTGATGAAAGTGCGCGAATCCATGACCTCATACGTGTCGGGATCGACGTCGTACACTCGGAACGCCGGGTAAGATTCTACGTAAAGACGGATCAGAAGACTCAGCACGGATTCTCGATGCGGAGAAGCTACTCACGTCTCGGAGTCAAGGACGGGACGATCCACGCGATGCTGTCTGCCGTCTCCGCTGTTTGCCTCTTGTAATCCTCATACGCAATCGCGAACTCGTCCTACCGAAAACCACACGTTCATCATCGGGATCGTACCGGGATCCACTCGAAACCCGGAGCTAATAATACCTACCTGATGTGAATGCCCGTAGAACTGGCCGGAGATCGTGTTCTTATACCGCTGGACGATCTGGTCGAAATAGTTCGATTGGTCGTACAGCGCGTCTCCGCTGCTGGGTGGCATGTGCCCGATGATCCACGCGCGCTGGCCGGCATCCTCTGCTTCTTGGAGTTGTTGGACGGCGAAGAAGAGAACTCCGTTCGGGTCGGGCTGTGCGGCGTTGGTGTCGAACAGCCAGAAGCTAGAGAGAACATCGTCAGTGGCGTTCGGTGGGAGGAAGAAAGGGTGGGACTCGTACTTGAGTTTGTACCAGTAGATGGTGTTTAAGGAAATAATCCTGGCGAAGAGGGTCTTGTCGTGGAATTCTGACGTGCATGAGGAGGGGTTCATTACCTCAAGTTCGTCCCGGGTACGACAGACGCGTAGCTCCCTGAGTGCTTTTTGACTTGACCTTCTGCCGTAGGGCCGATTACGTTCTAAACGTCAAGCTTATCAGTGAATGCACGTTGTCTCCGTCGAGTCCGCTCATACCGCCCACCCCGAGCTCTGGGTATCGAAGACCCATTGAGAGCTCTGACCCTTCGTCGTGTTCCGTGGAAAGCTGTTGACGGGAGCGACGTCACTGAAGCGAAGTTAATTTCTGAAAGTAACATTTACGAGAAGGAGAAGTGACGCACTGATTTCCGATGACAGAGAATACAGAAGATCGGAGTGCCGACGATAATTCTTTGTTGAATTCTCTTAGGTCGGAGATGGCTTCCCTGGAATGACGTCAGGCTTCGAGAAGTCAAGAAGTGGGCATTCCCTACGCTTGATCGATATCCCATAGCGCAGCTGCTCGAGGGACATCGTTGATATAAGTCATCTCGGAGGCAAGTCAAAAGCAACACACCTTCGACAACATCCCCAGTGAAGATGGAGAACTTAGGACTCTCTCCCGCAATAGCTAGGAGCATCGACTGCACGAGCGAAGTCGGCGCGTCGCATCCGGGGCTTCCCAACGGTCCCGCCGCAACATGAACAGGTCCTGTCTGGTCTGGGAACCTCCTGCAACAGATCGGCTTTGTGCAATTGGCTTCGGACCCCATCTATGACGGAATAGAGGTCATTAAAGGACGCAACCATTATACGGAGCATTGTGGCGCATACCGTGTATAAACGATCAATATGGACGTCGCTGAAATGCACCACCTTGATGGGAGGTCGTCCCCCCGAAGTGAAGACTCTTGGGTGAGCTGGAGCCAGCTTGGGAAAGGGAACTCTGTATTCGTTCACAGCTGGGTTTTCGCAGCCCCCGACGAGTGCATTACACAACTTCGTAGACGTTTGACTGAAGAGGGATATTGCACGCAGATCGTGCGCGAGGATGGGGCCCTGCTGGCTCATAACGCCGTCGCAGACGTCGTCATCCTGGGCCTGGATAAGAGCGCGAATTAGTTCAGAGATCACAAGTTTTTGTTCGTATGAGAGGAAGAAGATTCACATGAAGCTCCTTGCAGACCGTGGCCAAAGTGCTGGAAAAGGTGCTGTCGCCCAAGTATGCGAGTCCTGAAAGCAAGCCGAGGAGGGTGTGGCATCCAGTACATGTCGCCGCATGTTTTATAGCGTCGATGATTTCGTCGACGATACCGCCGTACGCTGCGAGACACAGCGAGTAGATGAGCGCGAGCTGGAGAAGGACACGTATCAACATTCCTGGGGCGCCTTGGTGGGCTGACGAGGAGCTAAGCCTTAAAATGCACCTACTTAAATAGTGAGGACGAGGTTTATTATGAGAGGCGCCTTTGGCGGTACGATTGCTGCCTTCGAAGAGCCGGGGCGAGAGGAATGCACATTCCTCGCGGACGATCGGCTTCCTGAGCTTCAAATCTTGTACATCAAAATTTACGGAGCCTCGGGACCACAACGACAAGGTAAAATGCCTTCAGATGGTCTTCTACGCGCTTCCTTGCCGTAGCTGTTGTTGAGGTCCAACTGCGATTCCTTTCCCGAGAAGGAAAGCTGAAGTCATCCCCGGCAGCAGCTCGTCGTTGTCGCCTGCGTAGAAGCTGGCAATAGGATCTTAGAAGGGAATAATACTGCACAGAACTCACTATTGAGGGTATTGAGGGCACTTTCAAACCTATTTCCTGTCTCTTACAACGCCAGTCAAGCTGGAGAATTGACTGACGAGATGAGGAAGATCATCGAAGGGCGCAACTTGCCATCAATTCTTGATCGCCACTGCAGAACTAGATCCGTAGATCATAGACCCATCAAGTGGTATTAGAAGGTGTAGGAGGTCCAAGGTTGGGTTGACGTCTACTCGAGAAGAATTGCCGAAGACGCTTGCGGAGTCTCAAAGTCGCGGACGAAGCCGGCGGACGTGCCGGGAGTGAAATATCTCTGTGCAACCGCTGCAGCATTTGTGTGTAATCTGGCTGCCTTCTGTCTACTAGTAATCCTAGAAAGTGGGTATTCTTAGAAGTATACAGGCAGAGAATAGCTATTAAGGGTGATTCTTTGTGATCAATGTTGCATTTGTCACCACTTCGGACAGAAAGGCTATTGAAGTCTTTTATTTATCACCCGACTAGTTCAGGCATCCTCCAACTCGCGATATTTTTTAATGTCGCTTTATGTAAAAGAGTACCACCTCGTTGAGATTTATTTCAGTATCTCATTCTTGATGGAGAATGTTAATGAGCTCAGATCACCCCCCAACGAACTTTCTGCAGCATCAGAGATATGCTCATGATACGCGTCTGAGGCCGTACGGCCAATCATAGATCATGTCTATTTATGTGGCCCCAGCAGCCGTAAGTATTGTGGCTTACCCGCATTACTTCCCTCGCGTTTCGTGCCACCATCCCCTCTGTCTTTATCAGCCGATCATTGCCAGGATATCAAAATATCCCTTGATTATCGCGCCCATGCCTGTCAGTTGCCGCACTATTTCCGTGGTCAGGCGCTCTCATCGGAAGCAAATATTCTTCACGGCATGTACCTCCTGCAACACATCGTGGTCATCCGAACACCCCTTAAGCGCCTGGTCCAAAAATAGACATGACCGCCACGGCCTGGGCGGTCGATCAGGCCTTGTTGCCAAGAGGACCCAATACCTTATACAAATGCCAACCCCTCGTGATTGTTGGCAAGTTTCAATCTGTGCCACGAGTGCACTTATTTTTTGGTGATGCTGACTAGTCAATACTTAGCCATCTTGGGGCGAATGCAGGTGATCTTGCCTTGGCATTCAGGTTGAGCGAGCGAATATAAGGTCAGCACCGTTCGCTGAACGATTTCCCCAACAAAGCTGGTCTTTGTCTACAGACGCATATCGGTCGTTTCTCACCTACGCTGCCCCCCTCCTCGCTGTCAACAACAGAATTTCTGCGCCAATTCAAAATAATGTTCCTTCTCAATGTAAGTCTGCTAGATTCTTTCTCCTGCATTCTTACTCCGGGTTGTGAGGCGGCATTCTTTTCTGATGGTTGTGTGTCTATTAGCTCTCCGCTTTGTTCCTCGCACTTCAGGCAGTCTCTGCTCGTCCGTACGACCGCAGGACAGCTTCAGGCCTGGCTCTTGTTATGCACGATACACGTGCAGACGTCTATCACGTCTACCGCCGCGACGGGTCTCTCTATGGACGATTTAACGAGGACGGCTTCAAGAGAGAAATGGAGTACGACGCGCTTCAACGACGAGGTGGCGCATCTTCTTGTACTCCTATGACTTTGAAGCAGGCCGAGAAAAGTGAGAACTCCCTACACCGCACGCCTAATCTAACCATTGTATATACTCTAGTTCCTGGATGGGGTAAGATGAAACAATATGCCACAGATAAATACGGCGGTGGTGGTGTCAACATTGTGGTCAACCCTCCCGAGGCAAGTCTCCAGCGTCGAAGTTGGCGCATCGATGCTGACAACGCAAGCTAGTACACAAACAGCCCCGCCATTATCTGCGCCGCAAATGAGATTGTCCAAGTGGAGATGACCGGTACGTATTTCCATTTAATGTGCCTTTCTCCCAATGGCCAGTGCGGTGATAAACTGACTATTATTCCTCCAGGATCTCCGAGCTGTCAGGAAACCAAGCAAGATATCTCAGGACAAATCAAGGAAACAGATACCGATGCCAGCCTTAGCTCGAAGCAGGGATACTCGAACTCCGGGAGCTGGACAGTAACCGGTGGGTCAATCCTGCCCAGCCTGCTTCAAAGTCTTTCTTATTCAACCTCTGAGTAGAAACAAGCTCTCTGGCACAATCTATTGGATTCTCTGTACAAATTGGGATCCCTGAGGTTGCAGATATCTCAGCGTCCTCTACAACAACGGTCACGATCGAAAACTCGTTGGCATCGAGGTATGTAGTAGACTCTTATTTAATCAATTCTTTCGCCATGAAGCGCTGGTTGCTGATTTATTTCACCTCTCAAGCTTTACCTCTAGCATCAACAATGAGGTTGAGCAAAGCATCACGCTGAAGTCTACCAAAGGACAGAAATGCACGGCATCGGTATGTCAGACTCCAGTTGAACTCCATTTTCTTCTAAGACAATTGCCCACTTTTAAAGCTTGAAACTAAAGCATGCACTATCACTGGGCAGGGAAAGGTGCGTTTCGTTGCTAGTGGGTGGGTCTGGTTCAACTACGAAGACAAGGTATGATCCCGCATACCCTAGCAAAGGCTAAACCGCTCGAGCACCTGTATTTTTAGCGAGCACCAGTAAATGGCAACCCGAACGATGTGCACTACAAATGTATGTGATACTTTCTATTCTACAACTTGACTTGGCTCTGAAATTTTCTTGGGTTCATAGGGGCTGTTAACATTGAAAATGCTCTCCCAAATATCGATGATCGGTCCTCATTCTTGGACTTTTCTGGCTCGATGAAGACAACTAGCGACAGTGTCTATTCTGGAGAGTGTACAGTTGTTGGGAAGTAGTGCGCGTACTTAATTTGACTTCATTTGGTCCTGAAACTTGGTTCGGACGACCCGGAGATAAGTTGTGATCTGGTATGAGTATGCAAACGTATGCCATAGACCAGCGCATCCTGTCGTTATTCTCGTATGCACAGGTGGAGATGGGTACGTGGTGACACCTTGTGTTCGAGAGGGTGGTGGGTTGTAGAAACATCTGGGCGATGGTCGCTACAATTTCATGCCTTATCCACGAACACTGCGAACGAGAATAGTACTTGCGAGTGCAAAATACACTGGAAAGGAAACTCGCATGATCGTTCTTGAAGAAATGACAATTGGGAGAGCGGGTGGAACGGCCGTTGCTGACCAAAATAGACGAGAGATGTTGGCATGAGGCTGAGTGCATGTAACGAGATAGTCGACAGGCGCTAATAAATAGCAGATGTGCTGAGCGCTGATTGACGAGCATGGGGACGATAAAATTAATTATCAAGATCACAAATACAGAAAGATAAGATAACTGAGCGTGTCGTCACAAATGAGAAATGATCAATATGATTTCTCTGGTGAGAAATGAGGAGAGGAGGAGGAGGCGAAAGAGTGTGCCACTTAGAAAGTGGGACACTACTTTTGTGGGGGTGCCTAGAAAAAAAATCTTGTAGAGGCAAGACAGAGACCTCCAAGACAACGAGGGCTGAATCCGAGAGGGTGAAGAACGAGTAGGGGAAGGATATCTTTCTGCTGAGGATTTGCCAGAGTTTGGCAAAGGCGACGCACGTCAATAGATGCATTCTAGACGACACTAATCTTATCTTATCCTCTGAGAAGCTAGGGCAAGCCCTAGCTTCTCTCGGAGAGACTCGGGAAGGGGCAAGAATGCGAATAGCATAGAAACAAAGGAAAGAGAGAAAACGACGCGAAATGAGAGAAAACGCCACGGACGAGAGCTTTTCTACAATAAAACAACAAGATATCCAGACAGCCTGGACCTAACTTATCACAAGTTCAAGATCATCAACCAAGCAGTGAACTCTCTAACCCAACTGCAACGTCGTCCCATCTGGCACAGGCCCAACTTCGGGTTGGATGCTGCTCTGCCCAACCTCACTAACCATCGTGCCCTGGCCAGTCGTGCCCATGACACCAGCGCCAGCCTGTGCAACGACGCCCACAACGCCCTGCCCAACCCCATTCTTCGCAATCTCCGCCCTTACCGCATCGAGCATGCGCTTGAGGTTCACCCGCTCGTTAACGAGCCCCATCCGCGCACTCTCTAGTGCCTTCCGCTCTTCCTCAAGGATCTCCTCCAGCTCTTCGAATTGTGACATCTTGAGCTCGAGCTTGGTCAGCGTATGTTTGATAAGCTGCGAGAGGGTGTTCTTGATCTGTGCATCTTCGGCGTCGGCAAGAGCCTGGGCGGCTTTGGCGGAGGACTTTAGGGCGAGGTCGGCGGCGCGGACGACTTGGGAGTGGGGAAGGGTGTGTTTGGGCTTGCTGCCTTCTGCGGGTGCGGCAGAGTCCTCTTTTGGGTCTTCGTCCATCCGGTTTTCGTCTTCTGCTTTCTTTTCGGCGGATTTTTCTTTCTCTTCGGTAGTAGTGCCGTCAGTCAGGGCATGTAAAGCAGTCTTTGCAGCCTCGGCTGCGACACCGGGACTAACGACGCCAGCGAGAAACGCGACGACACTCATAACAGGATTGTCGGCCTGCTCAAAGGGTATCCTGCCGAACCTCAGCGGCCCCATTGATCCCTCCGTGTTCAGATACGGGTCCTCGATCGGCAGCTCGAGGAACCGGCGAATGCACTGCTGCGCCGACCGCGTGCCGACATGCTCCTCGATCTTCGACCAGTCGTCGTCGTACATCTCCACCCCCTCGAGCAGGAGGAGGGTCTCCTGGTCTGACCAGTCATCGTTCGCACCGCTGCCCTGTGACACGGCGCTCGCAGCCGCCGTCAGCTTCACGAAATCGCCCGAGTACATGTTCGATGGGAACCGCCCATCGAGGTAGCACGGGCCGCAGATCTCCATCTTCTTGTCCTTGAGCGAATGGTACCGCACTTGCGTGCAGGTCGGCCCGCAGGTGTCGCATGAAATGGGCGACGTTTTGTGATGCAATACCGCGCCGTTGGCTTTGGGACAGGGTACTCCCGTCGGCGAGGGCGGTGGCTTCTGGAGGACGTGATGGGTCGTGAGCTTTGGGCGGTGTTTGGTAGATAGATGGGAGTTGCGGAGTTGAGGGAGGCGGGTCCTGCTGGCGGCAGGTGGGGTTTTGGGAGCCGTCATTGCGCCTGTGGCGGGTGGGCGCGTCCGGGGTGCACAGACTGCAGTCCTCGAGAGGTATCCAGAAACGACGGCGGAAGTGGCCTGTAAATGGAGGAGCACAGCACTGCAGGACGTAGTTCGGGGTCCGATCTCCGACAAGTAAGAACCGGGAAAAGATCGCTACGAGACCACACACCTGGTAATTAATCAACCCCCACTGCCTCCAGGAACGCATGAACGCATAATGGCGCATACATCGCAGCCAGATTCCTTCCAGCTGTTGACGGTGAGGTATTCGGTTGCCGTAAGCGGTATGTGATTGATCATAAAGTCGCGTAGTCCTTGTAAGATGGCCAGATGTTTTACTCCGCTCCTCGAATTGAAGAATTCTGGGAGCGCCCTCTGTTCAACGGGGGTGGGAATCTTCGACATGTCGAACCAGGCGAGTACGAGGGCACGATGGACTTCATGGGTCTGGGGCCGCGAGGTACTGCGCGCCTGTTCCTCCAATCGGAGGGGACGCGTATGGCCTCGAGTTGAGCGGGTCTTCGTCGCTCGTTGTCGTCGGCCGATCCCTCGCGTCGCCACCGTCGGCATAGACACGTCCGGTCACCTGGCCTCCAGTCCCGCCTTCATCGTCAGTCACCATCCTCCTTTAACCACGCACTTCCCTGAATCCCGTTTCTGGACCTGTTGATGATCCTTCGTTGGGTGGGGAGGTGCCAATGTCGGTAGAACGAGAGGGGTCGGCTCGCTCCGTTTCCTGGAGCATTTTCGGATCGGACTGGTGAAGACCTTGGGGTTGTTGTGGGGACGTGGAGCTTTGTGGCGTTTAGAGTCTGGACGAGCTGGGCACGGTGGATCCTGAGGCTTGGGGGTGTCATTGCCGTTCCGGTCTGGCGGTGAGCTCGCTGTCTTCAACGAACGCCCTTGGGTTTGGAACGATGAAAGACAATTCAGGCTCCGTTCAACACGCGATTTTCAGCACATTTGGTGCAGTGCCCAAAAATACCTTTTCCGCCAGGTTCCACTGTCTCTCGAGTCCAAGTACCAGTTCCAGCACCCTATTATCAACAAATTCATGCTCACAGGGCCTCCGGAAGGATTCCATTATCATTTGAGGAATTAAGCCAAGGGAGGATAGGTGGAAGACTTGGAAACCCCCCCATCAGGGCACTTTCTTGGCTAGAAGCGCACCGCCGTCGCAGCACGGAACGCTTGTTTCGGGAAGAAAGAAAGGAAGTGAACATCATAACTCGTTCATGCCTTTTCCAATCGTGGACAAACGCATGGAGCAACCTTATTGATGAAAAAGCTTCGCTTGATTCCCCTCAACTTCAAGACGACAAGCACAGCTATTTCTTCACAAGAGCCCCAATACAGGCCTACGTCCTCGATGGCGTCCGGCAAAGTCTTCCGATAGCCATCGCCATTGAATACGCCGATCGTGTTCACCAAAGTCAATGACAACGCGTCTTCTTCCAAATCCAAGAAAGAGTTTAGCTATGTCTCCAAGATTCAGAAATCACTCGGAATCTTCTCAGCGGACGCGTGAGCGTTCGTCCACTGTTGATTCCGAAAGAATTCGTCTCAGACAATTAGAATTCAAGCTCCCGGAGGCAAGATCCTTTGTTCATCATCGTCGGGAAATGCTCTTTTTCAGGTATACCCGCAACGCCCAAGTCTTCATAGATTTGACCGTCGTCAGCTATCTCTTCTCGTCATCGTGTCATCTGGCCAGCTTATATGCCGAAATTTTGGGAGGATCAGCGACTTGTCTCGCCTGACAATCGTACCCAACCGTTTTTCTGCCGTTGCGCTGATTTTATAACAAATTAGACGGAGGGGTCTGTTTCCCCACTTAACATCATTACAACCTTCTGATCCTAGATCCAGGTCAATACAGCATGTCCATGAACTCTCCTATATCGCCGCTGCTCCTCGGCAACATCCTATACGCCCTCGCCTACGAACCCACTTCCTACTACCTCATCCTCATCGGCGAATGGTTTCGGGCCTCGCTTCATAATGTATTCCTCTACTCCAAGAGGTATTGCTCCGACCCGCGCATTGTAGGCATCCGGAGACGCACGACGCTCGCGAGCTGGCTTGTCGTCGGACAGGGTTTCGGGTTCACAGCTGGCCCATTCCTTGGAGGGGTGCTGTACAAGATTGGGTTCCCGAACCCGATTTTCAACGGCGTGACGAGCCCTGGGTGGATCATGGCCCTCGTGTGTGTCATGTTCTGGGGGCTGCACAATTTGATCTTCAAGGATGTCGACCCGCGCCCCCGCGAACGACCTATCGAGATGAGCGTCGGACAGGAGTCTTCCCCACAGCAGCTGCGTCATGTTACCATTAGCCCGGCACAATGGGGCATCATCGTATGCATGTGCTACTTTTCGATGACATGCTTCTTCATCCTCGGTTGCTGGGAAGCTAATATCCCAGTCTTCACTGCGGAGGCGATGGGCTACTCGCCGTACAAGGCGGGGAATTTCATCGCCCTGGGTGGGCTCTGTTCCTTCCCCTTCCTCCTCCTCAACGTCTGGCAGGCGCGGCGATTCCAGGATCGCGTCATCCTCGCCGCAGGCACCGCCATGGGCTTCCTAGGCCTACTTCTCATGCTCGTTCTCCTCGCCACATCGAAGGTCACCTTCGGCTCACTCTTCGTGTGCTGGTTCCTCATCGCCTTGGGGTTCAACCTCGCCAGTACGTGTACGTTGAGTTTGGCCTCGAAGCAGCTTCCGGATGAGTGGAACGGGCGGTTGAATATGGCTCTTGAATATAGCAACTGCGTGGCGCGGGTGACGGGAGCCGTTCTCGGGGGTGCAGGTGTCAAGATGGGGATGATGAACTATGTTGGCGTGCAGATCGCGGTTGTTGGCCTTGGAGGGGTGATGTACCTGACATTGTGGAGGCAGCTAAAGGCGAAGACAGGATGATCATGAGGATACGCAGATTTGAACTGTCACTCATACTCGTCCAGGCCCTGTTGACTACAATACAGTCCGTGGTCTGTAACCAGCCTCTCGGTCTCAAATTTTCGGCCCTCCCTTATCCAACCCTTGCCCATCCCCTTCCTTCCCGCCACTATATTTCTTACCTCTTCCTTTGGCCCCTCGCCCAATCTGGCTTGCAAGACGCACCTGCACACCACCAAGTTCGTCCATCCATACCTATACCGTACCGGCCTGATTCCTCAAGAACTGCCTTTCAACCACCACCACTACGTCAGCCAGGCTCTCTTCCAGAAGCCTTTACGCCTGTGCTCTGGATGAGATCGTACCGGCCGTACAGACGATGAGACGTGACGGTCTCTCCGAGTCAGAGCTGGCTTGTGGAAAATTGACACAAGGCGAAAGCGGATGAATAAGGCGTTCAAAATCCAAATCACTCCAAATTCCTTCGACAATGCGTCTTCAGATCAGTACTCCCCTCCACGAATTCTCAGAGTTTAGAATGTTAATGTAATTGCGGGAGACCGTAATATCGTCAAATATCGTCAAATCCCTCCGAACAGGAGAAGACTCACTTGAAGATCTGTTCGCCAGTGTGGAATCTTGGTGGAATCCTAGAATTAAGCTTGAAGATATGTAAGTTTCGGAGCCGTATTGTACCTTTCGTTTTTCTAGCGCGTAGCTGAAGAGTTCCGTTGCTGACAGTGAAACGACGGGCCGTCATAGGTTGATCAGTTGAATTGATCCGTGGCCGCTCTACACTCGTCTGAAGGAAGCTTCCTTCCATCCAGTCCCCCTTCTATCCAGTCCCTACGTGGCACCGCAAAACATTTCAAATGACAAAAGAATCGGTGGAAGGCTAATGTAACTTGCAATCAAGTTTCGACGATTGCTGTGAGTTCCAAGTTCTGCCCTCGTATCATATCGGTACCATTTTCTCCACATTTTCTCCTGTGGACCAGTGACAGCGGGTCGACGCCGGCGAGACGGAAGACCTATTTGGGAACATATATCAAGTGTTGGTTTCCCAACCGTAGCAAGCGAAACGCCGCGGCGAACATCCATTTGTAATCGCATGACTCATCATATATCCGTGCGGGACGCCGCGGGGCAACAGGAAACCTTCATATGTTGAAGAAACGAGATTGCTCCGTTCCCAGTTTCTCTCCTTCCTCTGACGAAACGCGTTCAGCAACGTTTTGGGACCCTCGATAATGTCGTCTACGGGCCTTCCCATAACCACTGCTATCGATTACGCCGAGCGCGTTCATCAGGTCGATAATGATGCTTCCTCCTCCAAGTCAAAGAAGGAGTCCAGCTACGTCTCCAAGATCTCAAAAATCTCAGGAATCGTCTCTGCGACGCGTGAAGCGTTCATCCAACGTGTAGATTCCGAGGACTCTATCCCAGAAAACTCGGAATTCAAGCTGCCAAGCAGGAGGTCTTTGTTCATCGTCATCGGAGGGAATGCTCTCTTTCAGGTATTATCTTCTGTCCGATTTCTCTTCCATGAAGTTACTGAATGTCATTCAGCTGTCTTTCTTCGTTATCGTGTCGTCTGCCAGCGCATACGCCGAAATGTTGGGAGGATCAGCCACTTTCTCAGGTCTGACAATCGGTATCCCAACCGTTTGCTCTGGATTTGCCCTGATTTTCATAACAAGATTAGACGGAGGTTCGCCTTTTCCATTTAGCATATTTATGAGCTCTGAGCAAATTTATAGGTCAATACAATATGGCCATGAACCTCTCCTATGTCGCCATGCTTCTCGGCAATGTCCTATACGCCCTCGCCTACCGGGCCCACTTCCTCTACCTCATCCTCATCGGCCGCATGGTCTCAGGCTTCGGATTCATCTGCTTCCTCTACTCCAAGAGGTACTGCTCCGACCCACGCATTGTAGGCATCCGGAGACGCACGACGCTCGCGAGCTGGCTCGTCGTCGGACAAGGTTTCGGGTTCACAGCTGGCCCGTTTCTCGGCGGGCTGCTGTACAAGATCGGGTTCCCGAACCCGATTTTCAACGGCGTGACGAGTCCTGGGTGGGTCATGGCCCTTGTATGGGTCATGTTCTGGGGGTTGCATAACCTCATTTTCAAGGACGTCGAGCCCCGTCCCCGCGAACGACCTATCGAGATGAGTGCTGGACAGGAGCATGCACCGCGCCAGCATTACCATGTTAGCCCAGCGCAATGGGGCGTCATTGTGTGCATGTGCTATTATTCGATGACATGCTTCTTCATCCTCGGTAGCTGGGAAGCCAATATCCCGGTCTTCACTGCGGAGGCAATGGGCTACTCGCCGTATAAAGCAGGAAACTTCATCGCCCTCGGCGGCCTCTGCTCCTTCCCCTTCCTCCTCCTCAATGTGTGGCAAGCGCGACGAATCCAAGATCGTGTAACCCTTGCCGCAGGGACGTCTATGGGTTTCTTAGGCCTACTCCTCATGCTCGTTCTACTAGTCACGTCGAAGGTTACTTTCGGGTCGCTCTTCGTGTGCTGGTTCCTCATCGCCTTGGGGTTCAACCTCGCCAGCACATGCACGCTGAGCTTGCTCTCGAAGCAGCTTCCTGACGAGTGGAACGGACGAGTAAGCATGGCTATCCAATACAGCAATTATACGGGACGGGTTACGGGTGCCGTCCTCGGAGGTGCAGGTGTGAAAATGGGTATGATGAATTACATCGGAGTACAGATGGCAGTCGTCGGTCTGGGAGGAGTGATGTACCTGACGTTGTGGAGGCAATTGAAAGCAAAAACTGGGTGATAAAGGGATAAGCGTATTGTAGAGCACGTCATTGCATAGATATGTTTTATAGAGTCGTGCACTCTTGCTTCTGGGCTGCAATACCGTAAGAATGACATAACGACTTCAGCAAGAAGTGGAAGATCATACCGAACGGCAGGATTTAGGAATGCTACACGACAGTTGGCAGCGTGAAGGTCGAATTCGAAATAGCTCCACTCCACCTGAGAATATGCCGTGGGGATGGGCCCCGGATGGTATATGTCGCGGGCAAAGTTGATTTTCTTCAAATTAGGCAGGAGATCAAGAATTTGACTGGGGATGCATTGAGTATTCTCGCGTTCATCCTCTGCAATCTGTGAGTGATTTGAAAGGGATATCGAACGAGGGAGGGCAGGTGGGGTAATCGCTTTCAACTTTGCGAGCAGCAGAAATTCGTGCCCACGAGATGGGGGTGAATCTCCAAGGTAGAGGCTGTGGGTCACTATTTTGGAAGTTCCAGGACGTGTGTCGGGTACCACAACTAAGTCTGGGCTTTGAGCTCGAACTCCGCTTTTGGATATTAAAAGAGTGGCGCACGGTTCAACCAGGCCGCACGACCGCGTCTAACTGAGGAGGCATTTGCTTCACATTCCGCCGCTCTGGGTAATCTCGATCTCAATAATCTATCAACATAGCTGAGAAAGATTTAACGAGTAACTAATTATGGAAATATGTACTCATGCTCGGAATCATCCAGCTCTGGGAAAATGTTGATTTCCACCATTCTAACGAAACTGTGATCAGCGCATAAGCGTCGCTAGGCATACAAATTCAGGAATATTATTACCATTCAACATATCTAGGCCATTCGAGGAGCCGTTTTGGACAACATAGCGATCACAATAGATGCTCCTAACCGAAGACAGACTCGTACTCCTACTCGTGCCAGGCAGCTTCCGAAAGTGCTCAAAAAGCTACAGACATGCCTGGGCTTCCTCGATGGGAAGCTCATTTTCTGAGGTGGTGTAGCAGGAGCCACGAAATGTCACCGGTGTCGTTCTGGGCAGGTACGCAAATGGAAGAAAAGGGCGAACAGCATTGGAACGCGAAGGATAACTTGAAGTCTAGACTCTAGACATGTAGGCTAAAGGGTCCTTTTCTCCATTTTATGTGTATCTACTGTAAACTGATCCGTTTTTGACGTCTTCTACATCTACGGCTACGGCATATTCTCTTAGTGTAGGTTGTGGCCACACTCCCGGATATCACCGGCGGAGTTGAACTTTCCTTCGGCATGGTGGCACATAGGACATTGGAAGTTCAATCCAGGTTCAACCTAACCAGAATCTAACCATCATGGCTGCGACTTCGCGTTCGAAATATGCTGTATACAGTGGCTACCTAGTGTCGGTAGAAGAATTCAAGAACTTCTTCGCTACTATTAAGCCTTCTCTTGCCGAGAAGCCCTTCGACGAGCATGTCTTTGGCTATGACTCGTGGAGACGGCGACTCCCAAAGGCTGATCAAGCTAGAGTGCCCAGGCTCCGACGTACGTGCCATCTGCCTTCTAATTCTTCACTTCCTCACTCTCACTTGCAGTGATTCCGCTTCCTGATATCCCTGAAATATGTATGCCCACCGATGACACGGTCGACAAGGCCTTCCTTCCCACTCGTCATGTGCGGTACACTAGTAAGAAACAATTACACCGCAACGAAGAGAACAGACACCTTTGGGAAGAAAATGAGGAGGACAAAGCGAAGCTTGAGGAGTTTTCTCGTTTCATTGCATCTCTGGGTGGCAATCTGGACGTCACGAGAGTTGCTGGCTTCGGTTGTTTGAAGGACAGGCATCCGGATTTTGCCTGGGGAAACGTATGTTTTCGAACGTCTTCTATGCCAACGAGTTATTGAGCTGCCTTCTCTTTATTAGTGGTAAAAGCAAGGCTGGCTACCCGCTATCAGGTTCGCTCGACGTGCAATAAGTATCACCCATTTATATTTGGTATATATCAGTTTTTCTTTGCCCTACCGTGCTAGCGAATCCATGAGGCTACGTTTATCCTCTTTTTCGTTTCTGAGATTTCTGTGTAATGTTCACATTTGAACCATCATGCAGGGCATCCTGCCGCAATGTTCGATGTTTGAACATTGGAGTGAAAAACGCGACATGGGGCATCATGTGATGGTTTCCACCAGGAGTTACCTCGGATTCGCAGTCAAAGACTGTCACTCGTCCTGGGTAGTCTCCGATCGTGTTCAGAGAAGATACGGGCGCGTCTGGGCTGCCTCAATGTCGGCCCAATTTGCTGAGGCGGTTGAAGGCATACCTTCTTTGTCCTTCATCGATTACCACCTATACTAACCAACCCCGAAAAAATTCCCTCTATCCCTTCTCGTAGCCCTCAGCCCTGTACCGAATCAACCACCTCCGAGCGACGAGTCCAGAACCCAAATCCCACCTAGGAAAGACTTTAATGTGTACTCTAAACCTATCTCGTCATTAAATAATGGCGCTCGCCAAACACAGGATTTGTGTGCTCTTCGCTGTTGACGAAGGGCGACTAAGACTTCCACCCCGGTGCCCAAGGAGCTTTTGTCCCCCGTCCTGCGTCATACGAGGTAAGGTTTCCGTCTCATTGATCAGGAACTTGACTGTCAGACTTAGGAAACCCAGGAAGGTGTGAAAGTTGTAGTATTCCGTCTTCTTGATTCCGTCTCGGGGGCCACCTCGGAGGACGAGCTTGTTCTGAATGCACGGAGATCATCCTTGAATGATTTACCCGCTGTTTTCGACAAGGAGGATTGGGACAAAGCCGTCGTGGCCAACTCCGCGATTGGGATATCCAAAATCCTCTGACCCAGCTGCACAGCCAACCCTTACGCTAACCTTCCAGGAGGTTGGGCGCCGGTATGGGATGCAGGGGTAAGAACCCCGATTCTTTACAATCCCTATCCCTCCGTTGAGACATGGCTGAACGCGTCTCCACCTGGAACCGTAATTCGGGCATAGAAAGCTTCTGCGCACCTGACCTGGTCGCTCGGAATCAGACGGCACTCGTTGGTATTCCGAGTCAAGCCTCATGGTGGCAAATTTCCACGGATGACATTGAAAGCTTTAGTTGAGGGATCGAAGGGCGACGTAGATGGGAGCACCGATGATCATCCATCTGTCTGTGAATGACACTTCCGTTCTTAATTTAGTTGGACCACTTAAATTCTTGGTTGAATTCGAGAACGAAGGCAACAAGAAAGGGCTGAGAAGACAAGCAACAAAGGAGAAGGATATCTTGTAGTATACTCTAGACACGCAACGCACCTGGGTGCTTTTCTCCGTGATTTTCTGCATGCTCACTGTAAGTTGCTGGAACAAAATCGAAACTTTACCCCTGCAATTGGATAGCGAAGGTTATACCCTAGAGGCTACTAGACTATGGTTGGATCGTTTCTGAGAACAGGATTGGTCGGAAGGAATGGAGGAACTCTTCCCACTCTCAGAGGCCCTGGGCACATAACATGCAGCCGGTGAGAAACCAGTCTTCAAAGCCATGGATTCACCGCAACATTCATGTGCAAATCACCAGCGCTTACCCACGGAAACTGACACGGAAGAGCTTCGATTTCGCCGGGTCGCTATACACATTCCATCATCTGCGAAAGCGGGATTTATTGCACTCTTACGGCCACTAGTTTTCGCTGTCTTATTATCGGTACCGACCCCGCATATGGTGGACGTCGGTAAACAGTTGCTCGGCAATGTGGTCAGGGGTCCCTCCAAAAGAGGTAATTAGCTGGGGTTAAGGTTTGGTGCCACACAGCGTCCGCCTTATCCCGCACCTTACACTGCAACCACCACTATCCACAACCGTTCCACCACCGCTGACAGCGACAACGACGACGACACGGACGTCGACACGGACGTAGACTTCTAGAATGGATCGAGAGCAGTTCGTTTTCCCTTCTTCAACGATCCTTTCAACGACGACACACTCGACATCTCTTGAAACCTCTGGCAATCGTGAATTCTCCGAGAGGGCCACGCCGGCGACAACGCACAGAGAATCGAAGCGCCGTTCAACTGCAAGCAGAAAGCTTAGCTCTTTCGTAGAGCGAGTTTCGTCTTCTTTTCATTCGGGACCTCGGTGGGTTTCACCGTTGTTCTTTCATGCTTGTTCGTTGACAATCTATGTCTCGTAGTGCACCTTCGTCCAATGGATCACACGTACCCCGCAGGAAGTAAGTGGCGGAAAGCATTTTTGCTTCTTTTCTCTTTTCTCTCTGTGTGCCTGGCGTTCGCGTCAGCCAGGCTTTATCTTCGCATTTTTCGCCCTTCACGACATCCTTCTAGTCGTCTTTTCGCCTTTTTTCCCCGTTTAATCGCCGCCAGTGCCCTTGCCCTAAAAGCTAGAGTCACCATCCATAACTCTGCTGTCAGGGGATGCCCGCAGTGCCAAGCCGCTTTCTCTCCCCTGTTTCTTGAATGCCCCTCTCCGCACACCCCTCTTCCCGACAATGGCTCCTAAGCATCACTTCCAGCCTATTTTCTTGTCCATCCAGCTTTCGATTCGTCTTACTTCCTTTCATCATATCTGATCACAACTGTCCAACATCCCGTCGTCCTGATTAACGGCATTGGCTACTTCTTCGCTTCGTTCTTTTGCGCCAATTCACCGAATCTTGACCATGGTTAGCTAACAGCCCACACAGACCTTCAGATTCGTTCAAGTCGCTCTTTCCACATTTCACAACGCGAAAACACGCCAAGACACGAGACAGAGCAAGAAGACGACCCATACTTGACACTCAAGCCTCAGGTATCCGGTGTATTCACCCCACGGTTGCCCATCGAGCTTTGGCTGCATATTCTGCAATATGCGACGTCGCCATACGACCTCCGCAGCCTATCCTCCTTTTCCACCTCAACGTACCCCATCGACCCCTCTCCTTCATTTTCGTTCCTGGAACACAATCCCGCACACACTCATTTCCACGAGCGCGTGACCAGGTACAACACCCACCTTCGATGGAAGGCTTCCCTTACTCGCGTGTGCCGCCTCTGGAATCTACTTGCACAGGAGGTCCTTTACGAGCACATTTGGATCTCGAAGGCCAGGGAAGGGCGAGCTCTGGCCGGCCGGCTTGGCGGGAACGCCCTCGTTCCTGCGACGGTCGTCTATGCCGGCGA
>MPNV01001575.1:404258-463277 GCA_013376435.1 Cyclocybe cylindracea | reverse complement strand
TAGCTTCCTCGACGGGCCAGACTGCAATGGTCCTACTAGGGCCCCGGTGGTTCCTGACTTGAGGCTGTCGACATTCAATCCGGGAGAGGATTATTAGTGTGGTTTTCAGAAACGGCGAGTACGTTTCCATAAGTTCGTAGGACGAGGTACTGTGCAAAGACCTTGGCGCCACTCTTGCAACAAAAAGCTCAATTTCTTTCTCGAAGCTGGGACATTATGTATGTTCCATGTCGCTCGCGCTACACCCCATGCTGTCCCCTTGCTCCAACCATTGACCAAAATTTCTTTGCAGATTCAGTTTGCCTATTTTTCCGCGACTTCCATTCTTCCCAAGCGCGCGCTCGCTTCGATTTCACACGTGTAAGTGCTCTTGACCACTCGTGCGCCTTCTCCTAATACACACTCTACACCACCTGGGCCGCGCAATGTGCATCCGGCACGAGACGGCCGGTCAGTGGATTTTTACTGGAGGGGATGTTGCGTAACGATTACATTCCGTAGTGTAAACTTTGACATAACCATTATACCCGACGGGTTTTTGCTCGCTTCGCTCACAGATAAGGGGCTGGGGATCAAGGCCAAACTTGTGAGGATGTTCTGTTATTCGTCAGCGCAGATCAGCTCTCAGTCAGGCCAACCAGCTCGATTCGGTCAGCGCCAGATCAGCTCAGATCCAACTCAGATCAACCTGAATTTCCGCCAAACACCTTGGATTTTTGCCAGTCACAAAACCCTTGGCAAAACACATTGTGTATTTTCTCACGTTCTGGAGCCCATCGGACCCTGATGCATCATGCCATGTGCCTTCCCGGTCAGGATGCCATGTGCTTGCACCGTCGTCTGCATGTTTGGAACGCTGGCAGATATTTAATCTGGTGGCATGAGGGAACAAAGAGTATTGTTGTAGGTCAGATACCGAGACCACCAACATTCATGTAGAATATTCTTTGCCAGAACTACTCAAAGTTCTTGTTCATGATTTCTACAGGTGATGAACATATGTAGCACTAATCGTTTCTGATGCCTGTCTCCATTCTGCACTGCAGATAACCACATAGGATGTTTTCCTGAGAGTAAACCATAGGTAATTTACACTAGATTCTGGATACTGGTTTCACCTTTGCTCCGAACACCTAACTAACATGTTATGTTGCATAGCGGCTCTCTGAATGGAGGTGACCCACGGTTAAAATGCATCATATTCAACTGTGGTCACAGACTATGGACCCTTTTCGGAGTTATAAAATATTTTTTATCGGTTTAGCATGCCAAAACCAGTATCAAATATTTTACATTTTAGTTAAGGGTTCTCAACATTTTTTCCCTCAAGAACCAGGCCCCTTGCCTCTTGTGTATATGTTCATTTGGTGCGTCACCATTGTTCTATGCGAGGTGGCCTACATGCAGAAAAGTACTGAAGAGCCGGGATATAAGCGGGTTATAAACATCGCCGCGAGAGGACCTAATATGTCTCAGACTGTCGATGACTTGTCCACACTATGTGGCTTGCTCAGAGAACTGATCAAGAGGTGCCTGAGTGGCCAACTTCTTTTTAATAGTAGTACCGATTGCAGTTGGCCATTGTTCAAGTGGCTGATTAGAGGGTGTTAGGGTGTTATTGTCAGCATTGTCATATTGAGCGAATAATAGGCAGGGGATGCCAAGAAGGCATGGGTGGCCACATCCGCCGCCGCTCCTCACATTCCAGAAGGCATAAATTCCAGCAACTCCAGAGGTTGACAGATGCCATGGCTTTGTTTGATCCCGCAGCACGTCTTCCTCGACGCCTCCAGAAGTCGCCTTGACTCATGGTTCACACATCCTCCGACCAGTCAATTTCAAGTTTACGGTCCCTTGAATGGATACCTCCAGGGACATAAGTTTGCAACCACCAAATTTCTCGTAAAACCACAGGCTTTACTGAGGGAGGAGGATGCGAGTAATATAGAAGCAGGTGAGCTGGATTGTCGATCATCAAAACTGCTCTCATTTTACGCAGACACAACCGACTCCGATGATGTTCCAGGTATGCCATCAGTCAAGTATTGTACTTGGAATGCCTGCTCACACTTTATGTAGATGACGATGACGATGACGGCGATGGCGATGACGGCGACGTTGACGATAGCAGCGACAATGGCAGTGGCAAAAATGAAGATGAAGATGAAGATGAAGACGAAGATGAAGATGAAGACGAAGATGAAGATGAAGACGAAGACGGTGCTGGAGATCGTTCCTTCGATTCGCAAGGTAGGTTCCTCAATCGGTCCCCAAATGACTCCTTTGCAGCAAACTTCTTATATTTTGTCTTGCTCTTTATTAGGGGTCAGCGTTACCGACAAAAAGAAATACCCCGATTTTACCGTCTGCCAATATTGGGGTCCTGACCTTGATATCAACCCCAAAGCAGACATCATCCGCGTCATAATCGAGGTTGCTTCACACGAAAGGGAGATCAACTTGGTGTACCGTAGGACACTGCTTTACCTGGAGTGGGCAGGGAAGAGGTGGCACGGAGAGGTCCTGGGCATTGCTATGGTTAAGAATAAGGTCTGCCTAATTCGCAATGATCCTGCAGGCAATGATTTCTATATGCCCTACGACGGATGGATCTCCATCTTTGATCCACGATTTGTGGAAGAACTCAATCGGATCCGTCAATACAGTATAGACGCTGATAGAACCGCATGGAACTAAATGTTACCGCATTCAGACAACATTTGATTAGCCTCGTTTGATGTACGCATTCTTCCAATTGTCTCCCTGCTCTATGTAAATACTTGCCACGAAGTTTCTAGTAAAATATCTACTGGACAACAGAGACGCAAATTTGTAGTCCATTTCCTAATATCCGAAGTTTTTCTTGGGAAGAAGATGAACCAATCTTTGGTCACATGCTTCCAATGTACTATCCGTAGCTGATCCACTACCAATGTGTTATCGAATGTTAGTTTCATTCCATGTAGGAGTGTTCCGGCTGCTTAACTTTCTTGAGAGGTAAAAGATTTGTATTTCAGTCCGAAACCTAAAAGGTAAGGATTGGATGGCAGGGATTCTGGCTACCTCTTGGACAGCCGTAGATGCGCCACTCATTGAATATCCATATACGGCACCCCACCGTCAAATTAACTCCGCCGGAAATATTCGAAACGGCCCTGTTCCAGATGGCTGGAGTTCGAAGATCTGAATACTTCGCGGCAGCCAACCTTCAAGATGATCAAGGTGATGGCCACGCGAGAAAAGGACCCACAGCATAATTTCCGAGTCGGAACTGATTGAAGTTACATGTCAGATGAACATGACCACTGCGATGGTCGTTATCAATCAAGCTCGTCGAATTCGTCATCCCGCTCCAGGAGATCCTCTACATCCCGACCCTGGACCCTGCTTGCCTTCCTCGCCAAGTTGCTGACCTGTCCTGCCACCTTCGCGACTGTTTGGAGGCCTGTCGGGCTGGCGATCTTGCTGAATGCGTTGCCAACGGAATTGAGGAAACCAGGATCGCGTTTGGCGAGTTCCTCAAGTCGTTGTAAGTCCCTATCCAAGAGGTCTAAATATTCCAGGCTGCGAAGGGCGAATTGACGACTGAAGTTGTGGATCTCTGTCCCATCATTGGCTCGACGCCTGTGACGACTCGGTAAGCCTACTTATAAGCATGATGGTAAACGGCCTACTCCTCCAATCTCTCTGGGGTAGAGATAGGAACGGCGAGGGATGGCACAATCGTGCAGAAGGAGAAGATGAGGATGGTAAATGAGAACGGCATTTGGGGATGACGGGTTCAAGAGGCGAAGTATTGAATGTCAAGATTGTTTTGTTTTATTGAGACCAGCTCATGAACAACCAGTACTAGGATTGGCATTTGTCTTTTATACTCCACCGGTACACCGGTCCAAAGAAGAGCTATATCAAGATGATGAAGAGTTGCCGTTTCACCCTTCAATGTTGAACAAGATTCCGAGATGCATATGCGCGTTCAACTAACCCAGATACAATTTTAGTTCAACTTGAGATATGACTCGTGAAGTCCCTTCTATCCAGACCTTCCCGCTGATTATCACTCCGCTACCCCTACATTTCACATTCAACTGAACCAACCCAACTATTCTTATACCTGCTATCAATACGCTTCGTACTACCGTTAGTGACCTCGTTCCTGTACTTATCCCGTTCGTTGTCCGCGGACAGAAAGACCTTCCGGGTATGTGACTTTGTATTGAAAAGCAAGATTTACGGTCTGTTTCGGCGAGAGCGATAGCACCCTGTTAAGCGCCCCGTTCTTTCCAACCGTCAACCCATCTGCGTTGGCATCATCTGCGCCATCCCATTGTGGCATGATATTCTCGGAAACCTTGATGGGGAGGATGGCTTTCGTGTCCTTGTCTGCGAGTGACGTTCCTGGAAGGGAAAGACTGATTATAGGGTGTCGATCATTGCTGTGCGGCTAGGTGGTAGAACGGGTGGCGTTCTTCTGCAGGAGCCGTGACTGGGATATTTTCTTCTCTGCCGGGTGGTACATTATGCGAACGGATGGCTCCAGGCTGATGGAAAGCGAACCCAACAGAAATAAGAAGGTTGTTACTGGAATGAAGGAAGATGTGTATGCTCACCCAAGGGGACGATCAAAGATCTCGTATGGTGCTACAGATGCCAACTTCAAGGATGACGAAAATGCCATCAACGTAGGCGTTCGCCTCCTTCCACCAGCGGGTATTCTGAGTTATTCCTGGTTTGCCTTAATATAGTTCAGAGTTGCACCTCGTGTAGAATAAAATAAATGAGAGAATCTAACCTGTATGAAGGTCCTTGCGTCAAGTTTTGGGACAGCCTACCACAAGATCTTGCCGTCGAGCTTGAACTCCGTTAATGTGACATTCCATCGTACGGGATAGTGGTCGTTTCCACGACGTGGAATGAGGCGATGATGTTGTGGGCACTGTTTACTTCTGCCATTGGGCCGATATGATGTGTGGTACTCGACGGCGCGGACTTTGGTCTCTGGGCGTCCTCACTCAGAAGAAGGGATTCTACAGGGAGGTTAGCACAATCTCTTTGAGGGTCCAGAGGCGACTAACGCGAGGGAGCACTTCATATGAAGGACGACGGCTCTGAAGCGTAAAGAGGTGTTGCCAAGCGAGGCATTGTTTCTGAGTTCCCAGCGAGGTTCGCGATTAGGCTGTATTACTATTTTGAACGCTCTCACAGCGAAACGATCACATGATGTGACACGAGACGACCTTTCACGACGCGACTAGGGGTGGTTCAAACGTCAACATTCCATAGACACATGTCTCAGAAAATGGGAAAGATGGCAAACGTAGCCTGATAGATTCACTGGCATAGCGGGCCAGATACAACTGCTATACAGTATACGCAAGTGGGCGGTATTGTACGTTGAGCAAGACGCGAAGCAGCTAATTGGCACCTAGTCTTGCGTTCACAACCAGCAGAGAGAGTGCAGTTCAGTGGCGTTGGCATAGAAAATATTCAGAGACCGCAGGTAAAATCTGGGTGCATGTCCTTCAAGCAGCCAAAGCCAGCAATTCTCGCGACATCCAAATTACCACCCAGAGACGCAATGAAGTGACAAAACTCTTTGAGCCTCGCTCTGTCCTTCTCATTCTCCTCCCAAAGGTGTCTGTTCTTTTCGTTGCAGCGTAGCTGTTTCTTGCTAGTGTACCGCACATAACGAGTGGGTAAGAAGACCTTGTCGACCGTGTCTTCGCTGGGTAGACTGAATGCGGGGATGTCAGGAAGTAGAACCACTGCAAGCGAGAGTGAGGAACTTAAGGACTAGAGGGTAGATGGCACTTACGTCGAAGCCTGGGTACTCTGGCTCGATCTGCCTTTGAGAGGCGAAATCTCCAAACGTCGTAGCCAAAGATATAGTCCTCGAAGGACCTCTCGGCAAGAGAAGGTTTAATAGTCACAAAGAAGTTCTTGAAGTCGTCCACCGACATTAGGTAGCCACTGAAAACAGCATCTTCTGAATGTGAGGGGGCCATAATAGTTAGGTTGAACTTGTGCTATGATGCAGCGCCACCATGCCGAAGGAGAGTTCAACTCCGCCGGTAATATCCGGGACTCTATCTTTGCCCTATCACCCCTCCCCAAGCTCATTTTTCGGAATTTATCGCAACCCAATACGCGTGCGTGATGCTCGTCTTGGCCATCTCCCGAACCGTCTCGAGGCAGCCTTCATTCGCAAGGAACTATTAACTAGATAAAAGGCAACAATCAACCGCGAACCTTTGTTGTTCCATCTCTCTTTCGGTTCCAGCCTCGCAGAATTGCTGGCAAAATGTATGGCACCGCTTCATGGTTTGAGCAGGTCCGAACGCCGTTCATTCTAATACCACTGCGTATGATTTCTTTCTATGTCTCCCGGTGTGTCACTGATACATTTTCAGCCTTTCATGGCCATCTATCGCCTACTCTCCCCGTTTCTCGCCTCGGATTAGGACAAGACATGGTGTCGTGTTCTCACTGACACCTCCTTCCGCTATGTCTCGTCTTCGGTGCGCGTGAACGAGATGCAGAGCGTCATGGGCACGACACGGAAAGTGTACGAGACACAGGCCAAGAAGAAACCGTGGAGGGTGCATCTTAACATAGACCTGGCATATTGTTTGCCATGTACTTACACTGCACCTGCTCGCATTTGTACATCCCTTCTATGAACTCAGACTCAGTTCAAATGAGAATAAAAAATTCAATCAAATGCAATAAATTAACCTTGAGATTGGTTGTACAAATGAATAGTGTAAAAGCAAGCAAACAACGAGAAATGAACGATGAACGAACCCAATGACCCAAGCCCGAGATATCGAAGGGTAAAAAAATATAGTAATGTGCCATGCGAGGGATGCAGATGCGAAAAGGAGAGTATGTGCGTATCAAGAGTCGTTAGTTGTGAGTGGGAAGACCCGAAACAAAAGTGGGCCGGTGCTATAGATCCCGCACACCTGTCTTGATGCAGTCGTCCGACTCCTGCACGCTCAGGCTGCTCGGCTCCTCGTCCACCGCGGACATCTTTGTCTGGTCGACTTGAATTCGGAGCTGTGTGAGAATGAGAGTCAGGACAACGGGACGAGGAAGGCAGAGTGCAAGAACGAAAAGGGGAAATTAATGTGACGGACCTCAGGATGCGTGCGTGACATATCTTCTGAGTGGATGAACCCCTGGAAATTTTGGCAATCTTAGAGCCTGGAGATAATAGAAGACGAGGCAAGGGAAAGAGAAAGGACGCACGGTGGTCGCCTTGCGCGAGATCCCCATCCCGAACGTATCGGGGAACATCCCTGCTAGATTCCGCTCTACGGAGACGGAGTTGTGTGTTAGGTGGCCGCCTTTTAGCTTCTTGCGTTTGTTCAGTCTGTATGGAAGGTGGGGGTGAAATTAGAACAAGGATGCATGGCTGATAGGAGAGGGGATGCCGTACGTTGCAAGTAACGAGTTTGCGTATACTGAACAAAGGGGCAGATGTCAGTTTTGGAGGAGCGCAAAGGGAAGAAAGAAATGATACGAACGTTTGCTGATGACGAAGTGGAGACCCATGAATATCAAGTTGGTGTGCATCGTTAACCACTAGCATAGCACGTCAGGACCCGCAAACTTTCCGTTCTATTGGACGAAATTGGGAGACGTACGCATACGAGCGAAGTGACGGTGGCAGCACTGCATGAATGAACAACAATAGCAGTAGGAGCAGGGTATCATTGAGACTTTGCTCTGAAGAAAATGAATCAAGAACGCACCAAGTCAATGCGCCGTTCTCGAACGCGTAAAGCATTAACTTGTCGAGGACGTGGTTCATGCTAGATGTGATTCCCAGTTCTCCTTCAACGCCAATCAACACCCAAAATGAGAGCAAACGAACCTCGAATTCGCCTTATGATTGCGCTTGAGAAGGTACATCATCAGGGACGTTATCAGAACGTCGAGGAGGGAGGAGAGGGAGAGGCCGGTGGTGAATGACCACTGTCGTTGGTGACAAATGACGATGAGGTTGTCGATAACAAGCGAGGGGGTGACCGAATGGATGAGCAAGACGAAGAAAGGCATATGGGGTTAAGGAGGAGGGAGAAAGACGTACGGTGTACAGATCGACGAACTCGCGCAAACTCCGCAGTGTTATCCTACCACGACCAAGACGAGATGGTTGTCAGTAACGCATGGGTGCGACAAGGTGAAGACCGAGAGACCCACATTTTAACTGTTGTGACTGCACGTTTGGCGGAAGATTAGTATCATAGTTTCATTGGAGCGGGTAGAGCGGGGGACCCAACGTCGCGGGATGGAGCCAACAAGAGAAAAGACTTACGACAGGCGAAAGCTACGCACGCCGAACACCCAACGAGCGCAGAGTAAGATGTCAGAGTCAACGCCAAGAAATCAACATAAGAGAACACGTACCGAGACGAGCGCATGCGAGCAGCGCCTGGGGTACACGTCAGTCGGCATTTCGATAGTAGGTGAGGTGGAAGAGACACGGCGAGGTTGGGGGTCGAAGGAGGGACGTACAAGGGGGATGCCGATGAAGAAATTGTCGTGGCTTACTGAAGCCGCGAGTCAGAAATTGGACGAACAGAGAGCGGAGAGAATGCCGTACATCGGAATATCCGGTAGACAAAGAATCTGACGAGGAAGGTAGTTTGGTCGGTGCAGGTCGGGAGACGAAGGTGGGTGAGACGCACAAATGAACAAGGAATGTAAGGAGGGCAGTAAATGCGATCGTTAGCTGAGGAAGCGTTGAGGTTGGAATTGGCGTCGAAGAGAGATGCCCGGACTCACCGCGAGCGACCTACAAAGGTGAAATGAGCGAGGAAACAAGGAGAGATCAACGAGCGACGCACCAAGGGATAACGTCGATCTGCTCCGGTTGCCCGAAGTGGGCTATAAGGTGATCCCACAACGATACCGAGACAAAGATTGTATGGCAAAAATCGAGGATCCTTCAACACCAGCCCCAGCGCAGTCAGCACCCTTCCTTCCATCGAAGTTAAATAGCGATTTTACCACACGACGCCGACCTGTATTCACGAAGTCAGAAAGCAAAAGTCAGAACATGATGTCGTATACGTATGGTACGAAGACATACTAGCAGCTGGATTACCCGCGCGTCGGAGGGATAGTTCTTGAAGTACGCGAAAGCTTGTGAAGTGACTACACCCGAGAATCTGCGTGCCGAAGGGGAGGGCGAGTTTGAGCATGGATTTAGAGCAAAGGCATCCGTCGGAGAAGAAACCTAACGCACATTGCGGCCACGATCCCGCCCACCATCAGCGCACCGAACGTACGCCCAATGTCGACCATCCTTCGCGAACACTATGAGGTCGAAGTCGCCAGTGCGAGTCGGGACGGGAACGGGGACTGTGGTGGGGGGAAAGCACGTCGTGCAGGGGAGCGAGGGCGGTGGAAACAGAAACACGACGACGGGCAAGTGCGCATCGAAGGGGGAATCTAGTCAGGAATCAACTGACTTCTTTTTCTACGCTCGTCGCTCTTGGGGCCTTACATACAAAACATACCCGTATGTTAGCCGTGGACGTGCGGCCGGATGATTTTTACCAAGCGGGGTTCGGCGACTCAATTTCGTCCGGCGGGGTGGTGGCCTAGGCACTGGACGAAAGAGGCTGATTGCAGATTCGGGGCCGACCCTGAATCCAGTTGACAGGCTGGGGAAGGAGCCAGGGCTTTGGATTGGCGCCTCTTCGAGCATCGGCCTATCATCGTTCGCGGTTTCGTGTCGTCTGGGGAAGGAGGCGCTGCTAGGGGTGACTTGAGCGATTTTCTTGAGTTTCGTCACAACGAGAAGCGAATACATATTCTTGGGAAGGCTTATCAGCGAATCATATCGTTGAAACTTGGAAAACAACACAGTGAAGATTGAATGTGAAGAGGTTAGTTGACAGGTCTATTAGGCCCCAAACGTCGTCGAGATCATCAATACTTAGAGACGTTACCGGGTTACCCCACAAACCCCTTCCTCGTTCAAGAATAGCTTTATGAAGAGATGCCCAGCTGATCATCAGTAATCACGAAGGCAAGCGTCCAGTTCAAGTAACGTCGACCACAGCTGACGGCGCCCTCCGAGCGACTGTCCTCGTCGACGTCGTCTGGAGAACACACCGGAAAATATGCACGTCGGGCCCGGCTCGTTTATGAGGCGGGTTGAGATCCCTGCGATCATGTGGTCGCCCGGCGGCCTGCGCAGAGTCGCTTGTGTGGCGTCGTCGCGCCCGCCAAGCGCGGTCGAAGAACACGCTTGATGGGTTGCGGCGTGCGTCGTGTGGGGAGGGCTGTCAAATGGGTCCGCAGAGCCCACTACGGTGCGTACCAAGGGAGAGCCATTGGGGTGTGTGAGGTATGTGTGCTGTTCGACTCGAGGGGCCTGGTGGCGTTCAATTGGATCTGATTCAATTTGCGAAGGCGGGAGCCCGACTCCTCGCAAGGGAGGCCCAAGAGACCAGGCTAGAGACTGCGAGAGAGACCGAATGTGGGCTGGGGGCGTAGAACGGCGGTCGGTGTGTTCACTTACAAGATTAACTGAGATGTCGCCGGATGCTCAAATAGCCGGATGCTGAGATTAGATTAGATCAATCAGGATAGGAGGTACTTGTAAAGAAAGAGACGCACGAATGTTGAACAAGGTGGTGTTGGACCGACGTCGGGAGACAAGACAAATGTCAATTTCAACCGCCACCTCCCTGACGAGGACGAGGTGATAAGTAGATTAAAACATCGAGCTGTCTGCGATGCGAAACAAAGGTATACCCAATCCTCTTCCGCTCTTTGTTTAGGAAATTGAACTCAAGAGGAAATCATATACCCCTCTGCTCTCACCTGTTTGAAGGCGCCGAATGCAAGGTCTGTACTCGGTCCTTCGTTTCGCCATTGACACCGGCGTTTTCTCTGAATGCAGATCACTTTGAGCGCTGCGGCGCAGTTTATAGGTACCTACCAAAGCATACGATGAGTGTGGAGCATAGATACCGAAATGAAAGTGACGTACATTGAGAAAGTATCTATGTCCTAAGGATCTGCGTTGTGGTCCAGACACGCACGAGTTGGCCTGAGGATTAACAAAGTCAAACTGTATACCTGTTGCAAGATGTGTTTCTACCCCCTGCAGTCTTTGAATCAACCCGGCTTTTCAAAGTACTGATCCAGCATGTATAAATTCTACTGATCCAACCTGGGTTTTAGATATTAAAACTACTGATTCAACATTTTTGATACTACTGAATCAACCTGGGATAATTGTCCTGATCTAACCTGGATTTAAGAAGTTCTGATCCAACCCCCAGATTAAACTACAATTTCAGCATTTCTTATGTACTGGTCCAACCCAGATTTTTGGTTTATAAAAGTACTGATCCAACCTGGATTCTTGCCTTATGAAAGTACTGATCCAACCTGGATTCTTGGTTTATGAAAGTACTGATCCAACCTGGACTTTGGGTTATGAAACTACTGATCCAACCTGGATTTTTGGTATATGAAACCACTAATCCAACCCCCATTATTTTCTAAAAGGAAGTACTGATCCAACCCTTATTATCCTCTAAGAGAAAGTACTGGTCCAACCTGGATTCTTGGTTTATGAAACTACTGATCCAACCTGGACTTTGGGTTATCAAACTACTGATCCAACCTGGATTTTTGATATATCAAACTACTGATCCAACCCAGGTTTTTTAATTACTATATTTAGAATAGACCTATTGATTGGCTGATCAGATTAGATGGGCCAGGACATCTCTCCCATTTACCACCACCATCTTCTTCTATACTGCACACAACATCCTGCTATGCCTCCAAAAGCTTCATCTCTGTGCTATGCTACTGTAACTGAAGAGGAAGATGGTTCTCTTTCTTGCACCTGTTCTCCATTTGATGAGACAGGAAAGGCCTGCTCATCATATTATGATCTTTACTGACTCGCTGGGCTCTGCCAGGTGAGCGGTTGATCCCTCCATGCACTCTGATCAGGGTTTCTCCCTGGAGGTGTGCCACTCACTGAAGCCTTGGTTTGAGCAGGATGACCTCCATTGAATCACCTTTGTCTACGTTCCATCTCATCTGAGGTGGGATGTCCATGGTGAGGTCCATTGTTATGTGACCAAGCTCAAGGCACTGGTCAGCTGTCAAAAAGTTGACATGTCTATTGACACTCTTTGTCAGAAAGCGATGCACTCATGCCTGGATACATGGGTTCCAACTTCTTGGAGCTTCTACAGCCTGACAGGCAGCCACTCCAACCCACATACCTCAATGGAGGTCCCTGGCTTGGCTACTTTCACTGGCCACATGCCCATTGGATCATACTACCAATGATTCAATATCCCTGAGCCCATTGCTTGTCCATGTGGTCTGGCTCCATGTCAGACCCGCAGGCATATACTTATTCACTGCTGCAAGTACTACTCGGTCTACTTCCCTCAGTTTTTGGAGGACTTGGACTCATTTCTGAAGTACAATCCCACTGTGTTTGGCTTCAACTGAGACCCTTTGGGAATTGGATAGTCATCGAGGGCTGGTTAACTCCCTCTGAAGGGGTTTACAGCAAGTTATACGCCTGCAGGGCTTAGGCCCTAGGGACCTGCTGCCCTCAACTCTAGGTGGGCTTGCTGGCTTTGGTCAGCTCACTTCGCTTTATTTGCTGGCCACTCTGCAGACCAGCATTGCGACCTGCTCTAGGCTTTGGGCTAGAGCATATCTCGCTAGTCCAGCAACAAGGACACCCACCTCATCTCATGGGGTGCTGGATACTTTCTTGTGCATTGCATCAGCCCCAAACAGCAGACAGCGGTATGGGGGACTAGCTCTGCCTCAATGCCCTCTCGTCCTAGTCCCTTGCCCCATTTTTGTGAGGGGGCCTGGTGTCATGGGAGGTTTGACACCTGTACCACAATGCCCTCAGGTTGGACTTGCACCTGTCTTTTAGATACTTGTTTGTAGACAGCGAGCAGGCTGCCATCGAGCACCACTATATAAATTGTCAGAGAAATATTCAAGGGTCAATGATATAAATCATACCTGTTGAGGAGGACCAGGCTTCTTAGCTTTAATGTTGTTGTCAGAAAGGAAGTCATCAGAATCGTTATCTGATAATGCATTTTCTAGTGGAAATGAGTTAGATATATGATGTATCAAGAAGGGTATTTACTTCTAACCTTCTTAGAGTGTCTAGAGCCCTTAGCATCATCTTGATTACTGGCTTTGATCTTAGGTGGGCTGGCATCTTCAGACATTGATGTTGAAGGCTATGTTATTGGTTAATGTAGATCTAAGACAAAAGATATCAATTTATCACACTTACTGCTCTCTTCTTTGGGTTCTTCTTAGTTCTGCCCATATTGAAGGCCAGACATGGTGGTGTTAGAGAATCAAGGTAGCACAAGATCACAGCTCTGTGCAGTTGATCAGAGGCATCCCAATTAGGAAATTAAAAAAAGCAGGGTTGGATCAGTACTTTCTTTTAGCAGAAAATGAGGGTTGGATCAGTACTTTCTGTTAGCATGAAATGGGGGTTGGATCAGTACTTTCTTTTAGAGGATAATGAGGGTTGGGTCAGTACTTTTCTAGCAGAATAATGAGGGTTGGATCAGTACATATTCTTGATCATAATGGGGGTTGATCCAGGACTTTGTTACACTTTGAAATAAGGGTTGGATCACAAGTTGAAAAAAAGTTGTATCAGTACTTTTAAAATGCTAGAATTGAACTTGAAAAGCAGGGTTGCTTCAGAACATCAAGAACCTGGGTTGGATTTGCAGTTTGGTATAGGGTTGGATCAGTACTTCATATTTAGTTACATCAGTAGTTCAATTTCTGGGTTGATCCAGTAGTTACAAAAGCTGGGTTGATTCAAAGACTGCAGGGGGTAGAAACATATTTTGGATACCTGTTTCGCCCTCTTAGACGAAGTGAACGGCTGCCGGATGAAGAGGAATATTAATCCACAGACCTCTGGACTCCTCTGGCGCCCAAGCAAACTATCTGGTACGACAGCACCTTAATCCACCGGTGAGAACCCAACTTCCAGAAAAGTCCACCGCAAACTTACTTCGGCGAGCAAGTTGGCCCAAGACTTCGTTTCCGCCGAAGATACCCCATTACCGCTATTATGGGTAGTCCAAGAGAGAGGCTTTGGGAACGCAAAGGATATTCCTAGCCTGCACCAGCCAAGGACGAACGTCTGAACCGTCATCTGAAGACCGGCGTTGGCTGAGAATCTGTGTCATCGCCATGCCGTGCGTATTTGCCGTCTCGGTGTGCAGAGAGAGGGAGTCCAAATAACGCCGAGCATTGACTTTCGTACTCGTATATGGCAGACGTAGTAGAGTGGCATCATGTTACCGTGTGCCTCAAACACTTAGGAAAACGTTCAAACCCAACCTTCGCTCGACGGCCCTTGAAGTGGATTCGTTCGAGGCCTTGCTTCAACTGTGCATCGTGGCCAGATATCTATTCGCGGGCCGTTCACATGCCGGCGGTCAAGAAAGAGTCAATTAGTACATTCTCTATATTCTGAGTGGATTACAAAGGGCGATAGTAAGACGTCAGGCACTCAGCATGTCATCATGGTATCGTCACCCATCTCATTCGCCGCCCGTCTCACCCCCGCCCGCAACCATCCCATCGCCGCCCTTCTGCCTCCTTCCTTCTCATGGCGCACAACCTGGACGACGACGTCGACGCACGTTAACATAAGCGCGGCCTAAACGAAAGATAGAGATAAATGGGTGTTAGTGATCAATTCGGGAGAGTGACCGAAATGGAGACGAATGGAGAAGAAAGACCACCGGCGGAGAAAGGAGGATGAGGAAAGAGTTGTCGTATGGGGTACGAGGTAAAGGCACTGAGACAAGGACGAAACAATGGACGTGGATAGCGGAGATCGGGTTGATGGCAAACGACGAAGTACTGAGAATGAGGAGAAAACGGTACCTCAATGGCAGTGTTCAATGTCCGAATCTTGACGCTGGCCGGCTCATAGGGGCTGTAGGTCTTCATGTTGGCGATTCGGCCGGTGTCGCCATTTACACCCTACGAGTGCTCTTCATTTGCATATTGGGCCTACAAAAACACGAACGTTAGGCGACGACATTCATAGATGTGAGATATCGAATCAAAGACGAAATATGAGACCAGGCCTCGAGAAGAAGAGCAAGGCTCTATCGCGAGAATGAAGGAGAGAGAACACGGCATAAACGACGGTAGAGGAAACGATGATGTGAAGCTTTGGCGACAGACATGGAAGAGGACGCCTACGGAAACGAACATGAAAATATAAATCGAAGAGAAGCAGACAACTTGCAGGGCAACAAAAGAACGAAGACCACAACACTAGGAGGAAGAAAGACAACGTACCCGCAGCCCAGTGAACTCCCTCTTCGTATTCGTATTCTAACTCGCGTTCTGCACCAAGTCCGTGGAATGACCTCCATCGCATCCGCAAACGCCCTAAACGGCCCCGCTTCCACGCCATGCACCTATGTCACCGCACTTGCAACCCCTCGCGCCTTTGTGTGCTGCTCTCCCGGAAATCGCCATCTCGGTCACCCTACCCACTAGGCAGAAGAGCGGGTGAAAGGCGACGTCGCAGGCAACGGATATGGCGTCCGTGAGTTCCGGTCGATACCGTTAAGAGCGCCTTCTGAGGATCCGCGGCGTGGAGGAGGGTGCAGACTTTTGGAGAGGTGCAGTCGGTGGGAAGGTGAAGTATCTGGAGGAGGGGATATTAGTGGCGTTGAGGATGAAGAAAAAGGAGGAATGGTTGGAGCAAGAGCAAAGACGGAGAAGGGGTCGGAGGAGAAGACAGAGATGCAGAAGACGGTAAAGAAGAAATATGAAGAATGGATAAGAAATACGTACTCATCGCGGATCTTCTCAATGTAAAACAGCCCACATTGCGTCCCGACATTCGCTTCTCAGATCCTCAGCCAGGTCGACGATGGCCGCGCCGACAGCGAGGGCGATACGGTTGTTGTCCACCTTCCATACGCGGCGATTGGCGGAAACGTTTTATTGAGCGCAGACGTATTGGGCCAGGTCTGTCGTAGATAGCGGTGTCAGTCGCGAGTTAACGTAGAAAGAAAAATGCGCACCTGAAATGCCCTTCTCGGTGATGCCGAGGTCGATTTTTAACACCAACATCTTGTACCATAACTCCTTGACCTACCGTTCCTCGATCCCCTGCGCCGCTGCCCAGCCCGCCTCCTTTGAAGATTCCATGTTCGTCTGCGACTCGCCCTTCTAGTACTCCAACGGGCTGTCCAACAGCACAATCCTCAGCTTCTCGATCCTCCTCCGCATGTTCGGGCGCGTGAGGTTCTTGTTCAGCATGACGCCCCTCGGCACCTTCCTCTGCTCGATTTTGGCTCCTACAATCTCCACCCGGGCGTACCGCTTGATGTCGACGGTCTTGAGGCCGTTGACGTCCTGCGCAACCGTTCGGATTGCTTGAAGGACGAGGTTGTACACGAGCTCGGACCAGCGGATGATGAATTTGGTCCCGATGGTTTTGATGAGGGAGAACATTATGGCGTAGTCGTTGATGTTGATAGAGATGGAGATGCACTTGATGAACTCAAGGGCCTCTTTGAAGGCTTTCTTTGTTGGGTGAGATGATGACCACGGGGTAAATGTCGCGTTGGAGTTGGGAAAGCGATTGCGCGAGGATTTCGCCGCCTGGATGGAAGTAAGAATGAAGAGAACATGAGGAGAAAAAGTGCGCACCGACGATGATCACGCTTGTTGTCCTGTCGCCGCATTCCTCGTCCTGCATCCGGCTCAGTTCAACCATGTTCTTCGCGGCTATATGGGCGACGTCGAGCTCGCATAGGATTGCATTTCCGTCATTCATTAGTCTATAGGAACATGATCAATGTGAGCAACGAAGACATTAAAAATTACGCACAAGATGCCTCCCATAGGGTCCAGAATCGTCTTCAGCATGACTTCGGATCCAAAATACGCTCGGATGACGTCTGCAACTGTATATTAGTTCATGGGCACTGCCAATTGAATAATGTGGACTTGGTACTCACCTACGCAGCCGTGGGGGCTGAGATATGGGTGAAATTTAAAGGCCCAGACCATCTTTCCGGTGAAGTATCTAAGGAATATATCAGCGTTGATACACAGGACTCAGACAGCAGAGAATGTACCCATAATGATACGGGTGTCTGGCGGTGGATGTGATGGGTGAAGTTTCCTCGCGGTTCGAATGGACGCGTTTGCGAGGATCAGGTAAGCATTTGTCAACTCGGTATCCTCCGAATTTTGGCGCTCGGGTCACGCGTCCGCGTCAAACCCCCTTTCACTCGTCAAGAGACTTGCGAACTCGAAAGCTACTGCCCGGCATTTCTGTGGTATGCCGGATATATTCACTTTCTTCGACACCAGATAGCAATATTCAATCATCTTTGGACAGGTCCATCTCAGGGTCTTTGCTCCGGCGTTACCACCATATACAATGCGGCCTTAGAACATCCACCTCGCAGGCGAGTCCGCCAGCGGAGCCCTCACCCTACGGCTTCTCTAGCACATCCTCCATCCCACGCCCAACATTTTCCCCGTCTCAGCCAAGTTTGACAGTACATTGATTATGTTGCCTTGGGTCTCAGTCGACGGAAAGACTGGTTCACACCTCGATTTGGACAAGGACGTCTTGTTCGTGTACACTTGGGCATACCTCAGCGAACAGAGCACACCATCATTTGAGGCTCCGAGCATCAGTGCCCAGGTCGCGAGACCGTATCTCGAACCTCTAAAGGCTCCTGAAGGCTGGTGGGACGGGCTGGATAGCGTGGTGGATCGGTACGAGCGCTTGCAAGATGACATTATCAAAGTTGCCCCAAGAGCGATTTCGTGACTACGATTATGCAGACAAAGGCCTGCATAACGACCAATACTTGGACGTCATGGTGGGCGAAAAGCGCTCTGAAGAGTTGACGGCAAAGACCCACGAATGGTCGGAAAATATTTGTTGTAAGGTGGTGCAACTCATTGAACACCCCACTCCGCTCAATCATTTTTCTTTCTGTCTAGACGCCCCCGGAAATCCGCATCTTAAACGAAATTCATTATTCGTGAAACCTGCGCAAGCTTCATGGCAAGCTTCATGGCAAGCTTCATCGCTCTGTCACACCGGCATCGGCTGTTGTCGGCCGAGTGGGCGGGATGTCCAATTGAGGCAACAGTGCTAAAGGCATTGCAACACTGAATTGAGGTTTGTCTTTAATCTTTTCTTATGAATAGACCTTTTGATAACCCCAAGCTGAGTCCCGCCATTCGTACATGGCCTGACTCATTTGGTAAACCGGCGTGGGCAGCACCACAAAGAAAGTAAACAATTATAATTGTTCTGCAGTAAGTTGAAAAAGGACTACTTCGAAATTATAATGCAATGTAATTACTGAAGAAAATTTAACAGAAGTTTAAAATATACGCGTCGAATAGGACCAAGTTGAATTGGGAGGGAATATCTAGTTAAGGTCTTGCAAGATCATGTCAGCAGCCTGTGGCATCATGGAAGGTTAGTAAGTTCATTCTTCACGAAATCAAGAGGCTTACCCTCTCCGCAATCGCATAGACAGTCTGCTGAATCGAGGCGCCAACGGTGAGCGGGATAACACTGGCATCAACGACGCGCAAGTTACGCGTTCCGTAAACCTGGAGACGCGGGCTGACAACACCACCGAGCTTCTGCGAGGCCATCGCGACGGTCCCAATCGGATGCGAAATGCTATCCACCGTGCTCCTGACGAAGGCAGTCCAGTCGGCATCACTCTGAACGCTGGCGGGAGGGGTGACAGGCTGGTCGATGACGTCCGACGCAGGAGACGTTGCCGCCAGGGTTCGAAGGAATTTACCGCTGTTGACTTGGACGCCAAGATCTGGATCAAGAATTCAGTGGCTGTGGAGAGAAGCTTCAAGGAATCACATACCCCATGGGATAGAGAGGAACCTGGGGTCGATGAGCGGAGCCGCAGACGGGTCAGTGCTGTTGATGTGCTGTTGAGACAGGGCGTCAGTTGGGACTCGGGGCAAGCATGCGATTGAATTCAGCGTACAATGGTACCGCGCGTGAATTCGTGCAGGTGGAACGCGCCCAAGCTGACGTAGCTCTCGCCATCAGCGGGGGTGCTGGCCGCGCCTCCACGGGGAAGGACTATGGTCGAGACAAATCCTGTCTTGCCTCCGTCGGCCAAGGTCCTCAGGACGTCGTATTGGGCCTTCTGGAGAGGAGTGACAGTCATGTTGGCGATGGTCTGGTCGAGCTGGGCGCGCATTTGTGCATACTCCTCAGGGCCGATGAAGGTCTGGAGAGGCCATGGTCCTGAGGTGCGCACTGTCCAGGTGAAAGCGCCCTGTCCTGTGGTGGTGCTGAAGGTTGCCGGTCAAAACGAGATTCACTTGAAAGATGAAAGGAATAACGCACTAGAGGTTCCGCTGTTCCTCCAGATAGGTTTGGTTGTTGCGCAGCTCGTCTGTGGCGTGTTTCAGCAGAATCCAACACCAAAGAAAATATGCAACACACCGAGGGTAAATACGCCAGTCTTGGTGGTGAAGTCGGTTAAGGTAAGAGTATGATCCTGGAGGTTTTCGCCGACATTGGGAGCGTTGACTACAACAGGAATTTTGAACTCCTTCAACAGTGTCGCGTTTCCGATGCCCGAAAGCTCCAAGATTTGGGGTGATTTGATGGTGCCTACAGGACAACTTAAGAAAACTATCGACTCCGTAACTAGAGGAGGACATACCTGCCGACAGTATGACCTCAGCATTGCCCACTGGGAGAGTGAACCGCTGGCCATTGACCGAGTATTCGATTCCAGAAGCTTTGGCGCCGGCTTTGCTTCCCACTGTCGATTTGTCGAAGACGATACGGTTGACAATTGCTCCCTGAAGGACAACCAGGTTCCTCCGGGCGCGCACGGCGGCGTTGTAGTACGCCGGTGCAGCGTAGCTCCTCCTTCCGGTGGCGATATCAACAGAGCCATCGATACCCCATTCAGGAAGATACACTGGATTACCGCCGTCTGGGTTGTTGTTTAGGGGGAATCCGAGCGTCTCGCAGGCCTGGGTAAATTTGGTCTCTGGGTCGAAGACTACAGTGTTGTAGCGAACTTGGATTGGGCCACCCTCGCCATTGACCGCAGCCAAATCATCGAGGGTTCCAAAGTCGGCATCGGGGACGAGCTTGGTTGTCGGTGCGGTCCAATTCTCTGCCCTCTCGAAATATGGGAGGATGCTGTTGAACGACCATCCGGTGTTACCCAAAGCGGTACCCCATGCATCGTACTCCTCACGGGCGCCACGGTGCCATGCCATAAAGTTTAGGGCAGATGAACCGCCGAGGACTCTCCCACTGATTTGGTGCGTCAGATTCAGCGCCTAGTGTAGCGAGGACGACCTACCGAGGGTATGCAATTGTCTGTCCGTCGAGTTGGTTCTGGGGCACACTGACAAAATTCCAATCGTACGCAGGGTTACCTATGGCCGATGCCGTAGGGTCGTCGAGGAAAATGTTGGGCATGTACGGGATATCGATGAGGGGGTCTCCAGAGGTGTTGAAATGGCCTGCGTCGATGACGCCGACCCTCAGCTGCTTCTTGCCGGTCGCTGCGGTGAGACGATTGGCAAGCACCAACCCGGCCGTTCCGCCACCAATGATGATCACATCGAATTTGTTCGATGCGAAGGAGGAACCACTGACGCTCACCTGGGCGTAAGCACGCCCAACAGCAAGGCTGGCAAGAATGGCAGTTAAGAATTTGGTTTTGCTTGGAGGACGCATTGTAGAAGAGGGAGGGAATGAAGGGGAGAACTTGAAGTAGAGGAATATTCTGAAAGTAAAGCCTTTATATACGTTGAACCTCCAGCTGATTACTGATGCGCCTCCATTCTCAAAACGTGTCTCTGCGACGCACCGTCGACCCAGGAAATTATGCACCACGGGTGCGCAGTATGACTAGAGCTCGGACAAACCTAATTATTGAAACCGTCGACAAAATGCTCGGAGGTGAGTCTCTGACAGATCCATTTGTTCACGTTGGTCAAATGGGAAAATGGCAATAGAAACATATCTGGCACTCTGAAGGATAGGCAACATAGCATATTGGCAGCGGCACCGCAACCATCGTGGCAAGGCACTGGCTGTTCCTGGAATTGCACTAGGACGTCGCGGGCGCCTCTCCATCCGGTTTCAACGCACTGACCCAATGAAGCGGAAATGGACAAAAATAACTGAGCGCTCTCCGAGGGGCGGCAGTGACCCGCCTCCTCGATACAGCAAGTTATGGGGCCAGAAATGTCCGAAACGAGGTGAGGCGGCTCCAGAAATGACGGAATCCGGAAATATCACTGAACTTACAGTTGTTTTAGTTTCGTATGACGATAATTATGTTTCAGAACTTATGGATGTGTAAAACCCCGAGCTGACTCGTTCAGTAACAGGTGGAATGCCATTGTGAACTACAGGGAGCAAGAAATTGAGGCCGTGAAAGACCGCAACACGTCATGTTTTCTATCCATCCGCCATTTTAAACCATTGCAGCGGCGCCTGTGTCATTCTGGGGTGAACCAGAAGTAACCTGCTAATACAATCAAGCCACTCCGTAGACCAACGCAGATAAGGCCCCCTTCTTGACTGACTCTAACTTCCAACCTGTTCCTTCGGCAAGGTGGGCCCATTGTCCAACAGTTCGCTCGGGAGAATTGCAATTGGCCATCATCTGCACGGATCAGCATCGCCTCAAATTCCAAAACATCCATGGATGGAAACTTACTCGTAAGTCGGCGAAATAAACATGAGAGGAGACCGGGCCCATGGAAGGAAGTAGAGGGTACGGAGGTTGGTCATCTTCCACACCAGGGATGTGCGAATATTTCCCTTTCCTATCAACGGCCGTGCTGCAAGTATACGGAACGACGAATTCAAGGAGCAGGAGTTTCGTCTTGGGAGTTGCTGGTGCACGCAGAAGACGCATGATCTCCTTTGCATACTTATCGGCCCAATCATGAATAACAAATCTCAACAAGAAGACGGAGGCATCTTTGATGGGCTGGGGTTGGAAGAAGTCATGAGCTATTGAGCGATGCCAGCATGAACGGGAGATATGATTAGAATCACGTCATTCAGAAATCATGGGGGAGTAGCATACCCTGGAGCTGGACCATTCCTGTCTCTATTGCAGCCGGGAACTCGGACGCCCAATACTACACATTTACGCCAACACACGCGGATGTTCATTGACGGAATGAACAAATCAGAATCGCAGACAGGAAGGAAAGGAAAAGCGAAGCAGATAAGCCTCCGTCGCAGGGGTCTCAGAAATATTTCACGAACCTTTAATCCCTGCGGAATGACAGGTGGTCGATCTTGAACGACATATCGAAGATGAGGGAAACTCTGAGCAAGTGGAAGCGTGCATGATCCAATGCCTCCGCCAACATCGACAACGAGATCGCCTTTTTTCAGGGAGGCCCAATCGAACGCTGTCAGGAGGAGGTTCTCTGTTGTCATTATCACAAATGCTTCTTCCTGATATCTACTCACTGCTGAGGACCAGCTCCTTGGGGAACAAAGAAGCACTGACAGCCATCGCGGCCCCCATGTTCTTCAGCAAACGTTCATTCCCAGGCTGTTCGATATACTCGAACCAGGCTATCTTTTGACCATGTCCACGGGATACTGGGGTGATGGCTGGGTCAATTGAGAAGGATGATTCGGGGTCCAGAAGATAGTCGGTCAAGCACATGGCGCCCTTTGCAAACGGCTCCGCCGATCTAAGGTTCAGAATGAGTAAATTCAGAGATCAACTCTCGGAGGAAGAGGGGAATTAGTACGCACGCGTGGGATACAAACGCAGCCATGTTTCCTTGAGCATTCTCGAACTTGTCCAGAGGGCTGTTGTAGCCGACGCCAACGCCAAGGCAACATAGCGCCGTCAATAACCAGAAACGGTATTTAATACTATAAGCGGTCACGTACCGCTTCTTGATCGCTTCGTGCGCTTTGCCCGTGTCAAGCGCGGCGGAGTGTCGATTATTAGCGAAGACATCAGGAGAAACTTCCTTGAAAATATGACGGGCAGAAAGGAAACGCAGGCAGCGACCTGGGAAGAGGGGAGGAATGATCAGACATCTCTGACCCTCGGATTCTTAGAGAACTCAATAACCCAGTTTGTCGCAGTCTACTCCCACTCTATCCCCTATTACTTTGATATGAAGACCCTTGCCAAACTCTAATAAGGACTCGAGTATTTGTCACAACGCGGGAATGCGTACCTCAGGTCCAGCCTCTCTGAGGAGCTCCGCGATACCGGTCTCCACTGCCACTCGCAATGCAGACGTGGTATGCATCTGAAGACATAATCTCATCGGCATTAGGTCACTTTGCTATACAAGCCAGCACGCACCGCATAGACTGTGTCCATTAAGACGTCGGCGGGCTTACGAAGACTGTACGAACGGAAGGGGTTAGCATCCCATACAACAGTGGAATGATGCTAACAAAGCGGAAACGATGGAGGCGCGACACAAATGGGGCGTACTGACTCACGTTTCTATGAGTTGTGCTGCTGCTGCAAGCACGGTGTTTGTGGCAGTAGTGATGCCTGCATCGTCCGTAATACCGTCACCGGCGGCGGGGTCGGCGAGGATGGGGTAGCTCTGGCCACATTCTGCATACTTCTTGACGATCTCTGTGACGCCATTAGAGATAAGAGAGGACAAAGCAGTGAGTTGGTCAGACATGACGGAGAAATTGGCGTTAAATCACCTAAAGCAAGTCGTGTTCAGATAGTTGGCTTTTGTAGAACCGCAGAAGGCCTCCCGCCGTCTTGACTTGAGCGAGTAACTTGGTGCTTTTTTAAAATTATTTTGTGAAGTTTGCAACGCTCCAGCGGGGAGGCGTCATGTAGGTGTGATAAAGCGGATATTATTAGCGCTGATAAACTTGAGAAGTCGGTATCTCGCACTTTCAGATGCCCGAAGTTACTAAGCTTGTACGAAATTCACCGTCAGTCCGTTCAGTAGCCAACCAGAGAACATCGGAACCGTCGGCATGCTTTGAAAGGCCCGGTATGTAGTATCAGCACAATCAATGAACTCGAGCACCAGTTGCACTCACAAAATAGTACGCTAGAATTACATCCAGCAGAGTATCATGAGAAGCACGTCAAGACACCTCTGCGGCTCGAGGCTTGAGAAAGAGAGCACTGAAGAAGGGGATGGGAGTCCTAATACCAGAATATTTTTGGATATGTTGTTTTGTCATCAATAACTAGGAACGGCGTTCTGGTAGACGCTTTATTGACGGGCTTGAAGAACGAACGACACAGAGAACATTATGGACCGATGAACAGAGGGTAGCACCAGTCTTCAATGACAGAAGGAGACTTCGTCAAAAAAAATCGCTATACATTCAGTCGCTTGATATGCAAGACATTCTGCTATGATACTTGCCGCAATTTAGCCGCCTGCTCTAAGTCGGCAAATGCGCAGTCTAGCGCAGCGATGGAGTATTCAACCTTCGGAACCATGTGGGTAGACTAATAGGTGGTGCGAATCCGAGGAGTATTGTAAGTCCGGAGGGGATTCTGAAGGGTGCAATTGTTATAGAGCGTTAATTTTGGACGAGGTGATTACATACCTTGTACCTTGAGATTAGTATTATTAGCATGTCGCCTTGATAGGCATGGCCGTCACATGTTCGGGCATGCTCGACGTTGCCAGCGTTAATAACCTTGCCGACCTAAGAATAACTCCTAAGTCTGGCCGGTGACGCCTACGCGTCAAGTCGGCGGATGTGTGAAGTAATTCGATTCTAGAATGGTGAAGGACACTTGAAGGATTGAAGGGCAAGAGCAGAGATCGTTGACTGATATAAAGTGCCCTTCACAAGCGATGTCCTTATCTCAGTCCCAACAAACGATTATCGATTGAGGAGCTCTCTTACCTCAACCACACGCTCTACAACAATGTCGAAAGGAAATGTTCTCGTTACTGGCGTCACTGGGTAGCTGGGTTCTGCATCCAGCAAGGAAACTGCATGCTGATAAAGCGTAGATTCATCGCTACCCAGGTGGCCTTAACTTTCCTGGATGAAGGTTACTCCGTCCGAGGAACCGTTCGTTCAGCAGACAAGGGGGCCGAATGGATCGCGCTCTTCCCTCAACACAAGGCCAAGTTTGAATATGTCGTCGTCGCCGACATGACTCTGGCTGGTGCCTTCAACGATGCGGTAAAGGGCGTCGACTACATAGCTCACGTTGCGTCCCCTGCATTCTGGGGCCAAGGTGTAAGTTACATCTCGACGATTCCTGATAAGGGCTGACTGACGATGTGACCATCCACAGGACAACGAGAAAGACATTCTCCTTCCAGCCATCAATGGAACCAAGAATCTCGTCGAGGCCACCAAGCTCGAGCCCAAGATCAAGCGTGTCGTCTTCACGTCCTCGCTTGCGGCGGTCATCAACCCTGCTCTGCCCACTGACACCCTCCACACTCCCGACGAGTGGAACCCGATGACCTACGAGGAAGCCAAGAATCAGACTACGCCGATGTTCGTGTATCGTGCCTCAAAGGCCTTGGCCGAGAAAACCTTCTGGGAATATATCGAGAAAGAGAAGCCGACCTGGGCTGGATCTGTGATCGCGCCGTGGTATGTCAAGCTGTTATTTGTGGGTGCTCGGGACGTGCATTGACCTGTGGATAGCGGGTGCTTCGGCCCTCCTCTCCAGAAAATCACGTCTTTGGCAGGCCTGAACGTTTCTGTCAAGTATCTTTGGAACATGGCGGATGGAACCTTCAAGAACGGCGTTCCAGCCATCGGTTTCCCAGTGTGCTCTGATGTTCGCGACGTGGCACTGGCCCATGTTCGTGCTGTTGAGAGGGATGCCGCCAAGAACCAGCGCTATCTCGTCATCGCTAACCACTACGTAGGCTCTCGATTATTGTTCATGGATAACGCCTGACCTGTTGTTAGAACCCTGATATGGCCGTTGAAGTGATTGGTCGGGCTCACCCCGAGTTGAAGGATAACCGGCTCCCGCCCGTCGACCCCGTCAAGATCAAGCAGCTCGTCCCATTCAATGTCGACACCTCAAAGACGCAGAAGGATCTTGGCATCGTTTACACACCATTCGAGAAAACCATCGTTGATACTGTGGACTATCTGTTGGAGGTTGAGAAGCAGTTAGCCAAGTAAGCTTCGACGGCACCCTCAGCTGTAGGAACAAACCTTCAACGCCTCTTATTTCTCGTAGTCCTGTAAATGAAAATACAAATCCTCCGAACGAAACTTCCGAGGGGGTTTCCAGGTCTTCATCTCATCCAAGCATTTTCGGTCGTGTTCGACAGTACTTCAGCACTGGAAAACGAAGCTGTCATGCAGATAAGTAAATGTCGATGCGCGGGGACGTCCACGGAGGAGTAACGCGTGGTACTGATTTGAAGGTTTGAGCAAGGTTTAGGACGATGATTTGGATGACTTTGATGATTTCAGTTTCTAGCCTGTCATGTAATGAGTACAATCGATTTAATAGTTGAGATCATGTTTACAACGCAAAACCATCTAGAAAAATTAGCAGAAACCAGTGAAAGAGTTAGTTCACCCGTACCATTTATGCGAACTTCGCGTGAATGTGCCCGAGCAATTTGAGAGTCGAAAGCAACACAGGCCGCTATCTTGCACTATAGACACTTAAATTGGCGAAATTTCTGTGTGTAGACGTCTCAAGGTTCGCGCAGATCAATGGTCGAAGTGAAAGTCAGCCGCTCTTCGGGTGCAAATGGGTCATAGTTGCACAGCGTTACATAAGCGTCCGTACAAGTGTGCAGGGTTGTGCCAGTTCGTGTCCAAGTTGTTCAAGTCGAACTTTTTGGACGTTGAATCGTGCAATAGCCAGCGAACACCCGTAAACGTTACACTCTCCATACTGTCGACCATCGTGCAAGACGCAAATGTCTTGTCAACCCCTCAAATTCTTCGTCGAGTCCTCGACCTCCGACCCGGAATACCTTGCAGGGTAAAGTCTTCATCGTTTTTCCTCAATGCTCATGACTAAATCTTGCTCTGACTAGGCATTATAATCAGGAAACTCTGGTCAGAGAATCCTGCTGGGTCGAATGCATTCGAGCTTTTAAGGCAATCGGCCGTGATCTTCCGTCCTGAGCTGCCAATTGGCGAACCCTCTAGTCTGCGTCTCACCACAGAGCAACATGACTTCAGCGCCCGGGCCAGCAGTCGCCGTCGCCCAAAAGATCCTTGCTCTTGCCCAACAGTACGAAGGCGAGACTAACAACGAGATTCGCCGACGCAGCATCCGAGCTCAGTTGCAAGACACGTCGGACCAACTCCTTCGTGCTATCCTAACTCCATCCGAATATGCGATACTGGTAGCTGGTGAGGTCTTAGCAATATCTTACCCATATCGCCTGCTGATCATTCTTTTTTCAGAGGCCTTCCACGAAAGCTCGGCGTTGAACCTCGCAACAGCTGCGAAAGTTGCAGATGCGTTAGAAGACGGACATTCCACCGTCCAGGATCTAGCATCTAAGACAGGGTACCGTGCGCATCATCTCGGTAAGCCGTCCATTTGCTCTCTGTGCATGTATCTTATTGGACGGTGGGCTACAGGAACTGCATTGACCTGCCTGGCCTCGAAGGGAATCTTCGAAGAGGTTGACGGTTTTGGATGCAAGATCTTCCAGAACAACGAACACTCACGGGTACTTTCGGGCAGTCATCCAGACGCAGTTGACGGGGCTATTGGGTTCATGTACGTTGTTCGTCCCTATCTTATGCTGGACCCCTTTTCGTCTGACGACGTGATATCTAGTTGTGATGAGGGCTTCAAATCTGCGTCGAGACTTGCTGACGCTGCTTCGCCGACTGTATCAATAGCGGGCCTTCCGGCTGGCAGCCTCGCCTTCAATGTCCCGATTCCGTTGTTCAAGTGGATCGCTTCTCAGCCCGAGAATTCCTGGCGGTTGCGGCGACAGATGAAGGCTTACGATCAGCTTCATCACATGGCTAACCACGGTCTCGAGGAAGGTATGCCCATGGAATTCCTTACACTGAGTTATAATTTCTTCTCACTACTGATTCCGCAGATTTCGCATGGGGAGCTCTCCGGTCGCCTATTGTTGATGTAGGCTGTGGTATCGCCTCCACGGAACGTACCCTTCTTGAGCATGCATCAACCAAACACCTCCGTTTCACTTTGTTCGATTTGCCTTCGGTGCTCGACAAGACTCGGAAGGTCTGTACTGAAATCATCGTCTTTGAAACTCCCTTTATCCTAAGCCCTTTTCATTATTAGCTGTGGGAGGAAGCTGGTGTTCAGGACAAGGCCACCTTCACCGCTGGCGACTTCTTCCAAACCCCCTCCGTCATCCCAGCCGGCGCACCGACGTATATGCTGCGCCACATCTTCCTCGAATGGCAAGACGATAAGGCCCTTATATTCTTGAAGAACATCCACGACGCCATGACATCCAACAGCGTCCTCCTAGTCGTCGAGGTGCTCCTGCACGAGGACTCGGATCGCCTCATCCGCACCTCAAGCATGCACATGCTTTCTCTGAACAATGCCGTGACGAGGACGCTGCCTGAAACCATCGTCCTGTTGGAGAAGGTTGGCTTCAAGTTGAAGAAAGTCAATCGGTTGTTGGCGGCCGATTCGGTTATCGAGTTTGTGAAAGCATAGACCGGACGATAGATACGCATCGAGGTTATTATGTATGGCTTTGTTGATCATTTGTGAAGTGCTACATGGAAGATCTTTCTACGGGGTCTCTTGGTTCTTGAAGTTCCTTCTATCTTTGAATCGCAGATTACGAGCCTCCGACCTTGTTCCAGAACTTACCCGTCTCTTGTCCGAATTTACGAATCGATGATAGGTCTCGAAGTTAGTTTTGTGTAACGAGTGTGTTCCAAGCCCCTTTACCCCGTCAAATAGAACGTTCAGGGACGTACTGGGTGGCGATGAATTCCCGTGAGCTTTGGCGGGAAGGAGGGACAAGTGTTCACGGTGACATTTTGGGATAAGAATGAGCGCTGGCACAATTTAGCCATCTCTGAATCAAGATCACTTACCAACGACGGGACGTTCAGGCATGGAGTTGGAACGGAAAAATCACTTGGATATTTATGTTACACTGGTACGAAGATATATCGATAACGATTCTTAGACCCCAAATATTATCCTTCATCCCCAGAGCATGAAAACGGACTCCATACCATCAACGGCACGGCCGCCTTTGACAGGAGTAGCAGCCACAGCTGCATCAATTTGGGCGATTTCTGCTTCAGTGAGTTTGATATCGCAAGCTGCGAGATTCTCCTCTGTGCGCGACTTTTTGCTAATCGGGATTGATACGAGGGGATCAAACGGGGTGTCTCATGAATTATTTTTAAACTTACGAGGAGCCGGGAAGGGGGATGATGTGAGGTCCCTTCGAGCTGACCCAGGCGATGGATAGCTGGGCGGGAGTGACGCCCTTGACAGCAGCGATGGAGTTGAAGGCGTCGACTATCTTGGAGTTATGCTCGAAGTTCTATAATTCGAGAACATTAGAGCGACCGCAGTCCAAGCAATGAAAAAGTGGAGCTTACCTCGGGTGTGAAACGAGAGAATCGGCTTCGGTGGTCTCCTGCAGGAAGGTCTTCGAGCTTCGTAAGAGCGCCCGTAAGGAGCCCCTTGCCCATTGGCCTGCCAGAACGGCATGAGATCAGAGTTAAGGCCACTAGGTATGCACGTACGAGTAGGCCTCGATGACGATACCGAACTCGGCACAAGTTGCAATAACTGCGAGGTACGGTGTCAAGAAAAGTTTATCTGTGATGAGGATGTAGCCTATACCTTTCTTAGTTTCCTCTTCGTAGGCAATGGGGCTGACTTCTATTTCAACCATAGCGATTGGAGCCACCTTGGGAGGAAAACCCGACGTGACTTTGTCAATAAAATAGCATCGTATAAAGAATATTCAACATGTAACTCACCGCCTGTGCCTTCCTAAGAGAAGCCGCGCTACACTCAGAAAGCCCGATATAGTCGAACTTGCCTTCCTTCTGCAATACAGTGAGTGCACGAATTTGGTCCTCAACTGGGTACTTGTTGTCAATGCGGCATGGTTCGAAAAGATCAATCTTCTTGGTTCCCCGGAGATGCTTCAAGCAATTGTCGACACTGCGCCTTAGGTTCTCGAGGCTAAATTAAACGAACAGGTTCGGTAAGACACAGGGGCGTGTGAATCCTTGATGCTCGGCGCTTACGAGTTGTCTGGGACATAGGCGTTTTCTTTCGTTCCTCCCTAAGGTTATATGAGCTTCAAATTGCTGAATAATGAAGCAAAAACTTTTGCCTTAATAGAAAGGAAAGCCTTGTCGGCGTAGGAGGGATACTTCTCGAAGAAGCGTGCCACCAAATCGAGATTGGCGGTGAAATCATGGGGTTCACCGTAGAATTCGGCTACGAGGCGTACATGGTTTGAGCAATATTTATAACAGCTCAGAGTAATTCAATCACCTGCGTTCAAAAGCATCTTGACTCCGGCTGGAACGGCGTCCAAGCTGGTTTTGATGGCCTCGAATGCAATGTCATCGGGGACTTGAGTAGGTACCCAGCTTAAAGAACAATGAGAACAAGCAGAGGCACCTCGACAATAAAAGTACCCACGTCATGGTCATGAGCCCATGCTGCGAGAGAGAAAAATCAATTAAGAATAATCCAATTTTCGCTAGAGAGCGTCTACGTACACCGATCTTGGCGAGGGTGGTGTTCCCAACTTTCACGGTGCTTCGGACAGTCATCTTGTGCTCTTCAGATGTGGGTGCCGGTGGATGATGTCCATCGAGATGGAGCGCGCTCTATAAGAGCGGTAGAGCCCCCCGCAAAGTAACCAGAGGCAGTGGGCAACGTTAGCTGTGCCAGAAATAGAGGCTGACGACGCACTGCGGCACGGCAGAGTATCTTCTTGAACATCAACTGACAACCTGTGGGAGCACCTAGGAGCAAGGTAACGGTCAGATGGAGAATGGGTGTCAAATGGATGTTGCTGTTATACTTCTGAATATCGTACCTTCTCCGAATTCGTTCGGCCACGGGCCTATAATCGATTCCTCATCTTGCTCAAATTGGCGCGAACGCACTAAATATCGATAAGTTGATGGGTTTGAGAGTTTGAGATTGCTGTTCGAGCATACACACCGATATGTTTATCAGCGGAGATTGAATCCAGGGCGTACTGTCAACAAGCCTCCACCCGGCCTCCACCCGGCATACTGCCAGCTTGCTTCCACTTCTGCGAGATATTACTCATGGGAAGAAAGACTCTAAACACCACATTGCGTTCCACCGAGCTTCTGAATGCACTATTCTGCAAGGTTTAGACAGAATCACGACCCTGCAAGGATGCCTGTTATACACTATATCTTCTGCGTCGTGCAGAAGTAGATGAGAAGCGATCGACCATGACTGCTGCGCTTTACACCGCTGTGGAAATCTTAAGGGCAAACCCTCAACTTACAATTGTTGGGCTCTGTGGCCTCGTTTCCTACCTCGTCGTCCAGTACTACAACAGTCCATGGCGCAAGCTCCCGCCTGGGCCGCGCGGTCTTCCCATCATCGGCAACATTCTCCAAATGCACGAAAAGCAGTGGCTCCAGTTCACGGAATGGAGAAAGACGTACGGTAAGTAACGCTCTGTCGATATTTTGAGAGACTCCGGACTGATTACCTCCCGAAAGGTGACCTCATTTACCTCAATGCCGCTGGGCAACCGGTCATCGTGATCAACTCGCTCAAGATGGCCGGTGACCTTCTGGATAGACGTGCTACGAATTACTCAGAGCGTCCGAGGAACATCGTTGCAGGAGAGATCATAACGGGTGGTCTCTTCCTTACGTTCCAGAACCATAACGATCCTATGTACGTGTTGCCTCTTGCCCTGATTATAGAGTAACGAAATCTTTGTTTTAGATGGAGACGCATGCGCCGGGCGGGAGGAGAAGCCCTCAACAAAGGTATCGCTCCAAAATACGGATACCTACAAGCAACGGAGAGTTTAATCCTGACCGCCGGCCTGCTCGCAAACCCCAAATCTTGGGATGCCCAACTACGCCGCACGGGAGCGTCGACTACGTTGACGATGGTTTATGGCCTCGCTCCGACTCTGAACGAGCACGACCCGACCGTAACCGCCATTGGGGAGAGCGCCAATGTGCAAACGACTGCGGCAATTCAAGGAGCGCATTGGGTCGAGTTCTTCCCTTGGATGAAGTATCTGCCAAGCAGGCTAGTTCTCGGTTTTGACAGGCTTCGCCTGTAATACTAATGTCAATCCGTGTAGCGTGGCGCCTTGGAAGAGACGCGCAGAGGAGCGATTCTCAATCGACTCTGCTCTGTTCAAGAAACTTTTCGGTGACGTTCGTCGGCGATTAGTAAGTCGATGACTGCAAAAATAGGAAAGTTAGGAAGCTGATTCATTCTTAAGGCGAAGGGCCAACAGAATGAAAGTTTTGCTTCAACTCTCATCACGGATGCTGAACGGCTTGGCCTTTCCGAGACCGAGAATGAGTGGTTGTCAGCCAATGTCTTGTATGCTGCCGTTCATTGTCACGGAATGTTGGTAAATATACTCATCGTCTATAATTATAGCGCTGCAGGGGCCGATGCCGTTGCTGCTGCTGGCGATTGGTGGATTTTCGCCATGTGCTTGTATCCGGAAACGCAGCGTCGTGCTCAGGCCGAAATCGACTCCGTCGTTGGCCGTTCGCGGATCCCAACGCTAGCAGACATGGAGAGCCTTCCATATGTGCGAGCTATGGTAGGTACTCTTATCCATACCCCCAACTGCAGGTTTAAAATAACTCTATAGGCGAAAGAAGTTCTGCGATGGCGTCCCGTCGTAAGTGCAAATAGTAATTATCTTTCTGTACTTCTCATACCCCCATTAGGATCCCGTTGGAATCCCTCACTGCGCTGCCGAGGTAAATGGATTACCTCATGATATACCTCAAAATTGACACTTGGACAGGATGACTGGTATGAGGGTTACTTCATCCCGAAGGGTACCGTCATGATACCCAATGTCTGGCTTATGAACCGTGACCCCGAAATTCATGGGCCCGACGCCGAGCATTTCAACCCAGCACGCCATCTAGACAAGGATGGGAAGCTGACCGTCGTGGTCCCCGATACCAAGGAAGAAAATCAGCTCAGCTACGGATTCGGGCGTCGCGTCTGCTTGGGTCGATACGTCGCCAACAACCACATCTTCCTCCAAATCGCGATTATTCTCTGGGCGCTGAACATCGAACTTCCGAAAGACGCCAATGGCAAGCCCGTCCCGTTGGATGTCGACGATTGTCGACTTCATGGGCTCGCTGTGTACGTGGTTCTTCCGTTACTCGTGATAGCGATAGGTCTTACAGATATGTGTCGCCAGGCGCCCTGTTCCCATTCAACCCAAATTCGCTCCTCGATTCCCTGATGTCATTGAAATGATTGAGCATGAGTTGGAGGCGAGGCACATCAAGGTCGACGAGGCTCGTGCAGTCTGATCCCGACGAGTTTCCCTTTCTTGTCTTTCGAAGTAGCATTGCTCCCGTGATCTTTATAAAGGCAAATGTAGATGCTTGTGTTCAAAGGTTTTCAATATGTGGCGCGCCAAGGATGACCAAGATCGCCGGCAGCTGACAGGACGGGAGATGCCGAAGCCTAGTCGCTTGCCTGAGACAAGGATGGCAATTATTCCCTTATTGGGCGTCAGTCGCCTACCGCGATGGCCTTTCTTGCGACACATTTTCTACGTGTGACTCAGGAGACAGTTCCCTGGGCTTCATTATCTACCTGGGTCTCGGTCATCACGAAGCAGCACGACCCCTGTATTCCTCGAACTTCAACGGCATCGTCATCAAGGCAGACATGGACGAATCGGAACACCGGTAGAGAAGCTACAAACATGCATATCCACTAAGAGCCTTCTGATGTTATTCATATCTCGGTAGTGAGATAGCAGTTAAGTATACGCCTCACGGACCGAAATCCATAAGCTTTCTGCTCGAACTCGGCCTCCAAAGCATTACCGAGGGTCTCAGGAAGTTATCCGTGTTGACTACACAATAATTTATCATCCTGGTAATTCTTCCGCCACTTGCTTCTGTATGTTACAATGCCCCACGAAGGAGAGTTGATGAAGATGCGAAATGAAATCTAAGCGTAGCGGTGCATGTAAGATGAGAGGGGACGCGTGGTTCTACGTTTGCCATGATTGAAACCAAGGAAATGGATTTGGATCGGAGCCGATGCCGTCGTTCAAATTGAAAGTTTGGAAGCTCGGAGAAAGTCCACCCGTGTGTGAACTCTCCGGAGGGGTGGCGAAACATTGGGGTTCCGAGATGAGGTTTGGTATGTCGGCGGGAATGGGACTATCATACGTGTCGGATGGAGTTGGAATGGGTAGTGGGCTCGTATCAGAGGGAGTGGTGATGTCCGAGAGTGGAGAAGAATATGTCTCAGAGCCACTGTAAGGTATGTTGGACGACATTGGGAATGAAGAGAGCATGTCGGCGAAGGAGGGAAGCGGGCCGGCCATGGCAGGCATCTGGTTCGGGAATAGCGACACGAAAGCCTCCAAATAGGCACGATGTAATACGTTCATGGCTTTGGCTACCGGGTCGGGTGTTTGCCAAGGCATTTCAGGCTCTTGGTTGAGATGAGAAGGTAGAGGGTCGTAATGAAGCATTGGCGCGGCCTGCGACGGGTACTCTCCAATCTGTCTGTCGCCATCTCCGGCCATGGGCATGCATCTATCATCTTCTGGGGGCGGGTTCATCGAAACGATATCTTCGAACCACGAAGGTGACAGGTCCGTGGAGCTGGGAGTCGGTATTTCGAACTCGGTTCCGGAAGGAGGAAGTGTGCCGAAGGACGCGGGTGCATGGTCGCAATTGGGACTGGCAGAACTTGACACGGGAGAAGCATGGCGAGCCACGCGAGACGTCGACGCCACATCGTTCAATTTCCGCCAATAGCAGCGGCCATCGTTCAGGCGTGCCAAAAGCTCCTTAAGCATGAGCGCGTCGAGCTCTCCCGGATTGACAATGCCCTTGTCTCCTGGATAGCCAACCAGGACAACGCCGCACTGCTCTACAATCTTCGTTTCGTAGCTTTTGTAGTTCATAGACTTCGGGATTTGGTCTTCAGGCATGTTGTCCTCGCGCAGTATGTCAACTACAGAGATGGTTTGTCAGTCATATTCCCTTAGGATAATGGCCCACTCACTCAAGCCGTTGAGGATGAAGTCTCTCGCTATCTTGATCTGCTCTTTTTGCTTCATTTTCACGGTCGAATGGGGTATTCCTCCTTCGAACGGGAGCGTGAGCGACAGATCCTAGGATAGTTCGGAGACAAACTACCATGATCAGCAGCACCTGACACAATATATCCCTCGAGCTTCTCAGCGAGTTGTCCTGCATCGGTACGAACAACATTTCGTAAAAAGCGAGACGCCTTTTTTGACGCCTGAACCCTCGAGAAACGAGGGTGCTTTATGTCGCCTCGGGTTACGACGAGGACCGTCTCCACTCCGTATTGGTCCCTGAGCGCTTCGAGCTACGCAAAATGTTAGTGATGAAAGTGGCACTTGAGCAGGATTTGAGTGTACCATTTCGAATATACGCGTTGTGGCTGCAGCCAGAGAATTTGTGGATATATCGTGGATGCTCGTCATCGATGGAGATGTTAGGGTCTCTTCTGGAATGACAGCTGATGTAGAGGGCGACGAAGCGCGCGAGAGATTGCCTGCAGACAGTGATGTGAATCCACAGTGGTCAAGAGGCTGTGAATCATGACATACCAGACCCCCTATCGACCCTGAGGACAGAAGGCGAGCGAGACCTGAGTTCAGATCGCTGCATAAAGCTCAGTTTTGTCTCATGCCTTTTGATTGGGAACGCTCACCTTGTTTGACTGGGGTGATTTGGGCATGGCAAAGAAGTTCTGAAGACGGTGATGTGCTCCCTTATATTGACGAGCGACCCGGCGAGAGACTGGAAAAGTTATCGAAAGGAGGTGACGATATCTGACCGTGAAACTTCATGGGCGTCGAAGACCACCAAGCGAGCTGCAAGATCTATCCCCACTTACATTGGACCAAATGTATCGGGCGATAGACGAGCTCCATTAAGAAGCCCATCAAACATACATCGAATGGAATAATAGATGAAAAGTAGTGACGACGGCGATGCCGCCTGTTGTAACCGACGTTCATACAAGACCTGAATCAGGTCTTGACATAGATCGTGGGAACTAATGCTTAACTATGCGCGAATCGCGGAATCTTACCTCGTATATCGGCCACTGCCTCGGTGTTACAATGGCCTACACGTACTCCGATCTTTTCTCACGAATTATAATGAGGAGCGTCGTGATTGCGTGTAAATGGGCGGCGCTCTAGGACTGCTAGGAAGCACGTCCGTAAAAGGGCGATCAATCTTTATCATAGAGCGGTAGGAAAAATATGTGAAACAGAGTCCACAAAATACGTTCGAATTTCCTGCCTGGTTGCTTTTCGTTCCGAAGATCCGTTTGGGGCAGACGGCGGACTAAAGATAGTCTTCATCGAACGAAATTACCCTATGCTGTACGCCGTTTTTGACTCCCTATCTGGCAGCAACAGTCAAGCATTACGAAGCATAGCAGCATGGTGTCCGTGAATCACCAGCAGAACAGTTCTTGACATACCTGTCTTGGCACGATCTTGATACTTGACATCCTCGGGCGCGTTTCCGGCCTTGCGGTCCGCCTATCAGACAGCGCAGAACAGGCCCAGACAGCAAATTTCGTGACAGGATTCGACAGCGTGAGTTTAATCCTAGGAAGGGATTGCCGGTAGCCCGGAGATCCTTAGCGGTGTTATAGGATTGTCACCGACGCCATAAAGGAATTGGAATGCCTAGCGTCCTCCATTCAGTAACCGCTTTGGTCAATTGTCGTAATTACTGACATGAGAAGCTGGCAAGTACTGCTGCCACGTCTGAGAAAACCAAAGGAGGCACGCCCCCGCGTTACAAGATACTAACTCCAGTGGTCTTCACTTTTCTTTTTACCATTTCCCCGCCCTCGTATGCCGTAAGATATCTTCTCCCAGGCAGCATGGTTCCTTCCAGCCCCCCTTAAAAATTAGAGTAGCATGGACAAACTTTTAACACTTGTACAGTCGAAACCTAACTGATTGCCAACGCTCCTAGTCTATCACAGACCTATCAAAGAACAATCACGGTCGCAGATCTTCAGAAGTCTGGAGAGACAGCTGTTCATGCATTTATATTTATACTGCTTCCATGAGAATGCAATTTTGTCGGGGCCGACCACTGCTGTTTGCGCGGTGCAAGGGATTGAACTAGGAATGGCGTTCAAATCCGTATGTCCCATAGGTTCGCGACCCCACCCCCGCTCACCGAATGGGGAGATTGATGTAGGAGATTATTGCCTGCGAACGAAGATAACATAGCTTAGAGTCTAGAATCGTGACCTGAGAAAGGGCGTCTTGTCGTATCGATCATTGTCATTCTTCAATCTTCGGGTCTACAGGACCTAAACAAAACTCAAGATACCCCATTCCCACAGCTAAACCCAGGTATGAGCGACCGCAAGTCATGCTACACCTCAGAAGGGTGTTAGAAGGCTTACAATATAAACAATAGGCCGCGTTTTGCGGATGATGGCCGTGAAAGACGATTGTGCCGTCAGAGAAGTTGTGAGAAGGCGCACCGTGCTATGTTTAGCAGCGGAGCGGGTCATTCACGCATACATGCAGCACCCGAGAATAACTGTTGCACCCCCGAAAGTATTATCTTATCAGTAATTACGTTGGAGGAAATGAGTCCAAAAAATATCTCTTCACTAGCTACTTCGGAGTGACAATTCCGACAAAAGACAAAGGGCTTCGAATAGCAGAGACAGACGTGCATGGAGCTAAGATGACCCGGACATCGTGTGAAATAGCAATTTCATGCAAAGTTCGAGAGAGCTGTGACCATGTGTTCCCCCTCTGGCGAAGAAGACAAGGCCGACTGGGATGCACCGAGCGATTGATACCGTGTTAATGCATCACCGAAGAACCTCCTGACCAGAACAACGAGTTGATAACAAACTTCTTCGGAAGTCCAGCGTCGTGGACCTACCTTGGTTCAGAGGGCCAAGTTCAGGGTCGACCCCGCCCGTGCGCCACATGCCCCATTTCCATCTTGGGTAATTTGCTCAAGCCATTCGCCCCCAATAAGTGGCTCGTGCTATGGGCACGGACGCATCGCAGCGGACATCATTAAGACTCCAATACAGGAGAGTATTTTCTCGCATACGTCACCCGGCAATTACAGTTTCACACTAAGAGAGACGGTCTCCGCGGATAGATGGCGCTGGGCAGGACAAGGAACACCTATTTATGGACAAAGGCTCCGGCAATCACGAGTGCGAACCAATCGTCTTGCCTTCGTACTCCAGTGCCATATTTAAACCACATCTAACGGAACACACAACATTTCTGAAGTCGGCAAGCGCGAAGAGCTATGGATAGATCGAAGTGATAATTATCAGACAGACCATGTGGCGGAGTCGCTGCATGAGACTTTTTTTCCAACGTGGGCCCGGACGACATTCAGCGGGGAATTCTGTGAGAGAGCGATACAAAATCGTGCAACGTACACAAAGAGAGATATTCCTGCCCGCTAATCGGGCGATGGGGGTGTTTAGTTTCAATAGAAGGATATCAAATAGAGTGCTAGAAGACAAGTAACTCGGGTCTCAGAAGGCCTTCGTCCTTGGGATTAAAGTTACGTCCCTACATTCAGTTCTTAACAGAAGCAAGGAAACGACTTATGGCGCCCGATATACCTCCCGTGCCCGGAAATCGCGGTTTCCGGAGGGAATTTACAACACCGTCGTGCTTTGACATCCTTAGCCATGTATCCAAACCTCACATGCCAGCGCAAGAAAGTTCTTGTGTCTCGAAATAACATTTGCTGAGAGGTCATGGAGCCATCCTGCAAGGTACTGTCTCTAGAAGACGTTTACGGTTGAACTGACTGTTATCAAAGTCTTGGGAGGGACCCAGAGCGCAGCCAAGTCTATATAGCGTAGAAGGGTGACCATAGGAGAAGAGGAAGAAAGGAATGTCTTCCTACGCGTCACGCACTCTCTTGTTGAGTCTTGATCCTCTATACTTCATCGTTATCGGCCTCTGCGCGGGTATACTGTGGCAAAACTTGAAGAAATCTCCTCCGCGCCCTCCGTCACCTCCAGGCGCCTACCCGCTATTGGGACACGTGTTGCAGGTCACTAAGGACCTATGGATACCATTCACGGCGTGGAAAGAGAAATACGGTCCTGTTCTCTACTTGAACATCCTTGGGCAACCAATGATCGTGTTGAATACACTCAAGGCAGCCACCGATCTCCTTGATCGTCGGTGCGTCGAACAAATCGCGTTGCTCGCATATTCGCCTGCTAATACGAGTTGATAGCTCTGCGATATATAGCGATAGACCTCGCGACATAGGTAAAAATTCGGCTTCATGGTTTACAGATTTTTGGTCGCTAATTCCGCGCCTTTAGTTGGAGGCGAAATGCTCAGCGGGAGCCACTTGATGGTGTTGTCTGCGTATAATGATAGGTAAACTATCTTCCCCGACGTCAAGTACTATCTGCACACCTTTGTCAGGTGGCGACGAATCCGCCGTGCAGCACACGATATTCTGAGCACATCCGTCATCGCCAAATTTCAGACACTCCAACGCGTTGAGGCTACCCTCTTCCTCGATGACATGCTCAAAGCCCCGGAGAAGTGGCAGGAGCACTTTGACAGGTACGGAAGAATTACACGTCGCTACGATCCACAAGGCGCCTCATATGACCTCACGGGTGCCTAGGATGACATCGTCCTGCATGTTAACCATGGTCTACGGCACCGCGCCCATGCGTTCTCACGATGAGCCAGAAATCAAGGCTATAATGGAATATGTCAAGGATATGACCGAGGCCACAGCCCCGGGAAAGAATCTGACGCAGGTTATACCTGTTCTAAAGTACCTGCCTCTTTGGTTGGCACCGTGGAAGCGGGCGGCGTTGGAAGGCCATGAGCGCTACACCGCGCTCTTCACTAAATTCCTGAGAGAAGGAATGAATCGAACTGTGGGTGGAACAATTCGCCGATTTTGCGACACTCACCCGTTATTAATTGCAAGGCGCACGACGGTACTCAGACACTTGCGGGATTGCTGGGCCAGAGGGTCGCGCAAGCGAGTATCAGCGAGAAAGAGGCTGCCTGGATTGGTGCCGCATTGATGACTGCAGGGACCGAAGCTGTCAGTACCAGAAGTCTTCCCTCGAGAAGTAATACTCACAGGCCTTCTCGATACTTCAGATTTTGACAGCTTTGGGATGGATTCTTCAGACTTTGGTCGTCTATCCAGAGGTTCAAAGAGCCGGTCAGCAAGAAATCGACCGAGTGGTCGGACATAGTAGATTGCCCACCTTTGACGACCTACCTAACCTTCATTACGTCCGGGCAATCGTCTTCGAGGTAATGCGTTTATTTCCCCCAACGCCGTTTGCGATCCCCCACAGCTTGAGAGAGGTCAGAGAAGAGCTGGATTGATCCGATCGTATCTCTGCTGACATGCGCTGGCTCCATAGGACGACTGGTATGAGGGCTACTTCTTGGAAAAAGGAAGCACAGTTATCGCAAACGTTTGGTAAGTTTACTTCGATAAATTCCTTCCTTACGCTGACGAAACCTCATTCTAGGGCGATAAATCGGGACCCGGACACATACGGACCAGATGCCGAGGTGTTCAATCCTGGACGGTACCTCGACGAGAAGGGGAAGCTCAGGGAAAACGACATAAACCAATGCACGTACGGGTTTGGGAGGCGCAAATGTGTCGGGCGCATGTTCGCAAACAATAGTGAGTTTCTCCATGGACCTACAGGTAGCGCCACTCGGATACCGACTAAGTCGTGTTCGGTTCAGCCTTGATTATCACATCGGCATACATGCTCTGGGCGCTGAATCTCACTCCGCCGAAGGATGAACGCGGTGTCGACATCATACCAGACATAGAGGCCTACATAAATGTGGGGCTGATAAGGTGAGCTGCCCGAGGTGAAGATGAGACGCACAGAACTCACATATCCGATGCAGACATGTCGCACCATTCAAGATAAACGTGGAGCCCCGGACTCCTGACGTTCCCGGCTTCCTGGCTGCGGCAAAGGTTTCTATTAGTTGATAAATAACACAGTGGGAGTAGGATTGTCGAACTTTGAAGTCGTGGTACAGTTTAGAATGCGCTACGCGTGGCAAGCTGCCAATCGATTTGAACGGAGGTTCTTCGTTTTACTTAGATTCAAATGCCAAAAATGCACGGTAACGCGGTAGTTCAGTCGATCAAAGAGCTTTGAAATTTCAGTGTAAGGTGGAAGCGCTATACAAGTCGGGCCAATTCGGGATGAGGCTCGGCATCATGAGCCGATTGGATTTGGATCCAAACAAAAGCAATTTTTGACCTTGTCACTGGCATTTCCGAGATGAGTGAAAGTTGTGTTTTCGCCTTCACATTTTGACGCCCATTACCTCCTCCATATTCACATATTAGCTATTCACCATCAAGGAACTCGGAATTTTAGCAGAATATGCCCCATATCTCGAGGACGACACCGGCTGGGACAGACGACGAAGGACGCGAGGAAAGTAATTGTTGCAATTGTAAGTCACATATTATGCCGCATATATCAACATATCTAAGTTTCTTTTACCCTCTTCAGGTTTAGATCTTCCTTAGAGTGCTCCAGCATGGCGAACGCCTCGGGGAATCGAGGGGTAATCTTCACCTCGAAAGGAATCGGGCGACTGCCAACGCGAATCTGTCAGCCTCAATTCGGAGCGAGCCTATTAGCACCACGTACACAACGAGCCCATCGTCAATGCACCCATCAATATCGAGCGGCGTGGGGTTGCCGTACTTATCTGACCCCCTTTCGATATTCATGGCCCAGAGCATGATCGCGATGTCGATGAAGAGGGAGTTGTTCGCGACGTGACGACCAACACAGATGCGCCGTCCGAAGCCGTACGTGACATGGCTCTCCTCCTTCGTGTCCGGAGGAGCGTTTCCGAGCTGCCCGTTTGCATCAAGATGGCGAGCAGGATTGAAGTGGTGGGCATCCGGTCCATAGATCTCCGGGTCGCGATTCAAGTGCCACACGTTCGCAATGACGATGGTATGCTTCGGGATGAAGTGGCCCTCGTACCAGTCATCCTGAGGGAGAAATCAGCCCGTTACTGCAACAGGCAATACCGCTTTTTTACCTCGACGGACCGATGGGGAAGACCGACGGGGTCCTATCAATGTTTTCAGCATCATTCAAGCCACGACCGTGGGCCGAACTCACGACTGGGCGCCACCGAAGAGCCTCTTTCGCCTACGAGGATCTCATCAGAGCCGACTTGAAGCCTTAAACAATTTGACCCACCATCGCACGGACATACGGCATATTCTCTATATCGTTGAAGCTGGGAAGTCTATCACGACCGACGACCCTTTCAATCTCTTCTTGTGCGCGTTTCTGGGTCTCGGGGTAGGCCACCATAGCCAGCATCCACCAAGCTAGAACACCAGAAGTGGTCTCCGCTCCTGCAGCACTACGAGGGGCATGAGACACGACGATGTGTTTGGGCTGGACGATACTTACTACATCGTTCCTGCGAGCCAGACATTCTCCGTCACGGACAACTGGTTACGCTCAGAATCTTGGATCAAGGTCGCAGCCAGACTTGACCTCTCGTCTCCCTGTTTCTGAGAAGCCGGTCAACTTTTTATCCCCCGACTCCCAGGATCTCAAAATACCATTCGTTCTCGAACGCTGTCGAAGAGATCCTTGAACATCTTGTAGTCCGTCTGGTACGACGCGAGCGCCTTTCGTTTCCAGCCCGCCAACCTGTGGGGCAAAGTGCTCAAGACTAGTTCTTCCCATGTGGGCCATTGCACTTACTGTGGCGGGATGTACTTCATCCATGTGAAGAACTCAACGAAATGTGCTCCGGGCATCGCGGCTCGGGTAAGACGTGCAACGAAGTCGTTGACATCGCGGACGGTGGGCTCTTGTGTCGTCTTGATAGGTTCCTTATCATAGACCATGGAAATAATGGCGGAGGCAGCGGCCCGGCGAAGATGCCCATCCCACGACGCGGGGTTCGCGAGCATGTTATGGGCGAGCAGGACGGCTTCGTTGAGTTGGATGGGCTGATACTTGCGGACGACCCCCTTGTTCAATGCTTCGTGGCCAGCCCTCCGCATACGACGCCAACTGGAAAGACATCGATCAGCTCCGATCCCCACCTCCGAAGGCGACAAACTTACACGTCGTTGTAGTGGGTGAAGACGACGAGCAGACCCCCAGTCATGAGATCGGAGGCGACGATGTTGTTCGGCCTGTCTGAGTAGATCGAAGCTTTTCTGTCCAAGAGGTCCGCTGCCACTTTCTGCGAGCTGAGCACGACGACAGGCTGTCCAGCCAGGTTCAGGTGCATGATGGGGCCTGACGTCAATCGGCCTCGCAGTACTCTGGGACGTTCGCAAGGGGCTCACCGTACGTGTCTTTCCACTTCATGAACGAGAGCCATGGCTTTTCCTGAATCTGGAGCAGGTTTCCGAGCAGTGGGATGCCAGGAGGTCCAGGTGGGAGTTTTCGCCACGGGCTTCGCAGGTACCTGACGTAAGAGATGGCACCTGCGATAGCCAGTAGCGCCAACGAGAGCTGCTTGTTGGCCAACACAAGGTCAGCGGTATATTCGTAAACGGCACTCATGGGCGGGTACTGTTCGCGGAGGTCCGTGAAGAATATGGTGTTCTTCGTGAAATCTTGCGCTCAGGCTAGTTAAAGGCGTCTGCCTGGGGCGTTGTTCGGCTCCACGATTCAACATATTTCCATACCTCGCTGGGAGGGACCTATCCAATAAGTCATTGACGCCTTGTCATAACCTTGCAAGGTCAGTGCTGTTAATTGACTTAAGCTCGCGTGGATCTTGCTTTCCTCCTTTGTTTTTTTTTTTTAGATGGGTGATGCCGTACTCGGCGTTGTGATCGTAGTTGTGGCACGAAACTGGCAGTGTGCCTACACCGCGTCGAAACATGTCCTCAATTGAGCGACTCCGCCTTCAAGGCGCTCGCAACGCAAATGACCGGTTGATGTCGATGGCGCATATCTCTCAGCAGTACATTATTACCTTGCAAGGTCCTCCATTGCCTGGTTTCGGTTCTTGATTGCCCCGAATCTCACGGGTCGGCACCCTCGGGAAGCTCCCGAATCTCCTATTGGCCATAAGATCTTCCAAGAACAAATATGAAGGGACCTACGCGCGAAACGCAGTCTCGATAAAAGACTGGTTCTTCGAAGTACCCGCCAAAAAACCGCACTTCGTTCGTCATGAGTTTCTTCAAGTCCTCGCAGCCGACGATCTACATTCCCGACACGCTCAGAAATTGGCCTTGGCCCAGGGAAATTAACCCTCATTACGAGGAATGCAAGCGAGAGTCTGCTGCCTGGGTCGAGCAATTTGGGGCCTTCAGCGCTAAGGCCCAGAAGGCGTTCAACAAATGTGACTTCAGTCAGTAACTCCGGCTACTCCCCGTTTACCAGAGCCTAACCATTTTTTCTAGATCTTCTCGCCTCGCTGGCCTGGTCTCGAGTAAACCGTGGTATGTGTACTCTTGTCTTCCCTCTCGCTTCTCAACGGCTTGCTGAGAAAGCCCTTAGACGGCTGCAGAATTGGATGCGACTTGATGAACTTGTTCTTCGTCTTCGACGAATGGTCGGACGTCTCCAACGCGGAAGAGACCAGACGCATGGCCGACATCATCATGGACGCCCTCTACAATCCTCATAAACCTCGCCCAACTGGCGAATGGGTCGGCGGCGAAGTTACTAGACAGTTCGTGCAATCGAAAGTCTAATCTGGCCCACACTAACTGCCGTCACTCTTAGGTACTGGCTTAACGCCATCCGCACTGCGACTCCTTCTGCTCAGAAGAGGTTCATCAAGGCGTTCAAGCTCTACACCGACTCCGTTGTCCAACAATCTGCCGACCGTGATAAGCACCTGATTCGCGACATCGACAGTTATTTCGAGGTCAGGCGCGACACTATCGGCGCGAAGCCGTCTTTCGCCATCAATGAGGTACACATGAACCTTCCAGACTATGTTATGGAGCACCCAGTTATCAAGAACCTCACGGCATATTGCATCGACATGCTATGCATCGGAAATGATTTGTGCTCTTACAACGTCGAGTAAGGAACATCCTTGCGATCAAGTCTTCATTTTCACTCATTTATGGCGAAGACAAAGCCGCGGAGACGACGGACACAATCTCGTTACTATCGTCATGCACCAGCTCAACCTCGACGTCCAAGGCGCCTTCGATTGGATAGGAAATCTCCATGACGAGTTGGTCGACAAATTCCTCGAGGAATACAAGAATGTCCCAACATTCAAGGACAAGCAAGTCACCAAGGAGTGCGCTGAGTACGCCTTCGGTCTCGGCAACTGGGTTCGAGGAAACGACCAATGGAGCTTCGAGGTATGCATTTTATCTTTGCTAAACATGCACCCGACATTTACGAAACCTTGCAGAGTGAGCGCTACTTCGGAAAGGACGGCCTGAGGGTCCTGACGGAGCGGACCGTTGTTCTCCTGCCCAAGAAGCGCGAACCACCCCCGAAACCTCTTGATGAAGAGCCCATCTACAGTCTTCTACCGTGGTGGGGCTGGACGGCCCTCGTGGGCTTTGTAGCCACTGCTTTCACGTTCTCTGCCCGTCAGCTCTCTACTCGTGTTTCGGCGAATCTCATCGCTTGAGTTGCAGGCCCAGAAACCCGTAGACGAAACTACATTCTGATTTCTTCCCTTGCTATACGTTATCTATTATACATTGCCCGTTTGTCCTTTATGCAGTTACTAACTTAGAATAACGATCTATCCAATACATGATCTCGAAATGTTGGCTGCATATGTCATGGTATAAGTCGCCTTTCTCTGTATACCAAATTCTTAATTCAACGAAGTTCGGTCTCCGACCTGAGAGAATCAGCACACGCGACGATCCCAATAGCAACCCAACCAAGATTATTGCCTCCTCGGTGGGAAATAGCTTGCGATAGTACTGTCAGTCTAATTCCATCCTTTGCACACTTACGTCCCCCGATTTTCCCTCGAGTCTTTCAAAGCAGAGATCTCTGAATCTTATCTTATCTCGGTTAAACACCCGCCTTTACCCAGCAAGGTCTCTGACACAGAAACTAACCTAACTGCACACCATCTTCTAAGCAATGTTACCGGAATTTACATCGCCTCAATGGTGCACAGGGGAGACCGTGGATCTGCTGGGTAAGTTGGATCTCCTATAACCTAGTACCTTCGTTCTGAACGCGATTTTTTCTGAAGCTCGTCTCAAAGGTCGTCACTGCCATTTAGCGCAAAGGACGGCGTTCACCAGCTCAAGGAACGCGTAATACGATGCCTTCGACTACCGTATATCTATCTCTTCTGGCCGCGTTGATGGGCGCCGTGCTCTGGAGCAACTCGCGAAAGCGTTCGAAACTGCCACCTGGCCCCACAGGTGCGTTTTCTTTCCTCCAAGAGAACAACGAAGCCATGTTAATTCGTATGGCAGGCCTACCTGTCGTTGGGAATGTTCTTGATATGGCCGTAACGGATGTGCATGTCGCTGCTCGAAAATGGTCGGAGGACTACGGTTCGTGCAGTGATTGGGTATTGAAGTTTCAACGTAAAACTTTGCTGAGCGAGAGTTTTAGGTGACGATGTGATCTCTGTAACTACCTTCGGGCACCCTACCATCATCCTAAACTCCTCTCAAGCTGTTAATGACCTCCTTGTGGGTCGTGGGGCAAATTATTCTTCAAGGCCGCACATGCCCATGATCGTCGATCTGTAAGCACCATGCCAAACTGTACGGGGTTTATCCTCATTACCCCCATCCCCGTTGTGTAGAGTAGGATGGGACTGGACCTTCGCTCTGATGCCCTACGGACCTGTATGGAAGGAGCATCGCCGAACCTTCCACAACCAGTTCAATGCCACTATCCACGAGCATCGTCAAATTCAAGAACCTGCCGCTGCTGAGCTCTTGCTCCTGCTCCTTCGAACACCTGAACGTTTCCTTGACCATCTAGAACAGTAGGCCGCACGCTTCTCTCGACGAAATTCAGCTAAACGAGTCGACATTTAGCTACACCGCGCGGATTATTATGCAAAGGGTGTATGTTCCAAAATTGCTCTCAAAGACGACCTTACGAAGTGTGCACCAGGTACGGATACACAGACTTCAAGGACGCGATGGAAGACCACTTCGTCACAATTAACAAGCAGGCATCCGAATCCACTGCTATCGCGACGATGCCTGGCACGTTCTTGGTTGACACTTTTCCCATTTGTGAGTCGAACTTCATTCACTGGTTGTCTACTTAGCCTCGCTTCCAGTGAAATACGTCCCAGAATGGATGCCTGGTGCTGGCTTCAAGACGATAGCCAAGAAGTGGCGAGCCCTCCAGGAGACGGTTAGAAACAAGCCTTTCAAGATGGTTCTAGATCAAAGAGTGAGCGAATACCTATCAGCTTTCACAAATTTCTGACCACCATAATTACTGTCCAGGCTACAGGAACCGCCAACCCGTCTTTCGTCAATACCTGTCTTGAGGACCGAATGATTGGTGCGGCGGATGCGTTGAGCGAAGAGGCCATCAAAAATATCGCTGCTGTCGTGTACGCCGCAGGGAGTGACACTGTACGCTTAGCCTCTGTACACCACGAGCTCTTCTAACTTCTTCTGCAGAATCTCGCTTCTCTTACTGTCTTTGTTATTTCGATGATGATGCACCCCGAGGTTCAGAAGAAGGTTCAGCAAGAGCTCGACTCCGTCCTCGGCGGCGAGCGTCTGCCGACCTTTAATGATATTGACCAACTTCCTTACTTGTGGAATGTAATGAGAGAGGTCTTCAGATGGATTGTCGTCTGTGTGTTCCCAACCATTTAGCCGTTTCACCCCTTTCACTAATCATGTTGCTCTCAGTTCCATTCGCCATCCCCCATCAGACGATGAAAGAAGATGTCTACAAAGGGTACTACATCCCTGCAGGAGCAACTGTTATCGGAAACTCATGGTTCGCTTCTGATTAACTCACTCGTTTTGCAACGAGACCTGTGTCTAATTTTAGACCCCAGGGCAATTCTTCACGATCCTGCCGTCTATCCTGATCCCGAGTCATTCAATCCAGAGCGTTATAAAGACAAGAACGTTCCCGATCCTATCGATAACGGCGTCTTCGGATTTGGGAGAAGGTATGAATCGTCATCCCTTTTCTGCTTGCGTACAAGCTTTCACATCTTATCCGCTGCAGGTCTTGTTCAGGAAAGGCGATGGCTATCGACACCGTCTGGATTGCGATGGCTACGGTTCTCTCCGCGTACGACATCTGTATGCCCGTGGACGAGAACGGAACGCCCATCGTCCCAGAGGTTAAATTCCGCCGAACGACAATCAAGTAGGCCTAGCCTTGCGTTCTTTTCATGCCAGCTGATACTGATCTGTACCGTTAGACACGTAGCTCCTTTCAAATGCGTGTTCAAACCCCGTTCGAAGGGTGCCGTCAACTTGATGAAGCAAGAAGTTGAACGTTTGGTTCGCGATGGAAGTCTGCCTTCTTTCGTCTTGTGAAGGAGACTTTTCAGGGCCATCGAGCAGTTGGGACGGAGTACAATTGTGACCGCTGTTCTCGTTTTATTTAGCGCCTTATATCGACCATCGACTCTTACATTGACACCTGTGACAAAATGGTCTCCTAGGGTTCTAGGGTTCTCTGAGTAGTAAATAACGGTCAATGCGCCAATTTACTTGCAAACAACAGCGCTTTATGCGCGTCCTAATCTTATTCCGTTTCTTTGTTCCTGACTTTATGCCAGGATCGTCCATCAGAGCCTTTCAAAAAGCAACGTTGGTTCTGGACATACCGTCTCTGAGGAGCCTGTCGAATCGAGTTCCCCTGATAGTGCAAGACTTTTATTACGGGGCAGTGGATTGTGGTAGAAACATCGTTGTGTAGCAGACTTGGGACACGTATAAGGATGCTGGTCTTCGCCGACATCTCTGTCACGCAATCAAATGCCGAGGGGAAAAGACAGACTATTCATCTCACCCTCACTCGGAGCTCAGACTAGTAGAGGGGATTGAATAAGTGATATTAGGATATGTTAGATGATACTCCGGCTTGAAATAGCTGTACTTAAATAATGATACTAAGGAGGGAGAAGGGGCTATGGTGGTAAACGAAGGTACGTGATAGTGTCCATTATAAATATGAGTGAGGGAGAGTGTAGAGTGATTAAGCGAGATCTTGCAGAATAAGATCAGCAGCCTGCGAAGAGAGATATCAACAAGCAAAAAAAATACGGGAGAATAGAAGAAGTTACCTTCTCAGCGACAGCATATACCGTGGCCTGGATTGGCGCGCCGACGGTCATTGGAATGATACCTGCATCGACAATCTTCAGGTTCTTCGTCCCATAAACATTGAGGCGAGGATCGACAACACCGCCCAGGCTCTTACTAGCCATAGCAGTGGTGCCGATCGGGTGGTGCGTCGTCACAAGCGAAGCCCGAATGTAGTTCTGCCAGTCGGCGTCGGTGACGACAGAGGCGTCGGGTACTGTTGGGCCGACGATGAGGTCGCTGAGGGGCGAGCCAGTGACCCAGGTGCGGAGGAAGTGTCCGCCGAGGGTCTGAGCGTCGAGGTCGAATTGCATGCTCATATACTTGGGGTCAATAAGAGGCGAAGCGAGGGGGTCGGCGGAATTGATGTGGACGGAGCCCCGAGAGAACTCGTGCTAAAGAAAGGGTCGTCAACAAAAGACAATACTAAGGACAGATCAAACCTACCAGTTGGTAGAATGCAGTCGTAATGTAGCTCTTACCAGACTCAGGAGTGCTCGTAAGACCGCCACGAGGAACCATTACTGGCATGACCCAGCCGATCTTGCCGCCATCAGCCCAGCTCTTGAGCAAGTTGTATTGCTTCTGTTGCATAGGTGTCAGGGTCATGCCTTGAAGGGCGGAATCAAGCGCGGAGCGCATGGCACCGTAGACGGCAGGGGAAGAGATGGATTTGAGAGGGAAGGAACCAGTGACTTGAGCAGTGAAAGTGAATGCACCAGTTCCCGTGGCGTCGCTAGAAAGCGATGAGCATTCATCAGAACGTCGAACAAATAGGAACATACTAGAGTGCCTGTTGTTCATCGAGGAAAGTTTGATTGTTGGTAAGAATATCTAAGTGGTTTTTAGTGAAATCTCAAGTTCGAAATGGGAAAGCATACCAAGAGTGAAAGTGTCGTCCTTCACTTGGTAGCCAGCCGCGGTGGTAGGGTGGTCGATCATGTTCTCACCGACTTGAGGCATGTCAATAACAACAGGAATGTTCAATTGCTGGAGGCGTTTGGCGTCGCCAATCCCAGACAACTCGAGGATCTGCGGCGTCTTCAAAGAACCTATTTGGATGCCGACGGCATTTCCGTAAGTGGACATTTCATTTCCAAAATAAGTAAGAACGCACCTGCACTCAGAATCACCTGCTTCGAAGCAGCGACGGTGTAGGTCTGGCCGTTGTTAACGAATTGGACCCCGATGGCCTTGGGTGTCCTAGACTTTGGGTCCCAGACGATCTTGGTGACGACGGAGTTGAGGACGACGTTCAAGTTACTGCGAGCTTGTACGCTGGAGGAGTAGTACGCGCTGGCGGCGTAGCTGCGCTTGCCGGTGCTGGGGTCGACCGAGCGCGTCATTCCAGAACGGGGCATAAATGTGCTCGTCCCATCGTCGGGGTTGTCGTTCAGTGGGTGCCCGAGAGACGTGGTGGCGAGGATGCTGGCGGCGTCGAGTCCCGTCTCGAATGTGTTGTAGCTTGAGTGGATCGGGCCGTTCGAGCCGTGGTCGGCTGCAGCGGGAATCTGAGACGGAGTTGTGCCTTCAATGAGCGCGTCGTCGCCCGTACGCGGAGGTGTCCATGTTTCGGACTTCTTGAAGTAAGGAAGGAGACCCGACCACGTCCACCCAGCGCCGTTTCCAAATGTGTTGCCCCATGCATCGTATTCTTCCTTCTCGCCTCGTTGCCACACCATGGCGTGGATGGCTGTTGAGCCGCCCAAAACCTTCCCACTGCGGAAGATAAAAATACATCAATACATTGGCTTAATCAATACGTTGGAGCGAAACATACCGAGGGTAGTTCAATACACGTCCGTTCAATGCGGCTTGAGGAACAGTTTGGAGCATCCAATCGTACGCGGGGTTGCCGAGGGTCGAAGTGGTGGAATTGTTCAAGATAATGCTTCCCGAGTTGTAGATAGGGACGTCGATGAGTGGGTCGCCATTGGGATTGAACGTTCCAGCGTCGACAACGCCAACCTTCAACGCTGGGTTCCTCGACCCCGAAAGGCGGTTGGCGAGCACCATGCCCGCTGTTCCCCCACCAACAATGATAACGTCAAACTGAGAAGCGGCGAACGCGGAGGGTGTGACCTCGGCGAAGGATTCTGCCGATTCGAAGGTGTTGGCCGGTCCTTGCGCGAGCCGCGAGGCTTGCGCCTTCGCAGCTGCCCCTTCGGGGATGGAGAAGCTCACACTAAACGTGATCGCTGTTAAGCAGAGCTGAAGAAGGCTCGAACGAGAGTGGCGCATGTCGGGCAGGCGCGGGAAAATTAATGGTGCGGTAAGTAGGAACAGAGAGAAATAGAGAGTCGGGACTTGGTGGTTTTCCTGCTGTGTTTCCTTTGTTTTATATGGCAACCTGACTCTGAGGCCAATCAGGCACCAACGGCTCGCAGCCAGCTACTCTAGAACGCCAGACGGGTCCGGACGCGCGGTGAAACGCGATAGTTGGGCAGTTTGGCGCGGAGCAGGCTGTTGGGCAGATACGCATCATCGGTGTTCGGCGTAATCTGTAATGTAGCTATCCTATACAAGCCAATCCCGACGCTATTCTGCAAGGTAAACGCTTTAAGGTACGATATCGGGACCGCAAAGGATTATTTACACAGTGCTCCTAGATCTTGGAGAGGGGCTGTGAATTTCTGTAGCGTGTAAAAATAGAAGGTCCGTTAGCGCTCAGGAATGATGCAGTCACGGCGGGGATGAAGGTCGACTACACTGCCAGTGCCAACGATAGCTCAGGGCAGATAAAATATCAGAGAAAAGAGTCATTGAGTTGTCGCTTTCCCACTCCTCAAGAAGGTTTTGAAACGTGTACAGATAACTTCGCAGGTCGCTTAAAGTTTGACACATCCTCGATAGAAATGAAGAAAGCGCCAGACATCAGGACCCAACATCGCGAAGTTCAGGCAGTGTAATCTCCGTCCCCGAGTTACCCCAAATAAGAAAGTGAAAACTCCATGCGATGGGGACTACCTTTCTGCCCTGCCTCTGGGAATCGCGCAAAACATGGGCGATATTACATGTTACGTTCCATTCCGATCTGCGAGTATCGAGATAGGTTGGAAAAGCACCGAGGAATTGAGGCGGTAAGGCATTGCGGGCGACAATATGGACGATCTGAGATACTACGGACCGAGTCGACGTTCGACCCACTCGGGTATGAGAGTCATAGCCATTGGTACGTTGTAAACATCGTGAAGGAATAGTGAAGGAAAAAGGGGTATTTGGGCTTTTTCGGGAGGATATCTCCTAGAGAAGGAAAGAAGACCAGACAGAAGGGAAAGAACGTTACTCACAGTATGGTGAACGTTCCCAACGGTGCCCAAGTCTCCCCAACCAATTATCCCCCTCGAAGAAAGACCCTTTGGCACGTATGGCGTCTGGACGCGAATTAGGCGCCCCCCAAGCGTTTTGAGTGGCCAAGACCAAAATAGACGCAGCCGGGAGCCCAGAAAATCTCAGTCTCTGGGGGAAAGAAGTGGGGGGTGTGGGAGCAAACCGACTCTCAACCCGAGCCTTCTTAGAGAACGCTGTTTGGTCTACTCGGAGTCAATCCGCCCAATCCAGGTTTGTTTGTCCCCTCCTATTCTCCATCACACCCTCACAGATGTCGTACTTATCGCCGTTCTACTAGATTCATCGCCTCCATGGGCGAGCTACAATTTCAGTAAGATCTCTCCATTTATCGATGACCGCCCGCAGCACACACCGGAATGGGTGTCCAACCGGAGAAGGAAGATTATTATTATTAATAGCATTCTTCTGTCGACGCCCCATATTCTATCAGATGTGAGCGAAACTCCTACAACTCGATTAACCCGGCAAGGTCTACGTACGAGCCTGGCATCTTCGTGAAACAAGTTGAGCGCATAGTTATAAAGCAGCAGGGCTCGGACGCTCATCTGCCAACGACCTCCATCTAGAACTTCGCGGACACAATGACCAACTCTACCCCCCTTCGAGTCTTGGGCAAGAATGGCCCTGCTGTGACCCCCGTTGGCCTCGGTCTTATGGGTATGTTCCTTTCCGATCTTCGCGATTTCGTTCCGATTTACCTTGTTGCACGCTGTAGCCATCGGCGCGTTTTACGGAACGCCTTCCACGCAGGAAGATGTTGACAAGCTGCTCTCCTACGCCGTCGAGCGCGGCGCTCGGTTTTGGGACACGTCTGATGTCTACGGAGACTGTACGTCTTCCGTGAGCATATCTAACCGAAGTGTTTGCTTCTCACTCCATTTCTTTCCCAGCACACAAGCTGATCGGCAACTGGTTCGCTAAGAACAAGGAAAAGCGCAAGGTTATCTTCCTCGGCACAAAATACGGATATTGCCGCCTCCCGGGAGACCCATTCGCAGGGGCATGCTCTGACCCTGCATACGTCCCCGTCGCGCTCGAGAACGCGCTCAAGGACCTCCAAACCGATTACATCGACCTCTACTACCAGCACCGTGTGGACCCCAAGGTGCCCATCGAGCTTGTCCTGGAGTCCCTCCGTCCCGCAGTCGAGTCGGGCAAGGTCCGCTGGCTTGGTCTCTCCGAATGCAGCGTTGAGACCTTGAGGCGCGCGAAGAAGGTCCCTGTACTTGGAGAGAAGCTTATCGCGGTCCAGTTGGAGTACAGCCCCTTCACCCTCGATGTGGAAAAGAACGGGCTTGCGGCTGCGTGCGAGGAGCTCGGAGTTGCGCTCGTCGCTTACAGCCCACTTGGACGCGGACTCATGAGCGGAAGGTGCGCAGCGTTCTCTTTGAATCTTCGAGGGAACTGATTTTAATGAGATCCATTCACTCAGGTACCGCTCTCGCGCCGACTTCGAGCCCACCGACGCCCGCCTTTATCTCCCACGCTTCTCTGAGGAAAACTTCCACAAGAACCTCGTCGTCGTCGACAAGATCAAGGCCATTGCCGACCGTCTCGGTGTTACTGCCTCTCAAGTCACCCTCGCCTGGACGCTTGCCGCCCACCCCACCTGGGCCGTTATTCCTGGAAGCCGCTCGCCTGCCCGCGTCGATGAGAACACCAAGGGCGCCGAGATCACCCTCTCACCTGGGGACATCAAAGAGATTAGGAAGGTCATCGACGAGGCGGAGGTTGGTGGCAGTCGCTACATGGATAACCTGATGGGCGAGCTGGAGGGAAACTGCATCCCACTCTCGGAGTGGAAGGCTTAAGCGCTACGATTCTGACGAAAATACTTAGCATCATCAACCTGTAAACATTTTCTGGCAATTTACGACTTGTACGACTCGTTATAGATCTGCGAAAAATTGGGTGAATATTTGCGCCAGCGATCACAAGGGACTCCAGATGGCGCGCTGCTGCAACAACCAGTGTCCTTTATCTCTTTATTTCTTTATCTTATCTTTGTCCAATAGCAGCATTGTAGCCGGCGGGGAATCAACAAGCATCACCCTCTTTCCGAACCAACTCTCAGCCTCCCAATATCTTTTTTCGCAAAGACTAGATGCTGATGCGTGTAAGCTGGAGAATGAAAGGGAGAAGTCTCCGTATCATAATTCAAGGACAGCACATTCATCAGGTGGTCTAACTCGGAACTGCGTTTCTCTTCTGTTTGACGTACACCCTGGCAGAATCGGCTTGTTAGAACTTTCCGTTGTATCTCAATGTCCCCTGGAAGGAGGATGTACTCCTTTTATTTTCTCATGTGCCCATCTATGACGCCAGACGGAGAACTCATGACTAACCGCCAGGAAAGACTACGCTGACCTATGCCGTCACTCGCGCACGGGCACTTCTGGCACTGGCATGCGAAGGCGTTCACCACTTGTCTTGGCTGCCCTTACTCAAAGACTCGGAAGGCATGGATGCAGTATCATTGCTACATCTATGTTTCTCGCCCTCCTCTTAAACTCGGTATGCGCGCCACTCTCTTTAAACGCAATTCATTCCGAAGGGGCTCTCGTCCATTCCTACTACGCACGATCCTTGTCCGTGGAGGAGTATCGCGGTCTTGGGGCGATGTTATGTAACGTCCTTCTGCTGGGTATGTCATCATCTTGTCAAAAATGGAGCGAAGCGGTGGACTAGCACTGACAGCGTGAAAGAAAATGAATGGATAAGGTGGAATGCGTGCGCCACCTCGTACACCCTCATTCTTCGCAGTGACAGCCTTACCTCAAGCGCGGCGTAGGGAGCGTCTATTTCTAATGGTATTTAAGACGTTATATGCCACCCCAACGTCGTAGCTATCTTCCTTTTCTCCACAATGCCCAACATATCACCTGACGTTCTCTTTGGTGCTGCGCAGGTCGGCCTAGTCATTCTTGTGCTGGTTCTATCTCAGGGAGTCCTCAATTTCCTCGCGGCTTCGAAGAAGCGAGGTCCTTTCCCACCTGGACCTCCCGGTAGATTCCTCATTGGAAATATGCTCGATTTTCCAGCTCAGGATTCCGGGAAGGTCTACGAGGAATGGGGAAAGAAATACAACAGTACGCAATATCCTTCCTGGTCGTGGTTCTTGAGTACTCAATTCATCCAGGCAAAATCGTTCACGCTAGCGCCCTGGCCGGTAGTCATGTCTTCGTGCTCAACGACCTCGATGTCGCGGATGAACTCTTCGAAAGGCGGGCCAACATATACTCGAACCGGCCTCACATATCCATGGTCGACATGTGCGCAAATATTATTCTTCCTGTCTCTTCCCTCGTGAACCAAAGCTGAATCGTATCCGTAGATTAGGATGGGGGTGGAATACCGCTCTGCTTCCGTACGGGCAAACTTGGCGCGACCATCGAAAGGTGGCTCAACAAAACTTCAACAAGAACGCGGCGAAAGCATATCAGCCCATCCAGCTGCGGAAAGTCCGTCGAATGCTCCAGGGCTTACTCGACGCGCCAAACAAATCCGCGGCTCATAAGAAGATGTAAGCCACCATCTTCCTTCGCACTTTCCCCAGTCATGCTCATCGCGGCATTGTGCAGGCTGTCTGTCTATCACGATGGAGATGACGTACGGCTACGATTCGAGTCTCTGGATGATCATTGCATTCATGCAGCGGACAAGTCCATCGAATTGGGCTAGGTTGTTGATTCCTGTGCCTCCCTGATAAACGTCTTCCCAGTTCTCCGCACATTCCTGTGTGGTTGCCTGGACACCCACCCTGAGAACTGCTGCAGAGACTATCTATTGGACCCGGAAATGCAGCCATTCCGATGGAGTTCGTCACAAAACCTTGTGCGTAGTGTTTCTCTCTGAGACCGTACTGACGAGGCCTGTTCTGTGCCATCAAATCTAATGAGGGAACTGCAATCCCTTCGCTCCTGTCGAACTTCCTCGAAAGGAAACTTGCGGACGGCGTGACACCCTACGAGGAAGACGTTGTTAAAAGCCTGGCATACACGGTATATGGTGGTACGTTGGATATTTTGGAATCATGATCAGTATGCATTTAAGGGCCTCGTTCGTATAGCCGCATCCGATACGGTGAATCTTTTGTACACCTTTCTTCGACAGTATAAATTACTCATCTACAGCTTTTAGGCCATCGCCGCGACCGGTTCCTTCTTGATGAACTTCTCAAAGGTCAACGTCTTCCAGAGTTTGGTGACCGCACTTCCCTACCTTACGTCGAGGCCATTTATCGAGATGTGATGAGATGCCAGCCACCCCTCCATCTGGCAATGCCCCATTCTGCCTCGAAAGATGATTCTTATGATGGCTATTTTATACCCGAGGGTGCTTGTTTACGCTTGTACTGATTTGAAATGCCCATATTGACATAAATTGCTCGCAGGGAGCATCGTATTTGGAAACGTCTGGTGAGCGTAATGCTTGAGAATCATGTCAGAAGTGCTGAAGAACTGCGAAGGGCGATGACACACGATGAAAGCAAGTATCCAAATCCCTTCAAATTCATGCCCGAACGTTTCTTCAACGATAATGGAGAATTGAACGGCGACGATAGAATTTTGGCATATGGATTCGGATGAAGGTGAGTATCTGATCGGCAGTGATCTTTCAATATTTTGTTCGTTGATCGCACCTTAGGGTTTGCGTCGGAAAATACGTCGCCAGCTCTACGGTATTTAGGATATGTGGTTGATCTTCGTACCAATCTGATTGCGGTCCTGTTCTTCTTACAGATGTGGATTACCATAGCGTCGATCCTAGTCTGCTTCGACATTCGCAAGGCGAAAGACGAGTTCGGCAATGAAATTGAAATAAACGGAGACTACGAGGACCTGGGCCTTATTTGGTAAATGAATCTTCTCTTCACGATTTTCCAAAAAAGAGAGAGATGATATGCGCTTCTCTCACCGTCCCGTTGCGAAGGGTTGGACCTCTCCAGCGTGAAAACAACGAACGGACGTCGGCCACAAACGACAGATCCGGTTTTCAAGTCTAAAATTGGCGCCCGTGGACGGTGCCGCGTCTTCAAGTCGTGCCTCGCCTCGTAAGTTACCGTACTGAAGAATACTCACTTTAAAGGGCAGGTGTTAGCGCATGTGCGAGTTGACCTCGTGCAGAATCGATGAAATGCGTACATTGGACAAGATCCTACCTCGTGCTATTGTCTAGTGTGTCCATTCTTCGCAATTGCCACTTAACTGCTGTATAATTTCTATCTTAACGAATTGATGCACGGTCTGACTGTAATGACTCGGAATGCTCGATATCAATGCATCGCCAGCCGCATGATGGTGGAGTGGCTGGGTCTTGTCCTTGTTTACTTTCCCCTCATTATACACCCGGCAATCCTGCTCCCCAGGAAGTTTGCCTCGTCGTCTTGACGCCCTACGCAGGATGAGGGTCTTTCGATCATAATTTCCTATCCGCGACTTCTATACTAACACCCTCCGAATCAAGCCATTTGCTTGCGTACTAGGTGCTCAACAAAATCTCAAGCCTCTCCGCGCAGGGCGTTCGAGCTACCCGGATATTTGAACCTGATAAATTGATGCGATCACATACGAGGACGCTAAATACCCAACGTAAGGGGAGGGAATTTGTCTAAACTCCTGCACAATTAGTACCTTGCGCCTCTCGGTTTCCATCCTGCGGGTCTTCTACTAGCGGCCCAGACGGTTCTTCTGTCTAACCCAACCGTACACCGACGGTCTTTCGAAGTGATGCTAAGAGTCTTCCGTTGTACTACTGAGTCGACAAGGACCATCTAAAACGTGACGTATTTTTCACTCTGGTTCTACGTGCAAACGCAAATATTCCGTTCTGCATTGTTGTGTTTCTGAACTACAACGTGAGTGCTAACTGAATACATCCTACCTTTACATTCCCTGGAGTTGGAACGAAGACATGTCATAGTTCATTAAGGTTTCTCTCCTTGTTCTGTTCCTCTGATTCGAGCTATATCACATGTTCTTCTTACAGAGACGCATCTCCCTCTATCAACCGTTTAATTCGTCGGACCTGGGGTAAGAAGACTCGAAAGCTTTCTTGCGCTAATAAAGAGTTCA